>CM061751.1:45348683-45893500 GCA_030979885.1 Lolium multiflorum | reverse complement strand
CTCTCGCGTATTATCTGAAAGAATAATGACACCATGCACAGCAGTGGCAGCCTGCCCAGTGTAATTACTAGTTCGGCACACCAGGGCACAAAGATTACCAGCAGCAGCCAGCATCCACACGATCCGTGCTCTGACAGCAGAATGCAAGGGAACCAGCCAGCTGGCATGGTCCTCATCCTCGCGGCATTCTCCACCTGGCATGTGACGCTCGGTCGCCGCAGCCGCCTAGTACAGCGGCCCGAGTCGTCATCGGCCACCCATGGCCGGCGAGGTTAGTGCTCCGGCGCACCTGCCATTCACGGGCGCATGGGGACGAGGTGGCGCGGAGATGATGACTTGGGCGACGGCCTCGCAGGCGGCAGTGACGTAGCCCCCACTCAACGCGAACAAGAAGGCGTGCGGGGCTCTTGCGCTGGAAAAGAGCGGTATCAGCCCTACACCCGCGGCT
The DNA here is from genome assembly GCA_030979885.1 of Lolium multiflorum. NCBI lineage: Eukaryota > Viridiplantae > Streptophyta > Magnoliopsida > Poales > Poaceae > Lolium > Lolium multiflorum. The sequence goes on along the minus strand of CM061751.1, from coordinate 45,893,052 downwards.
GCAAAATGGTTTACGGATCTCTCGGTGGAGGTAGCTAGCACAATCTGATGTATAGTAGTACTCCCTCCGTCCGTGGAAAGTGTCGTGGCAGAATAAGAGCCACGGAATTTCCGATCCACGGGAAATGGAGCCTCCGAGCTGCGGGGAGAACAGGTGGATGCGGGAGAGGAGCCCCGTCGTGGACGTGTTGAACCGGTCCTCAGGTGCGCCAGTGCTCGGCGGCCTCGACGGGCCGGTGGTGCGCGGCTGATGAAGCGGAGGCCCTTAGCGCCGGTGCTCGGCGGCCTCGACGGCGCCGGTGGTGCGTCGATTGACCGCGGGGTTGCGGGAGAGAGCGGCTGTGGGCGGGGAGTGGGGGTGGGGGGAAGCTGCGAGGCCCGCGGGCGGCGCGCGGCGGCGGGCGCTGCGGACATGGACGCGAAGACGGTGGAGAGGAGAGACTCACGTGCTTGTCAGAGGTCGTGGAGGTCTTTTTGAAAAAACGTCAGTCAGACACTTTCCACGGGACGGAGGAGTACATGCAACTGCTCGGGCTCTGAATAAACGCAAGCATCAATCTGTCAAGCCATAATCTTTGAGTTTCTCGCCATCCTCTCTGCAGATTGGCTTGTGCTTTGCAAAAAACATACTACGCTATCATTTTTTCACCAGGAAAAAGAATCAGTGTTTGGGGCAAGTGGTCTCAGAGACTCGCCGTATAATCAGTGTTTTTTTTTAGAGCAACCACATATTTCATTAATCGAACACCAAGTTACATGAAGCAACACATGTGGAAACTAAAAGACAAACCGGGATAAAATGATTATCCTGAATTTGCAGATAAAATCCTAAAAGATCGAGAAATACAAAACGATCCCTAGGGTTTCCTGCAACCACCGTAGCCAGCGGCCGCCGTCCAATTCCAACGCCGCCGAGACGAACGCAAGAAGAGACGCCGAGCCTCCACCATTGCAAGATCCAAAAAAGCACCATCGCCAACGAGGCTTTGTGAGTCGATGAACAGGCCTGCTGCAAGCAGCGAGGCACATGTCGCTGTGGCACGTCGACCGGGGGACGTCCCCGTGCTGTCTTGGACCAAGATACGCCGCCTCCCATCGACGAAGTCGGAGAAGAACGCGACATATCCACCACCTCCGGACCAACATCTTCGCTCCAGAAGAACCACCTCGCCCCGGCCCCCAGCGCCGTCGTGGACAACGACAAACGCCAGTGACACGTCGAGAAACAGATCTCGCCAGATCTGAAGAACGGCGAGAAGACCAAGCTGCCGACCTGAAAGATCGACAAGCACACGTTGCCAACAACTCCGAGACGCCGCCGTGAAGGTCGCCGCCGGTGTGGGAGTGGAGTTGAGGCAGATTTGTTGCCGGAGGCGCCCGCTCCCACCACCCCAGCGACGCGCCCGAGCGAGACAAGCCCTAACTACAAACGGAGGAGGAGCGAGGTCCCCCTCCCCCTCCTACGCCCGGAGCGGCAAGCGGAGGAGAGGGGCCTAGGCTCAGCAGGCTGGAGATGGGATCGGGTGCCGCCCACGCAGCAGGAGAGAGCGCGGGGACAAAACCCGTTTAATCGGTGTTTAGGATAAGTAAATTGACATCAGAAACCCACACACATGTGCAACCACTGCGTCCATTACCGGAAACGAAACTAAGAGCATCTCCAACATTGGGCTCCACAGGCCCAAATGAAAGGCTGTTAGCCAGCCGGATTGAATGGTTGATGAGGCCTTGAGAAGTTCAATGATCTCCCTGGTAGACACAGGGTTCGGCGTTTTGACCAGTTTGCCAACATTTGGCTTATTTTTACAAATAAACGTTACAGTTCAACAAAACAAGACAAGTTTTCAAACAAATCAAATGGAAACTAGTTGGTGTTGCCTCGAAGCGTCCATATGTGCTCCACCAGATCATCCTGCAGCTGTTGATGCATTGTGGAGTCTCGAATCTCCTGACGCATAGCGATGAACGCAGCCCACGATGCCGGCACCTGGTGGTTAGGCTGTGCAAGAGGACCCTCTCTGTCATATGGTGCAGCTTGTTCGCTCAGAGGAACCGGATGCTTCCGCTCATCTCGATAATCATGTTGTGTAAGCACACACGATTCATCACCTCCCACATCTGATCTTTGGACCAAGTCAAAGCGGGGAACCGGACTACAGCAGAGGAGGGATTTGCGTCGACAAAGTGGTGGGGTTCGTCCTATTCTCGGCGACGAGAGCAGGCCCCGTCCCCGCTTTTATCTCGTCCGGAGTCCCAGCGCACCCTAGGGGGCTGGGATGGCACAGGCTCTCCGGACGGATGAAGAAATGGGGCCAACGAGGAGAGTTTGGGGGCGCGGCCGGGCAGTTTCGTCCATCAAATGAAAAAAAAAGCGTTCTTGGGGCCTCGTCGGGGGAGACGGCCGGAGATTCTCTAAGGTTCGGGATTGATGGCCGTGTTCGAAACGAGCAGCTTATTTTCCACCTTTGTCTCACTTGGCCTTGTTCCAGCGTCGGCTGCCGGCCGGAGAGCAGCAGTTTGGAGTATTATACGTACGGCCCGAAATCTTATTTGAAAGTTCTTATGCTGAAATAACACAAGTAAATCAACGAGATAACGAAAACGAGCATGAAATACCTTCTGCAAATTGATTTCGGCAAAACTGCAATATATGAATCGAGGTTATTATTGTAATATACGTACATGTTTCGTTGTTGAAATCACCAGATTTATATGAATTTTTTTTAGAGTGGGTTAATGTTGGATTTATTAATATTTTGTTGAAAACAATGGTAATTATTGGTGTAAGTCACTCTAATATGTTGCAAAGAGTTTTCAGATGGGATTAATGTTGATCTTGTTGAAACACTGCGTAATAATTATTGTAAATGACTCGAAAATATGCTGCAAAGGAATTTTCAGGTCGGGTTAACGTTTAATATTTTTGATAAAAACGAAGTTTATTGGTGTGGTAAATTTTGTTGCATTGAGTTTTGTCTTCAACGGTGTTGGGGTCCACGATCAATTTATGCAGCTTGATAGAGTATGCATGATGGAGATTTTCCCCCAAATTGTTGCAAAGTTTGTCTTCAACGGTGTTGGGCGAATGGCCAAATGGGACCCATCAGAAGAAAGCTGGGATGGAGTGCAAATTGTCGCTCACCGCTAGCGCTGACCTGGAAATATCCATATGGTCCAAAGTGTTAAGCGATAAGCATAGGTAGTTAGCGTATGTAGTTTCTATCTAACCTAGTTGGTATAGCCGTAGCACGTCATGTCATGGTACGTTTTAATTGTACCTGTCGTGGTGGTTATCTTGTAGTCATCAACGAGTATACAAGACAGAACACCCTGGTGAGGTACTTATTCCAAACCATCTCTCTTTCTTGTTTTACCACATGGTATGAGAGCCATCCTCTAGATCATGCCCATGTCAACTTCTGGAATTCCCCTCCCTGCTTCCAGAGCATGTCCAATGCCACAGCTCCCGTCATTTCGGATGCCAATCTGCTGGTGACATCTGTTGGACCTATCTCCCACGACAACCATCTTTACGGGCGCCTCGCCGATCTCGGCTCAGCTGCCCTACAGGACATTAAACCACAGCTCATGCATGCTCAGCGATCTTGGTGGCCTTTTTGTCCAACACACAGTTTTTAAGTCCAGATGCCTATTATGTCATTCATCGCAATCCCAGGAATAATGTTGTTGCGAGACATAACAGTTGATATCATGAGTCATCATTCATTACAAACCATAATTGTCTTACAAAAGGGGATCACATGATCCAATATTACACAAATAGTTGATCTATTGATCAACGAACAACATAGTAGCGGAAGCGTAATAGAAGTGGACTATCTAGTTCCACAGGCCAACGCTTGACGTTAGGCGACTCCTAGTTGTTGTAGGCGTCCTGCTGGTCTTCACCTTGATAGTTCTGCTCGTCTTCATACTCTGGCCATTTGAATAGCCAGGGACAAAGCCGTGAGTACGTTGAGTACTCGCAAACTAATACTATTGTAATTACTATCAATTTTATTAAGGGGTGCTAAGCTCTAGGTTTCTTTGCATAAAGCCAGTTTTAGTTCATAAGCATTTCATAAAGACTATTCATATGCTAACTAACTCAAGTGGGAGCATTAGTGTCATTCCCACAACATCCAGTTGTGTTTCAAATTCAAGTCACCACTTCAAATTCAACCATCCTTTTCAAATAAATCTAATGACGAATAGTATGGCCTTTCCAGACTAATACGTAACCGTGGACACGGCTATTCGAATAGTTTTACACTCTGCCAGAGGTTGCACACTTGTGCCACAACATTTGATTACATCCGTCGGGGATAACCCTGAATAATCGTAACTCAGTACGCGGATCATCAACCATAACCTTTAACTTACACATCCTAGTTAGGCACCTCCCCCATGAGCTTGGCCTCCCGGTGAAAACAAACCGTCAACTGGGAACTACACAGGGCTTGGGCCGGACAATTCACCTCATTCACGTCATTTCACATCATTTCACACAACGGAGGCAGCCTCGGCATAACCCCTATGACGCTTGTTTTAGAGGGAACCCATACTAAGACATATAAACTTCTAGTTAGACCCTACCCATAATCAGGTATTGTGGGGGTACTTGTAAATTGGAATGGTATCGCATCCGAACCCAACCATTAGTTTTTAGCAAATTCACCAAGTCATTCATTTCATTCAAGTCATATTCACCTTCAAATCCTTCAAAGTCATTTCATTTCACAATGTTCCCATCTAGAGTAGTCAATTTTATTTATTTAGCACTAGCCACTGAATCCATGAGGGTGCTACTTAACTTGTAAGCTTTTTAGGCTAAGTTTGATACTCTTGCTCTACTCTATACTTAGACCAAAGTTAACTATAAAAGTAACCTTTGATAAACAAAGTAAAAGCTTGAATGATAAAACCCGGGATGGGATCATTGCACATAAAGTAAGGGAAGGTTGCCTTGCTCAAGAAACTTTGCATTTGCGGGAATATTAGCTTGCCTTGGTGGTGTGCGGGTCGTGGTCTTCCTCTCCTTGGAAGTAGACCTCCTCCTCCTCTTGGTATTCCTCGGTACTAGCGTCTAAATACGAATACAATACACACAATCACCACACAAAGCTTAAGTACTAGACTAAGCACACACATGAATCCTCAGTAACTATCATCACGACATGCTTATTATTGTAGTTGACTTTGTTTTATTCTTAAGAAAAATAATTTCCTCTCTATTCACAAATATTAAATAATATTCATTTAGTTCTTGAGAAAATAATTTCCTCTCATTGAATCTTATTAAGATTTAATTTCCTCCATTAATAATATATGACCTAGGTTGACCAAAGTCAACCTCTTCATAAGTATCAATTGGGAAAATGATTTAAATGAGGTGATGCACCTCATGCATTTTAATAACACATGGTAATGATTTAATATCATCAACTAATTCAATGCGGGACTTAGTTGACCATGGTCTCTACCTCATGTTGACTTAGTTAAGACAAGATTTAAAAGGAGAGGAGCTCTCATACCTTTTAATAAAGGAATATGTATATTAAAAAATGAACTAGAAATAGCCATAGGGCCATTTTTTTAAACTAAATCAGCAATCCCATACCAAACAACTATGTAATATTTTTACAGATTTAGATGAATAATGTGAAATCTTTTCTGATTTTTGAAGTTGGAATCAACTCAAAAGCATTTTATTCAATTTTTAATAATTAATTGAAGTGGAAAAAGGCCCTGCCTTGTTATTTTTGTCACATTTATTCTACAAATAATCTAGGGTTGGGACCAAGATGGTTTTATGCAGATATTTTAACAAGGTTTCCAAATATATAAAATTTGTCAAATTTGGTTTGGTGGATTTTATCCTATTTAATTTTGAAAACAGCATCTGAGAGTAATTAACAAAATTGATTAAACGAAATTTGAATTAAACGGGCTGGCGGGAAAACCTAACGAGGCAGGGAAAGGGAGAAGTGGGCCGGCCCAGTAACGCATCCAACGCCACGGGCCAACTGACAAGGTGGGGTCCACCTGTCATTGGGTTTTAAAACGCGAAACGGTACGAGGAATAGGGGCCGTTGGATCAGATGCGGATCGGACGAACGACAGACGTCGTCGTCTCCGGCGAGATGGGAGCTTGCGCGATGGCGGTAGGGGGTCGAGCGAGCACGTCGGGCTCGGCGGTCGTCGGAGGAATGTGCGCAGCAACGTTGTCGACGATGACGAAGCGCTGACTAACGTGGCGTGTCAGGGCGACGTCACCGCTCGACGATCCTGCGACGAGAGCGGCGGTGAGGTGACGCAATTGGTGAGCTACGGTGGGCAATGGGGAGCGGCAGATGGCCTGCAGGCTCACTGGGAAGAGGGGAGGCGGAGGTGTGGCCATGTTGGGCGAAAGGACGGTCCTTCTCATTGTTGAGAAGCGCACAGGGTCTGGTGAGAGTCAGCCATTCGTCAGCGGTAAAGTGTGCAGAGAACATGAGATGATACACGAGCATCTGGTGCCCTAGCGAGTCTTCTTGCCGCAGTTCTGGGAAGAAAGCAGAGACACGGGATCAAACCATTGACCAATGAACTTACGGGTCACGACTGACCGAAGTCTGTCCATGCGACGTGCAAACCCTCACGCTGATCCAACGGTTCTCTCGTCTCCCTGGTCCCCATGGGTGGACAGCGGCAGGCTGCTCCCGAAGTTCAGGCCAGAGTGGTCAAGCATCCATCACGCTCAGCGTGCTCAGTCAAGCGGTGATTACCGTCACGCCTCCTGTGCAGTGTGCACGTCCACCCAGCATCCAGGCATGGCTGGTGGTCAATCATGGTGCCAGATTACAGTGCAGGCTGAGTCTGGCCCGATCAAAGAGGTGAGAGGGAACTAAAAGGCACTCTGGTGGTGCAAGGGTTGGAGGTGACCAGAGAGGAAGGTGGCATGGTGGTATGCCTTCACCACAGCATAGACTGGATTTGCAGTCATGGTGATAACATCCATCTGAAACTTAGGCTGATCACAGATGGGAGGTGGTGATATTAGTTAGGTTGGACTTGATTAATCTGTAAAGACTAATGTATGGTTCATTGTCCCTTTCTCCTTTTATTTTCCCTTTGGTTTGGTTATCAATGACCTTCCTTTTCAGGTTTTAGCATCCTTCAGTTACTCCTAAACAATCATCATAATAATCATACTTAACACAAAAGCTAATTTATTGAGTTCTTACATAGCATATACAGATTTAAAAGTTTTTTGTTTGGTTCTCCAAATTTGCCTTTGGAAACTCTCTCTTTATCTCTTTATTTGAATTTGGGATCATTTTTGTGTCTCAGAAGCGTGTGTTCACCTAACGCAGCCCCCAACCCATGGCACCGCACGTCGTGCCACAGCCATGATGAACCATCGGGCCTTTGGGCAACTTGGTGTGATGTCGCCACCCTCCTTGACTAGTCATCGTTAAAATGCTGCATGGTCACTGAAAGCTCGCCCCACGACAACCGCCTCTTTGGAGAGGAATACATGATGCATATTATTTGGGTGTTGCATGATGTCTACGCATACTTCTATTCTTGTAGGCGAGTGTTGGGCCTCCAAGTACGGAGGTTTGTAAAACAGCAGCGGTTCCCTTAAGTGGATCACCCAAGGTTTATCGAACTCTGGGAGGAAGAGGTCAAAAATATCCCTCTCAAGCAACCCTGCAATTAAGATACAAGAAGTCTCTTGTGCCCCATAATGCATGTGGAGTGTATGAGTGCACTAGTTCAGCGAAGAGATAGTGAAATACAAGTAATATGGATGGTTGTAGTAATTGCAATCTGAAATAAAAATGGCAGCAGCAGGCAGCACTGTGAGAACTGGTTCTGTAAACGGTGTTTCAATGCTTGGAAACAAGGCATATGGATCATACTTTCACTAGTGGACACTCTCAATAATGATACCATAATTGAATACATAGATATTATCACTTCACTACGCTACTCTGAACCACTCTCTGGTTTGATAATAAACATAAATTCATTGCGTAGGTCTGCATAAGCATTCCTTAAAGTTCGCATTCCCAATCTATGGACACCCCACGCTGTCACTTTGAGCATACAAAGATGGTACTAACTAGTCACCACAATTCATAAGTATTTCTATAAATTAAGCATAAGAAACAAATACGGTGTGCATCTTGTCACCCTTCCGTTGGACAAGGTAATGAATCATGTGAAACCACTTGGGCAATGGTTGAAGAATAACTTCTACTTATTCAACAGTTACAAGCTCATGATCATAAAGATCATACATGAAGATATAAGCTTATAGATAAGTTTGAGACATATCATTGTGCACTAGATGACACCAGCGAATGTGTGAAGACCACACCGTCGTAGATGTCGGCATCGACGGCATCACCCAGTGAATTTGTCCTACCTCACTTGTCTTCCCAGCGACTAGAATTGTCTCAGCTTCTTGCTTCTTATTGTCGACTCTCGTGACCATTCTTTGTGTCTAGTGATCTTCCAGGTCCAGCTGTTTGTGTCGCCAACTTGCTACACTACACAGAAAGCCTGGAGGTCCCATGGTGGAGTACTTCATCAAAGTAAAGAGCCTCACCAATGCGTTGGCGATTCTTTGGCAAGGAGCGAGACAATGAGGAATTCATCCTTCGACCCCCGATGACCAGCCTCAAAATCTCATATGGCGTAGCCTTGCGTACGTCGGTCCCAGCACACATGTTGACCTGATGAGGTCAACGACCTCAACTCGCACCTCCTGAACTAAGAGCTTCATCACAATGTCAACAGGTGTAGCTCCTGGGTAGAGCTCCTCCATACTACAATGTGTAGCGCGGCGGCGGTGGCTATAGAGGCGGACGTGGTGGTGGCGGTGGGCGTCCATGGAGGAGATAAGGTGGAAGAAGCAAGAGCGATCTTTTTGCAAAGCCGAAGGTGACATACAACTTTGCAGAAGGATGGATCCGCCTGTGGGCTCAAGCGCTTCCAAGCGATATTTCTAGCGAGAAGGACTGCGCAGCAATGTCCGTCGGCGGAGCCCTGGTGCAGTGGGTGGTGCCATGAAACCACATAACAAAGGGACACCTCAACAACTTGACCATGAAAGAGTGGTCGACCTGGTGCAAGCAGGTGGTGCAACAAACCACCCCTCAGGGACCTCAACAACAAACCATGAGAAGTTGCTCAGGAAGGAACAATTTCATGCCGTCTTATCAAGTTTTCCAATTGCTAATATTGGTACTTATAATATTCATACACCTCACAAATGTTTCATTCTTAAAGATGGTATGCATGTTCCACACGCCATTAAATGTTTTCTTTTCGTTCGTAAATTTTCTAATGACAACAATGTCTCTGTTCGTACCACCTGAACAATTTTCTTGTTAAGTTGGTGTAAGTAGGGTTCTTGTTCGCCGGTCTCGAGTGATGGTTGAATCTATCCCATTCATAGTCAGTCATCAAGCAAACTTTAATGAAGAGCTCTCTCCGCTGTCAAACATGGTTCAGATCATTGTCATTTGTGTTTAGGATAGTTTAGGACATATGTCTTGTCCCGTAGTGGATTAAACTCTCCATGCTAATTAGTTACCTTTTTCCAAATGAGTTGACTAAACCTATGTATGATACATGTCAATGGGTTAGAAGCCATCAGATTCCTTTCCCTAGTTTATCTTGTATATAGTATCCTTTGGAGCTTGTATACTCTCATGTCTAGAGCCTGCATTACTCTTTTGGTAGATTCAAATGTTATGTAAGATTTATCCATGATTTTAGCCAGTTTACATGGCTTATTGTCTTAGGACTAAGCTGATGCATTCCATATTTACCGTCAATTTCAGTCTCTACCGTTGAGCCCAGATTTGTTAATCACAATATTCTTTGTAGTGCAAACATATTGGGGTGGCAGTATCAAAAACTCCATGCCATCCTTAAAGTGGTACCAATTTCCCACCATGTCTCATATCTATACACATCAACAAATGACGATCGGCGCAAGCATTGTACACCTCCTCCCTCTAGAATATTCTTCCATGTCTGTTCGTTTTGGGATGACGTGTTTATCACCGCATGTTTTATTTGGGTTCGTAGCATAGAAACAAAAAAATTCCTACCCTTGAGACGAATAAATCCAAGATCTAATCTATGGAACACCCAAGATCTAATCTACAAGATCGGAGCAACGAGATTGATAAGATACTAACCCTTGAAGATTTCTAAAGCCTACGAGATCAGATCTCGTTGTTGATGTAGACGATCGTCCCCGGTGCTGCAATCCGGCAGCACTTCCGTACTCGGTCGCGCGTACGGTGTCGATGAAGCCCTTCTCTCCCTGTTCCAGCGGGCAGCGGAGTGGTAGATCCCCTCGGAATCCCGGCAGCACGATGGCGTGGTGGTGGTGGTGGAGGAGAATCTCTGCAGGGCTTCGCCTAAGCCGCAGCAGAGAGAAAGAGGAGGGAGGAGAGGTGGCGGCTAGGGTTATGGATGGGGGGCCTTGGCCGGCCACCCTCCCCTCTTTATATAGGTGGGGGTCGGCCCCTAGGGCCCACCCATCCCCTTTGGCCGACCATGGGAGGGGCAAACTCCTCCCCCAAGTCTTCCTTATCTCCTAATTTAAACGCTTTATTTTAGAATGATCCTACAAGAAAAGGCCTGCGGCGAACCTAAATGGCCCATTGCGGCACCAAGAGCCCGCCGGTGCGAAGCAGGCGGTGATAACTGGCCATTGCCGGCGCACCACGCAGTTCGCCGGCGATAGTGTGCTTACTGCCGGCGCGCCATCGCTGATTCGCCGGCAAAGGAAACGTTCCACCGGCGCGCCAGCAGCTGCGCCGGCAGTAGTGCGTCGAGCAATGGCGCATGCCTTGTGCGCCGGCAGTAGGTCATTTAGGTGCGCCGGCAATAAATTCGAAAATTCTTTTTTCAGCTTTTTTCCAGCATATTAGAATACATATTTGACAGCAGTATATATGTACAACACAGTTCATATTTTGACAGCAGAACATGCAATATGAGAAGCACATAGAGAGCCAAGTCTCATTTCGGTATCAATACACAAATACGCTAGTCTCGTTTCGGAATGGTGATTCATACAACATGTGCATATGCAACACCAAAGGACTAAGTTTCACAAAGTTAGAAGTCTCGGTAGTCGTCACAAGTGTCGTCATACACCTCACAATGTAGCTCCTAACCTAAACTACAATCACATAGAACATGAACAACATGGTCACGATGACCATCATCACGAAGGCCATGGTCTTCATCCGGTTCCTCCTCATGTCCCTCATCTCTCCCGCTAGATAACGGGCGTATCTTCCTTCCGCCTCCACCCTAGTGGGGTATCCCTTGTAGCTGTTGCCGCTGAAGCGGTGCACCTGTCTCCGACAGTCCTCCCAGTCGTCGTAGACTCCAGGAACCCTCCCCTTGTACACGACATATGTCGTCGGCATCTCCATGCACAAGACAAGTAAAACGTTAGTACCAATGCAATGAACAAGTTCCAACTCAAATAAGAGACAAGTAGTATGAACTAAATAGCATGTGCCTCATACTTTGTTGGTCGAAATAAATAATAACATACAGGGATGGGGTCAGCGAGGCTAGGTAGGATGCACAATAGATTGATATTTGTGGCCATCACACCAAGCCTCACTGGCCCCACCCCGGAGTGTACAAGTGACCAAACATTTTAATCATTGGCCAATGCAATTAAGAAGTGCGAACTCAAATAAAAGAAAAGTAGTACGAATTAAATAGCGTGCCTCATACTATGTCGGTCGAAACACATATTAACATCCAGGGATGGAGTCAGTGAGGCTAGGTAGGATGCACAATAGATTGATACTTGTGGCCATCGCACCAAGGCTCACTGGCTCCACCCCCGAGTGTACTAGTGACCGAACATTCTAATCATCGGCGAACTCCAAATACGAGGCAAGTAGGGGTCGAGTAAATGCAAATAATTATTAAGGTATCTACGGCATAATCTTGAAATATATAGCAAACTAAATGAAACTATAGACACCTGTTCACATGCACATCCATACAACTAAATAAAAGCAACAAGTCGATTCTATGGGAATATGTAGCAAGTATTACAATACGGAAGTTCAAAGACATATCGTTCAAGCTTTAGCAATAGTGTTCCCGTCGTAGGATCAGGTTGTACGCCTAGGGGGGAATGGACGGCAGCCCTCAAGCGTGTTGAACGGCCTCTCATCACGCGACATCTCCAAGCGGAGTTCTATCTCGTCATTAGGTGGTAGACCGTAGCCGTAGAAGAACTCGCCAGACCTATTGTTGACATCATGCACGATTACCGTGCAAATGAACTGCTGGATGCGACCCCAGTTCTTTCTAATCTCTCTATCAGGGGCATCCGCCATGTTTAAAAACCTCTCTCTGAGACTCTCTGGCAGCAACATGTCATCTGCGTACTTTATGTACTCCTGCATCTGAAGGATGGCGTACCACGCGTCCATCCCATTGTCTTCATTCGACTGCCTGAGGCAGGGGAAGTTGGTTGTGTGGGTTAAGACCAAGCCTCCTCGGGATTTCCTCTCTACTTTGAGGGGGCCTGCCTTGTTGGCGAAGCCGGTGAGAGCATCATTGAGAAGGGCCTTGATGTTGGTGTAGTCTTTCTTCTTGTCCCTACCCGAGTCGAGATAGACTGCATGCGAGTGTTGCGGGTGCACGACGATGAGGGTGCAGTACATGTCTCTGCGGAAAACACACAGATTAACCTTTGGAAATGCAAATGGAGATATAGGATAGAATGGTGATGGGGACTAGCGAGTGATTACTTACTCGGGGAAGTAAGGGATGAGAATTGCGCCCTTCTTAATGTTCGCCAGCATGAAATCCTCGACCTGCCGGGTGGCAATCGCCCGATCCCCAGCGTTGCAGATGATGCTCTCCCGCATATAGAAGGGGTCCATTATCGCGATGGTCGGCGTCCCCTCCTTAACGATCTGGGAAGACAAGCTAAGAGCAACTAGGCGAACCACACTAAAGTGGAGCATTTGCATGCGATAGATGCTGAAGATGTCATTGAACCGGATGAAGCACAAGTCCGCGGGGTACTTCTCGACGAAGTTCATGCCAGTTGGCACCTTCGCCACGAAGAGAGGGTAACTAGGATTTTTTGATTTGAGAAGCTGCCTCTCCAAATACTGGACTTGGTTATGCAAGCTCGCCATATCCCCGGTGAGTAACTTGAGGACATGCTCCGGCAGCATCGGTTCACCCAAGTGATGCAGAGGTCGCCAATTGTTTGGCAACTTGTCAAGGAGTGCCACCTTGTCCTTGTCTTTGGCCGCCGCCTTGTCTTTGGCGTCCTTCTTAGCTGGCCTCTTCCTCTTCTTGGGTTGTAGTACTGGACCATCTCCCACCGCCGTAACCGTAGCACGGAGTGTGTTAGGGCTCAGCATCTTCTTGACGGCGGCGGCGGCGACCTCCTCAGGATTTTCCTCCTCAGCCGTTTCTTGAGAATCGAACAGCTTCTTGGAGCACCCATATTTTGAGGCCGGCTGATCCTCATGGACAACTTGTGAAGACGTAGGAATATCCCATTGGAAGTCGTCACGTTCGTATTCCTCGGCCTCTGGCGCCGCTGGCTGTTGTGGTGGGGCGCTGACCACCGGCGCCGCTGGCCGTTGTGGTGGGGCGCTGACCTCTTGTGCAGCTGGCCGTTGTGGTGGGGCGCTGACCACCGGCGCCGCTGGCTGTCGTGGAGGGACGCTGACCTGTGGCGCCGCAAGGTGCTTGTCTTTGCTTGCCGTCGACCCCGAGTAGGTGTTGATCCTAATTAGGGTCTTCGGCCATAGCAGTACCCAACCCTTCAGTGAGGCAAGATTCAACGGGTCTTCGTCATCGGCACCATGCGGTTGATTAGGAGGAAACAAATCCTCATAGCCCGGTAACGCCCGATCCACTTCAACCCGGTAAACGTCATCCTCCATATCTCGTGTGTGCCACTTCTTATCCAGGGGCCGAAGGATGGACCCCCTCGCGACGTCTTTGAGTTCGCCGTTTACTCTCATCAGGAAGGTGCATGGCGTTGAGAGCGCCTGCGAGAACATGTGTATGGCGTTAGAGAGAGGGCAAGGATGACGAAACTAATATATTAACTTGATGTACACATGGGTTAATTACCGTGAGGGCGTTGAGCTCGGCTAATGTCGACGGGCCGGCACATGCGGCGGCGGGCGTGCAAGTGACGGAGGGGCTGCTACCCGGCATGGACGGTGAATCCCTAGCACCAGCGACATTGCCGGCGGCCGGAGGAGTCTCCATTATAACATTGTCATTGCCGGCGGACGGCGGCGCCATCGAGTTGCTGCCGTCGAAGCTAACCACTTGGGGGGGGGCTTGTTTGCCACCCTCATACCACGCGTGTAGAGCGTTGAAATCTGCTTGGACTGAAGCGGCGACTTCAGCTTTGACTTCAGGTACGAGCGTAGCTTTGAGTTGTGGTACCAGTTGCGGTACCAAACCAGCTTGGACTTCGGCTAGGATTGACTCCCTCATTTCCTCCGCCTCCCGCTGCTTCCTCTCACTGCGCGCATTTTTATCGTCCGCAGACGACAAGCCATAGTGACCATGCTTGTAGCCTGTACCGGCGCCAGCCACACGGCCTCTATGCGGCCTTCTCGTCGGTGAATGCTCATTAACGATGTTTAGCGCCCGTACGAGAGGCTTGTCCCAGGCTACCCTGCCCGTCGACGCCTGGGAGGAGGAGCCTTCGTCACATTGAGAAAGTTTTTGTCTTTCTTCTTCCTGCGGAAGAAACGCGAACCATTTAGAAATGTTGCTACTATTATATGAACGATACTTGATCTAATTAAACCGGTAAATTGCTTACCAGTTTTTTCTCCAACGCCAGGACCTTCTTGTCGTTCGTGAACCAAATTATGTCGGTTACGACCTTCGGGTCCGTGACAAGTTCCCCGGTTAGTTTCTTCTTATGGTACCGGGACCTGATGAATCTTCTTTCAAGCGGGTCCTTGTACTTGAGCCAGGGGTTCTCAATGCCGGCATTTACATACGCCTCGTCCTCCTTCGCCCAATAGGGCTCCTTTCCCTCGTACCCACGGCTCCCAAGGTTGTGGTTGCCGATGTTAAGCTCCCGCATTTCCTTCCCCCACAACTTGCGATTCTTGGTTGCTTGTAGCTCTTCATTGGCCACAAAAGCATCAAAGTCCGCCTGGGAGACATGCGGAAAGGCGGAGTGGACCTCTTCGAAACCTTTGCCCTCAGCAATCAGCTTCCGCACCATGTACTTGTAGCTGCTGAGGTGTTTGGTGAACTTCAGGAGGGCTTGTGAGTTCACAATGTTATTGGTTTGATCAGTGGAGGCGTAGTCGCCTAGGAACTTGTATCGTGAGTGCAACCTCGCAATGAGCTGGGCTCGCAGAGGCGCTTTGCTCTCAGCTCGGAGGTCCGTCTCGTTGAGATTGACGACCTCTCGGAGGATACATGCCAGTTGGTTGCCGTACCCCTTGGCAACATCCTTAGGCTCCTTCGGCAATCCACTGGCGGGGTCCACCTCTTTGACTGTGTCTCTGCCGGTGCCGACCGTGTTTTGGCGCCTTGCCTTCCGCGGCCTCTTGGAACCACTTGTCCCGGTGCCACTACTCCCGGCGGCGCCGCTAGGATCGTCGCCGCTTGTCTCGCCGCCACCCCCGGCGGCGCCGGTTGCCTCGTCGCCGCTTGGCGCGTAGGTACTACCCCCGGCGGCGTCGCTTGCCTCGTTGCCGCTTGGCTCGTCGCCACTACCCCCAGCGTCATCCTCCATCTCATGATCCTCGTCGCCGCCAACACCAGCGGCCTCGGCATCCTCCTCCGTCCTAAAGAAGTGCCTATTGTAGTGCTCCTCTAATTGTTCTTCAGACGCCATGGTGGCTTGCACTAATAGAAGATGAAAGAGTTAGAATTCACGGAAAAATTCGGCATGACCTTTGCTAAAAATTGGTCATGCCGAGTGCTAGAATTGCCGGAACGGAAATGAATCGACATTCCGGCACTCAATAGCAACTCAATCCCTGTAACAGAAATGCAAGCATCTTGACAACACATGTAAATATTTACAGACATGTAAATGTGTAACATACATCAACTAAGCAATATTTACTAAATCTGAACATGTATACAGTATCTTGATTTTTTTACCTTTCAGCCAGCCAGCACACTTACAGAGAGCTAGCTAGACCTTGGCATTTTGCTATATCTTGGCATTTACAGAATTTGTACAGAATTTACAGAATCTTTCTATGCCCACATGATGAACCAAAACATCTTTCTATGCACAAAATGAACCAAAACCAGAGAACAATATCCTGGTTATGTTGGAGTACTAGAAACAACTATAAACTACAAATATTTTCATTTTCATCATAAACCATAGCATAAAAAGCCCCTACTGCCTAGCTACCTAGGTACTGCAAGTTTATTTCATTAAAGCAGTAGCAGTTTTATCTCACTGCTTAAACCAACCATGAATAAACTAGCTGGCTGTTTGATGGTTAACTAGGTGACAAAATTTCATCATGCTAGCCCACTTATACAAAATACACTAGGTACCTTATCATTTTCATTTTGTTTTAAATGAACCAGATAAGGAACATAGCACCAATTTTCATTCTCTTTTAAATGAACCAGAGAAGCTCACATGTGTCATTTTAGCAAACCAGAGAGCAAAACCAGAGAGCATTCTTTTTTGGCAGTGAGCATGAGCATGAGCAGTAGCATTTCAAAACCATTTCAAAATCTTTATTTGCAACCAGTGAGCATCAACATGAGCATTCATTTCATTTCCATTTCCATTTTAAATAGTGAAGTAGCAATAGTGAACTAAACCAGAGAACTATTTTAAATGAACCAGTAGCATTTCCATTTCATTTACACTATAATAAAAAACCCCAACTCAATTTCTTTTTTCAACAGCACTTAGTATATAAAGCATTTTATTAAAGCATTTTATTTTTATTGCTAACATAATTTGACAGTAGCATGAGCATGAGCATGAGGTTTTTTCACAGTAGCATTTCACCATAACCATCATTTTCATTTTGTTTTAAATGAACCAGAGAATGAATTAAACACTAAAGTGCTCATTTCACCATTTTTTAAATGAACCAGAGAATGAAACCTACACTAAACCAGTAGCTACAACATTTTTAATTAGGGTTTACCACTAGGATATCTCATGTGCTTATTGTAATAAGCAATAGTAAATATTACCCAGTCCATTAGACCCTAAACATACTACCTCTGTTCCATAACGTAAGCCGTTTTAGCAAATTAAAACAGAGTGATACTTTTAAAGCAAACCTACCAGCACAAATTTCTGTGTAGCCTCTAACAGAATAAGATCTAACCATAGATTTCACAGTACAGATGCACTGGCAGCTAACAGCATACAGAGAAAAAGTAACTCCAAATCTACATGAGTCGAGTTGAATTGTCCCTCGAACAAATAAGCATCTTCCTATGGGCTATGGCATGTACTACAAATTCAGTTGAGCAACCTTTCACTGAAGCTGCTACAGGACTTGTCAATTGTTTCAGAAATTGGCAGGTTCAATTATGCATACCATCGGTATATGCTTAGTTACACAACATGATCGGATCCCCAGCCCATCCTATGTGATACACAAAATTTAGTAGCAGAACCAGCACTATCATATCATGTATCCCAATAAAACATGGCAACACTCTAGCGATGTAGTTCAATTTTTAACCCAGCAGATCGACTTATGGCGCATACTATTCAGCAATTCAACGGAGATGCGCATACGGATTGGATTTGGCGGCCCATCCTCGGTTTCGATCCAAACTAGGCGGCTATATGGATTTGGCGGCTATGTGAAACAATCAAGCAAAATTGCGTTAGGCAAGGAATCGGGTAGATCGAGCGAGCGATCCAGCGACCAAACAAAAGGTACCTTGAGGTTGTAGGGGGGACGAGGCGGAGGCGGCCCTGGAGCTGGAATCGAGGGGCCCGGAGGCGGAGGCGGAGTCGGCGATTGTCGGCGACGGTGGCCCGCGCGACACCTCCTCCTCTCGGCGACGGCGTTCTCTTCCTCGCGGCGGCGTTCTCCTCCTCGGCACGGGGGCTAGCTAGGGTTCGTGATGAGAATGGGGAAAGGGAGAAAGATAGCACGTTAAGTCCAGGTATAGCCGGGCTCACCTTATTGCCGGCGCACCACATGTTTGGTTCGCTGGGTTCTACCCCGGCGAACCAAACATGTGGTGCGCCGGCAATAAGGTGAGCCCAACTATACAGGACTTGTCCCCAACCTGGCTGGCCATTTCTTTTTATTCTTTTCTTTATTTCTTTTCACTTTCTTTTTATTCTTTTATTTTTATTCTTTTCTTTATTTCTTTTCACTTTCTTTTATGTTTCTTTTCTTTTCCCACAAATCCTATACTATTTTATTTCCTTCTCTTTTCAAGATAATAACCAAGCAATATGAGTTAATTAGGCATTACAAAAAAATATTTGAGTTATACATACACAAAATATTGACCAACACAATATTAATTAGTCATACATAAAATATTGGCCATGACCATATGAGTAGTTATGAATTACACAAAATATGAGTTATAGATTGCAAATAAAGTTTTACATCATCGATTGAGAAGAGTGTTTCGCTTTCTTCTTGCTTTTCTTGCTCGTCGTTGAATAATTTAGCCCCGTGTCGTGACTTCTTCTTTTGAAGGGTCGACCTGACCTCGGTAGCGTGGTCCTGCTTCTTCTTGTGGTGTATGTTGTGTCTTCGTCCTCGGATTCTTCCATCATTGGGTCTCCGACTTGTCCTTCGAAGTCTTCCTCGTTGGCGACTCCATCCATTCCGACGATGGTCCTCTTGCCTCTCCTCACGATAACACGGCTAGGCCTGGATGGGTCGGTTATGAAGAAGCATTGGTGCACGTGTTCTGCCAGTACCCATGGCTCATTCTGCGCGGTGGCGTTCGTGGACTTTGATTTGTTGGCTTCGGGTAGAAACATGGTGGTGAAATACCGGTCTTCTTTTGTGACGTTCTTAGCCCATCTGATACGGAACATCGGCACTTTCTCCCCAGCGTAGCTAAGCTCCCAGATTTCCTCGATTCTTCCGTAGTATCTAGTCTTTACGTCACCCGTCCAGGAATCCATCGTTACCCCTGAGTTCTGGTAAGCACTGTTCTTGTCTTTTTCTTCCGTGTAGAATGTGTACCCGTTGATATCGTACGCTTGGTAAGTCATGAGGTTGGGCGCGGGGCCATGTGACAAGGCCAATACTAGTTTATCCTTGTCAGAATCCATTGGTGGGGGATTAGCATCAATGTGGTCTTTGAACCAGCGCGCGAAAGAGGAGTTGTGCTCTCTGTATATTTCTGCTTCCGTCATCATCGGCTTGCCACTGTTCTCTATCATGGTTTTGTGCTCTTTCAACCAAGGATCGATCAAGTCAATGTGTTGTAGCGCTACTAAGTTGGCCCTGTCAAAGTCGGAAGTCCGACCAGACATGTGCACGTGCAGTTCCTTCCTTCCATTTTTGTGGCCTACTCCCTCGAACCTGCGGAGGTGCTTGTTTTGAGGCAAACCAACAGGGTCCTCGATGTCTAGATAATTCGTGCAGAAAGAGATGCACTCTTCGGTGAGCCAGCCCTGTACGATGCTTCCATCCGGATGTGACCTGTTACGAACGTATCCTTTAATGACCCCATTCATTCTTTCAAACGGCATCATGTTGTGTAAGAATGCCGGCCCTAGACTGACGATATCATCCATGATATGGACCAACAGATGGACCATCACGTCAAAGAATGCAGGCGGGAAGTACATCTCAAGCTCACATAGGATCACCACGATCTCTTCCTGGAGCCTTGCGAGTTTCTTCACGCTTATCGACTTCCGAGTTATGACGTCGAAGAAGTTACAGAGCCCAGTCAGCGTTGCACGGACATGGTCATCCATTATACCTCGGATTGCAACCGGAAGAATCTGCGTCATCATCACGTGACAGTCATGAGACTTCATGCCGCTGAAGTTTCGTTTCTTGGGGTCCATGTATCTGCTTATTAGCCCGGAGTAACCGAAGGGCACTCTGACTCCTAGAAGGCAATTGAAAAATTGATCGACCTCGGCCGGACTAAAAGTGAAGCAGGAGGGGGGACAGTAATAGTCTGGCTGCTTAATCCTTTTGCGCTTCTGACCGCCGTCCGCCTCCTCCTCCGACTGTCCCTCTTGGGCCGCCGGGATCTGAAGCTCTTCCCTGATGCCCAAAACTTTCAGGTCGTGTCTTGCTTTCGGCCCATCTTTGGTCCGGTCCGGCATGTTGAGAAGAGTGCCAAGCAAGCTCTCGCACACGTTCTTTGTAATATGCATGACATCAAGGCAGTGAGGTGTATCGAGAATTTTCCAGTACGGCAAGTCCCAAAACACGGACCTCCTTTTCCATACACCAATGAGCGGCGTCGCCGTTGCCTTTTTCTTCTTCTTCTCTCCAGGCTTTTGACGTATCTTTCCCGGCGGAGGGCACTCCTTCCAACCTTTCAGTAATGTATCGATCTCTTCGCCGCTCTTCTTCCGTGGAGGTCCTCGGGGTTCATTTGTACCATCGAACAGATCTCCACGCTTTCTCCACGGGTCAGTCTTCTGTAGCCACCTTCGATGCCCCATGTAAACTGTTTTCGAAGAGCCGGGATCCTTACCAAGCTGCAAAAACATCGTCTCTTCCATGCACCTGACACATGCCTTGTGTCCATGGCACACCTGGCACGAAATGTAACCGTATCCGAGGTAGTCCTGCACCGTCGTGATCAACGCGGCTCTCAAAGGGAAATATTCTTCCGCGACGGCGTCCCATGTATCTACCCCTTCCTCCGCCCACAACGTTTCAAGCTCCTCCTTTAATAGTTCGAGATACATGTTGATATCGTTTCCTGGCTGTGTCGGCCCTTGAATTAGCATACTCATCTGTATGTACTTCCTCTTCATGCACAGCCAGGGCGGGAGGTTGTAGATCCATACAAACACGGGCCATGTGCTATGTGTGCTGCTCTGGTTTCCGAACGGATTGAATCCGTCCGTGCTCGCACCCAACCTGATGTTTCTGGGTTCTGCCCCAAAACTTCCGAATTCATTGTCTAATGCTTTCCACTGGCTTGCATCCGAAGGGTGTGTCAGCACTGGGTGCTCAATCCGATCTTCATCATTCAACACTGCCTCCTTTCTTTCAGCGTGCCAGCGCATGAGCTTTGCTTCCTTGCGGTCCGCGTAGAACCGTTGCAGCCGGGGGGCGAGCGGGAAGTACCACACAACTTTCCGAGGAGCTTTCTTCTTCCCTTTCTTGTACCGTTCAGCGTCACACACAGGACATTTGGTCTTGTCCACGTGCTCCTTGCGATACATGATACAGTCGTTGATGCAGGCGTGATACTTTTCGTGGGGTAAGTCGAGAGGGCACGTGATTCTCTTGGCCTCGGCTAGACTACCAGGACACGTGTTCCCGGCAGGAAGGAGATCTTTCACGTATTCCAGGATGTCGTCGACGCTTGTGTCCGTCCATCCGTGTTTCGCCTTCATCTGCAGCACATCGAGAGCTACTCTCAAGCGAGACTCCCCCAACCCGCGACCTGAGTCGTACAACGGAGTATTCGAGTCTATCTCCAGTTGCTCAAGCTTTGATTTCCGCTTGGCGCCCTTCGTCTTTTCGAGAAGCAGATCTTGAAGATGAGGGTCCCGCACGACTGAAGCTAGCGGCACCTCTTCGTCGTCGTCAAGGTTATTGTCATCGTCAAGGTTATTATCGTCGTCAAGGTTATCGTCTTCTGCGACAAACTCTTCATCGTCATCAATGTCATGATGCCCTCCTTCTTGCCGGCCATTATTACCACCTGCTGCCGTCGCCCCATTGACCTCCGCGCCATCATCGCTCATCCATTGAGTGTGTCCATGCATGAAACCATTAGTGAGCAGGTGCCCCTGCAATTTTCCTGAATACGGGTCAAACCATTTCCCTCGTTTGCATCTCCGGCACGGACACAATACCTCCGTGCGTTTATTTTCATACATGTCGATGATCGCGTGTTTCAGATATCTCATCACGATGCTTTCACTCATCTCGATAACCATTCTCGCCTGCATGGTAAGATTACATAATTGATTAGAACCATGCATCCGTCGGTAGTTTTCACGGAAAATTTCGGCATGACCTTCCTACACGGTAGGACATAGGAGCGCCAGAAATGTGCCGAAACGGAAACTTGAAGAATCAACATTTCGGCGCAACGTTGGCAACTCATTTTCAACGCCAACACACACACAAGCACAAGCACAACATATATATATGCCACACACGAGAGCTAGCTTTGCTTCAAATGTCCAACATACGTCGATTTCATTCCTTAATTTGTTCATTAATCACCTATTTGTTTGATATATTCGTCGATGAGATCGAGACGAAGCGCCGCGACAATGGCGTATGGAAGCCGACTTTCTAGATCTAGATCTAGATTGAGCGGTCAATGCGGGATATTAGATCTAGATCTACATAGGGGGATGTGGGAGATGCATGTAGGAAGGGAAGATTTGCTCAAAAAATATGATTTTGTTTGGTCAAATTGGTGAAATTGGGGATAGAAATGGGCAAAAATGAGCTGGGTTGGGAGAAGGCTCGGGTTTGTGTGGAGGAGTGGAGTGGTAGTAGAGTGGGGGAGTGGTTGTTGAGCAGAAATAACTGCCCAGGTTACTGCCGGCGCACCATGGCACGGGCGCGCCGGAACATACCTTTCGGCTATATCACCCCCGGGCCAGGCCCAAGAATCATTGCCGGCGCACGGGCGGGGTGCGCCGGCAATAGCAAATTTTCCACCGCGCCTGGGCGTGCGGCAATGATTCTTGGGCCTGGCCGAATCGGCCGGGCCATGCCGAAATAGCGCCGAGTCTTTTCCCAGGTGCGCGGCAGTAGTCCTTCATCGCCGGCGCGGCTGAATTGTGGTGCACCGGCAATACTTTCCACCGGCGCATGTCCAAGGTGGTGCGCCGGCACCACTTGCCTCCACCTATAGGCTTTTCCCTAGTAGTGATCTTATCTCTATTTTAAACCATTTAAACTAGAGATAGATCTTATCTCTAAGGGGGGCCGGCCTGGGCCCACATGTCATGGTGGGCAGGACCCACTATGCCATGTGGCGCCTATGTGGCCTCTCCCGGGGTGGTGGGCCCACTGGTGGCCCTCTAGAACCTTCTAGAAGCTCCGGTCAAAACACCGGACTTTTTCCGAACCCCGGAAAATGACTTCCCATATATGAATCTTATTCTCCGGACCATTCCGGACCTCCTCGTGATGTCCCGGATCCCATCCGAGACTCCGAACAAAAACTTCGGACTCCAACTCATATTCCGAATCTACTTATGCGACATCGAACCTTAAGCGCGTCACCCTACGGTTCGCGAACTATGCAGACATGGTCGAGACTCCTCTCCGAGCAATAACCAATAGCGGGATCTAGAGATCCATAATGGCTCCCAAATATGAACGATGACTTAGTGATCGATTGAACCATTTACATACGATGCCAATTCCCTTTGTCACGCGGTATTTTACTTGTCCGAGGTTTGATCATCGGTATCTCCATACCTTGTTCAACCTCGTTACCGACAAGTACTCTTTACTCGTACCGTGGTATGTGATGTCTACGGGAGCTTCTATTCTTGTAGACAGTGTTGGGCCTCCAAGAGCAGAGGTTTGTAGAACAGCAGCAAGTTTCCCTTAAGTGGATTACCCAAGGTTTATCGAACTCGGGGAGGAAGAGGTCAAAGATATCCCTCTCATGCAACACTGCAACCACAAAGCAAGAAGTCTCTTGTGTCCCAACACACCTAATAGGTGTACTAGTTCGGCGAGATAGTGAAATACAAGTGGTATGAATGAATATGAGCGGTAGTATGGCGCTAGAAAATAGCTTGCTGGCGTGCAATTGATGGTAGTAATATTGCGGGAAGTAAACATGCGGTAATGCTTGAGCGCTAACTTGATAAAACAGTAAACAAGCAGCGATAGCAATATTTAGGAACAAGGCCTAGGGATTAGACTTTCACTAGTGGACACTCTCAACATTGATCACATAACAGAATAGATAAATGCATACTCTACACTCTCTTGTTGGATGATGAACACATTGCGTAGGATTACACGAACCCTCAATGCCGGAGTAAACAAGCTCCACAATAAGGAACAAGGCCTAGGGATTAGACTTTCACTAGTGGACACTCTCAACATTGATCACATAACAGAATAGATAAATGCATACTCTACACTCTCTTGTTGGATGATGAACACATTGCGTAGGATTACACGAACCCTCAATGCCGGAGTTAACAAGCTCCACAATTAAATGTTCATATTTAAATAACCTTAGAGTGCAAGAAAGATCGAAACGACTAAACCAAGTACTAACATAGCATGCACACTGTCACCTTCATGCTTATGTAGGAGGAATAATACACATCGATACTATCATAGCAATAGTTAACTTCGCAATCTACAAGAGATCATGATCATAGCATAAACCAAGTACTAACACGAGTGCACACACTGTCACCATTACACCGTGTAGGAGGAATAAAACTACTTTAATAACATTGCTAGAGTAGCACATAGATAAATTGTGATACAAAACACATTGCAATCATAAAGAGATATAAATAAGCACTTCACTATGCCATTCATAACAGTGAATAAGTATTCTGTGAAATATAGCCTAAGAGACCCACACGGTGCACACATTGTCACCTTTACACACGTGGGACAAGGAGTCTCCGGAGATCACATAAGTAAAACTCACTTGACTAGCATAATGACATCTAGATTACAAGCATCATCATATGAATCTCAATCATGTAAGGCAGCTCATGAGATTATTGTATTGAAGTACATAGAGAGAGATGAACCACATAGCTACCGGTACAGCCCCGAGCCTCGATGGAGAACTACTCCCTCCTCATGGGAGCAGCAACGGTGATGAAGATGGCGGTGGAGATGGCAGCGGTGTCGATGGAGAAGCCTTCCGGGGCACTTCCCGTCCGGCAGGGTGCCGGACAGAGACTCCTGTCCCCCGGATCTTGGCTTGCGATGGCGTGACTCACGGATGGTTTTGGGTTTCGTCCTCCGTATCGGGGTTTTGCGACGGAGGCTTTAAATAGCGGGCGGCGCGGGAGGGTCGAAGGGGTGACGACACCATAGGCTGGCGCGGCCGGGGCCCAGGCCGCGCCAACCTATCATCTGGACAGGGGCCCCCTACGTCTCGGGTGTTACGGATGCTTGGGCAAAATAGGAACACAGGAGTTGATTTCGTCCAATTCCGAGAATATTTCGTTACTAGGATTTCTGAAACCAAAAACAGCAGAAAACAAACTGGCACTTCGGCATCTTGTTAATAGGTTAGTTCCGGAAAATGCACGAATATGACATAAAGTGTGCATAAAACATGTAGGTATCATCAATAAAGTAGCATGGAACATAAGAAATTATCGATACGTTGGAGACGTATCAGCATCTTAGTTCTGCTCGTCCCGAGCAGGTAAAACAATAACAAAGATAATTTCTGAAGTGACATGCCATCATAATCTTGATCATACTATTTGTAAACATATGTAATGAATGCAGCGATCAAAACAATGGTAATGACATGAGTAAACAATTGAATCATATGACAAAGACTTTTCATGAATAGTACTTCAAGACAAGCATAAATAAGTCTTGCATAAGAGTTAACTCATAAAGCAATAATTTCATAGTATAGGTATCAAAGCAACACAAAGGAAGATTAAGTTTCAGCGGTTGCTTTCAACTTATAACATGTATATCTCATGGATAATTGTCAACATAGAGTAATATAACAAGTGCAATATGCAAGTATGTAGGAATCAATGCACAGTTCACACAAGTGTTTGCTTCTTGAGGTGGAGAGATAGGTGAACTGACTCAACATAAAGGTAAAAGAATGGTCCTTCAAAGAGGAAAGCATCGATTGCTATATTTGTGCTAGAGCTTTGGTTTTGAAAACATAAAGAGAGCATAAAAGTAAAATTTTGAGAGGTGTTTGTTGTTGTCAACGAATGGTAGTGGGCACTCTAACTACCTCATCAACCAGACTTTCAAGAGCGGCTCCCATGAAGGACGTTATCTCTACCAGCAAGGTAGATCATCCCTCTTCTCTTTTGTTTACACATGTACTTTAGTTTAGTTTTTCTTTATTTATGGATGACACTCCTCCCAACCTTTTGCTTACACAAGCCATGGCTAACCGAATCCTCGGGTGCCTTCCAACATTCACATACCATGGAGGAGTGTCTATTTGCAAAATTAAGTTGCTTACTGATGAATCAGAGCAAAACATGTGAAGAGAATTATTAATGCAAGTTAATTAATTGAGGCTGGGAACCTCATTGCCAGCTCTTTTTGCAAAATTATTGGATAAGCGGATGAAGCCACTAGTCCATTGTGAAAGTCTGTCAAAAGTAAATGACAAGATCGAAAGATAAAACACCACATACTTCCTCATGAGCTATAAAACATTGACACAAATAAGAGGTAATAACTTTTGAATTGTTTAAAGGTAGCACTCAAGCAATTTACTTTGGAATGGCGGAAAAATACCATGTAGTAGGTAGGTATGGTGGACACAAATGGCATAGTGGTTGGCTCAAGGATTTTGGATGCATGAGAAGTATTCCCTCTCGATACAAGGTTTAGGCTAGCAAGGTTTATTTGAAACAAACACAAGGATGAACCGGTGCAGCAAAACTCACATAAAAGACATATTGTAAACATTATAATACTCTACACCGTCTTCCTTGTTGTTCAAAACTCAATACTAGAAATTATCTAGACTTTAGAGAGACCAAATATGCAAACCAAATTTTAGCAAGCTCTATGTATTTCTTCATTAATAGGTGCAAAGTATATGATGCAAGAGCTTAAACATGAGCACAACAATTGCCAAGTATCACATTATTCAAGACATTTTAGAATTACTACATGTAGCATTTTCCAATTCCAACCATATAACAATTTAACGAAGAGGAAACTTCGCCATGAATATTATGAGCTAAGAACACATGTGTTCATACGAACCAGCGGAGCGTGTCTCTCTCCCACACAAGGATGAACTTATTCAGAGAACTAAGATAACAAAACAAAAATAAAAGCACACAGACGCTCCTCCAAGTAAAGTACATAAGATGTGACTGAATAAAAATATAGTTTCACTAGAAGAAACCTGATAAGTTGTCGATGAAGAAGGGGATGCCTTGGGCATCCCCAAGCTTAGATGCTTGAGTCTTCTTAAAATATGCAGGGATGAACCACCGGGGCATCCCCAAGCTTAGACCTTTCACTCTTCTCGATCACATTATATCACCCTCTTCTATTGACCCTTGAAAACTTCCTTCACACCAAACTTCAAGCAAACTCATTAGAGGGTTAGTGCATAATCAAAAATTCACATGTTCAGAGGTGACACAATCATTCTTAACTTCTGGACATTGCACAAAACTTCTGAAAGTTAATGGAAC
Organism: Lolium multiflorum; assembly: GCA_030979885.1. NCBI lineage: Eukaryota > Viridiplantae > Streptophyta > Magnoliopsida > Poales > Poaceae > Lolium > Lolium multiflorum. Next base: position 45,865,482 of record CM061751.1, on the reverse strand, counting down.
AAAGAAACTCATTCAACTTAACAAAAACGGCAATGCGAAATAAAAGGCAGAATCTGTCAAAAACAGAACAGTCCATAAAGACGAATTTTAAAATGGCACCAGACTTGCTCAAATGGAAAAACTCAAAACTAATGAAAGTTGCGTACATATCTGAGGATCAAGCACGTAAATTGGCAGATTTTTCTGAGTTTCCTACAAATAAGCCCAGATTCGTGACAGATAGAAATCTGTTTCTGCGCAGAAATCCAAATCTAGTATCAACCTTCGATTAGAGGCTTCACTTGGCACAACAAAACACAAAACTAAGATAAGGAGAGGTTGCTACAGTAGTAAACAACTTCCAAGACACAAATATAAAACAAAGTACTGTAGCAAAATAACACATGGGTTATCTCCCAAGAAGTTCTTTCTTTATAGCCATTAAGATGGGCTCAGCAGTTTTAATGATGCACTCGCAAAAAATAGTATTTGAAGCAAAATAGAGCATCAAGAGGCAAATTAAAAACACATTTAAGTCTAACATGCTTCCTATGCATAGGAATCTTGTAAATAAACAAGTTCATGAAGAGCAAAGTAACAAGCATAGGAAGATAAAACAAGTGTAGCTTCAAAAATTTCAGCACATAGAGAGGCATTTTAGTAACATGAAAATTTCTACAACCATATTTTCCTCTCTCATAATAACTTTCAGTAGCATCATGAGCAAACTCAACAATATAACTATCACATAAAGCATTCTTATCATGAGTCTCATGCATAAAATTATTACTCTCCACATAGGCATAATCAATTTTATTAGTTGTAGTGGGAGCAAATTCAACAAAGTAGCTATCATTATTATTCTTATCATCAAATATAAGAGGCAAAGTATCATCAAAGTAAATTTTCTCCTCAATGCTTGGGGGACTAAAAATATCATGCTCATCAAAGCCAGCTTCCCCAAGCTTAGAATTTTCCATAGCATTAGCAACAATAGTGTTCAAAGCATTCATATTAATATGTTCCATGGGTTTTTTAATTTTCGCATCAAACCATCCATGTCTTAAATCAGGAAATAGAATAAAAAGGTCATTGTTGTCCATTATGCCTAACTAGTGTAAACAAGAAACCAAATGTCGTAATTGCAGAGTCTAAAGGAAATAGCTTTGAGCACACACACAATGGCGCCAGAAAAGTACTTTACCTGGGACCGAAGTATGAGTGCCTTTTACCTTTCCTCCCCGGCAACGGCGCCCAGAAAAGTACTTGATGTCTACGGGAGCTTCTATTCTTGTAGGTGTTGGCCTCAAGAGCGAGGTTTGTAGAACAGCAACAAGTTTCCCTTAAGTGGATTACCCAAGGTTTATCGAACTCGGGGAGGAAGAGGTCAAAGATATCCCTCTCATGCAACCCTGCAACCACAAAGCAAGAAGTCTCTTGTGTCCCCAACACACCTAATAGGTGTACTAGTTCGGCGAAGAGATAGTGAAATACAAGTGGTATGAATGAATATGAGCAGTAGTACGGCGCCAGAAAATAGCTTGCTGGCGTGCAGTTGATGGTAGTAATATTGCGGAAGTAAACATGCGGTAATGCAGCAGCGTAACGCGAGTAAAACAGTAACAAGCAGCGATAGCGATATTTAGGAACAAGGCCTAGGGATTAGACTTTCACTAGTGGACACTCTCAACATTGATCACATAACAGAATAGATAAATGCATACTCTACACTCTCTTGTTGGATGATGAACACATTGCGTAGGATTACACGAACCCTCAATGCCGGAGTTAACAAGCTCCACAATTAAATGTTCATATTTAAATAACCTTAGAGTGCAAGAAAGATCGAAACGACTAAACCAAGTACTAACATAGCATGCACACTGTCACCTTCATGCTTATGTAGGAGGAATAATACACATCAATACTATCATAGCAATAGTTAACTTCGCAATCTACAAGAGATCATGATCATAGCATAAACCAAGTACTAACACGAGTGCACACACTGTCACCATTACACCGTGTAGGAGGAATAAAACTACTTTAATAACATTGCTAGAGTAGCACATAGATAAATTGTGATACAAAACACATTGCAATCATAAAGAGATATAAATAAGCACTTCACTATGCCATTCAGTGAATAAGTATTCTGTGAAATATAGCCTAAGAGACCCACACGGTGCACACTGTCACCTTTACACACGTGGGACAAGGAGTCTCCGGAGATCACATAAGTAAAACTCACTTGACTAGCATAATGACATCTAGATTACAAGCATCATCATATGAATCTCAATCATGTAAGGCAGCTCATGAGATTATTGTATTGAAGTACATAGAGAGAGATGAACCACATAGCTACCGGTACAGCCCCGAGCCTCGATGGAGAACTACTCCCTCCTCATGGGAGCAGCGGCGGTGATGAAGATGGCGGTGGAGATGGCGGCGGTGTCGATGGAGAAGCCTTCCGGGGCACTTCCCCGTCCGGCGGAGTGCGGAACAGAGACTCCTGTCCCCAGATCTTGGCTTCGCGATGGCGGCTACGGATGGTTTACGTGGGTTTCGTCCTCCGTATCGGGGTTTCGCGACGGAGGCTTTAAATAGGCGAAAGGCGGCGCGGGAGGGTCGAAGGGTGACGACACCATAGGCTGGCGCGGCCGGGGCCCAGGCCGCGCCACCTATCATCTGGAGGCCTGGGGCCCCCTCTGCGCTCTCGGGTGTTGGATGCTTAGGGCAAAATAGGAACCTGGGAGTTGATTTCGTCCAATTCCGAGAATATTTCGTTACTAGGATTTCTGAAACCAAAAACAGAAGGAACTGGCACTTCGGCATCTTGTTAATAGGTTAGTTCCAGAAAATGCACGAATATGACATAAAGTGTGCATAAAACATGTAGGTATCATCAATAAAGTAGCATGGAACATAAGAAATTATCGATACGTTGGAGACGTATCAGTATGTCATCTCTTATGATCCAATCATATGCTTGCAAGATAATCAGACGACATTCCACCGAGAGGGCCCAGAGTATATCTATCCGTCATCAGGATGGACAAATCCCACTATTGATCCATATGCCTCAACTCACACTTTCCAAATACTTAATCCCATCTTTATAACCACCCATTTATGCAATGGCGTTTGATGTAATCAAAGTACCCTTCCGGTGTAAGTGATTTACATGATCTCATGGTCGAAGGACTTAGGCAACTATGTATCGAAAGCTTATAGCAAATTGAACTTAATGACTTGATCTTATGCTACGCTCTTTTGGGTGTGTGTCCATTATATCATTCACCTAATGACATAACCTTGTTATTAATAACATCCAATGTTCATGATCACGAAACCATGATCATCCATTAATCAACAAGCTAGTTATACAAGAGGCTTACTAGGGACTCCTTGTTGTTTACATAACACACATGTATCAATGTTTCGGTTAATACAATTATAGCATGAGATGTAAACATTTATCATGAACACTAAGATATAACAATAACTAATTTATTATTGCCTCTTGGGCATATCTCCAAGTTTCAATCAACCGCCTACCTAGCCAAACTATCCAAAACAATACTGCCTTTGTTACCGTTTATTTGTAGGTGCACTGACTTCCTTTCTTTCTACCTTGAGATGTGCTTTTAGCCATGTCTACATCCTTACAATAACAACAAGCTTCGATTCACGATCTAAAATGTGTGGGTTCCTAGGCTATAGTCCTAGTCATAAGGGTTACAATTGTGCATGTGTCTTCGGGACGCATCTACATCTCTCGAGACGTTGTGTTCGATGAAAATTGTTTTCCATTTTCTCTTGATAGTCCTTCACACCATTAGATCTCCTTGCAAAAATTTCTTTACCCCCCATTTGGATCATCCGAGTTTTATGGATAGTATAAATCTGATATTAATACGGAAGTGCGGTGCAGGTCCAGTGCGATCATGCAGGATCGCATGCAAGATCCAATAGCGAGGCCATGGATCACGCGGTTGCTTCCCCTCCCTAGAGGGCCTCGCGTTTTGGCCTGCTAGTGACCTCGCGTTTCCCGCATCACGGGTATCCGACTTACCAAGCACTTCTCTGGTCAGTGTAGGGCCGACCATTTCGTTTCTGTTTATTCTTTTCCTTTATTTTGTGTTTGTTTTCTAATTTCTTTTATGTTTCTTTTCCTTTTCTGTTTTGCCTATTTTTAAAATTCAGTTTATATTTAAGGGATTTCTATTTCGTGCCTCGGGTCGTTAGTTGTACCTCGTTTTCCCTTTAGTTTTTCCTGGTTTTCCCCAAGCCTATGTCTGAAACCCGCAGAAGGAGCTCAGACGGAAGGAATCCGTTTATTTGGACGTTCTGTGCTGGCGTGTTGCGCCGCGTCGTCTGTGGGGCCGCGTCGTGTGGGGCCGCGTCGCGTGGGGCTGGTAGAAAGGGACCGCGTGGGACAGGACGAGAAGCGTTTGGTTGCACGTGAGCAGGAGCTGGGTTTTGTCTCTCTCGGCCCAAATTGGCATTTTTAAGAGCACATTTTCCCCTCTTTCTCTCTCTGTCTTTTTCACCAAATTAGTATCAAATCTAGAGAAGCTTCTATTTCTGTCTTTCTTCAATATGGCAGCAAATCTAGTAGCAAATCTCTGGGGTTATTTATGCCTTTTGGCCCTCGTTTTTTGCCCAATATGGCAGCAAATCTAGTAGCAAATCTAGAAGCTAGTATATGATAAATTCACAACAGCATAATCAGAAAACTAAGTATAATACATAGGGAAACTGCATACAGCAGCCAAAAGCAGCCAATAACGTTGTAATATACAAGACGCACGCAATGTATGGACAACAAGAAGATTAGGATGAATGAATTTGTTCTTCATTCCTCATATATTTCTTCGTCGCTCCATTCGTGCATTACCCCAAGGAAATATTCATTGAACTCCTTCCGTCTGCAGTGTGCGGCCAATACATCCTCCAAACGGTATGGCTTGTGTTCATTTCTCATACCGTAGCTTCCTATTCTATCCACACGTACTGCCCACTCATCCCAGGCCTTTGTATCATGAGAGTACTCTCTGATATAACCCAAATCCGTGTAGTAGATGCAGCCAGGTCGAAGTGTCGGGTACACTCTGGTGTCGACGGAGATACACCGGATATAATTCACGAAGAAGGCATTACTGCCAATGTTACTGACCGGATGGAGAGAGCGGCTCTGAGTGTCCACACGGTACACCAATGGTCTGCCCGCCAAAGCCACGCTGACCAACAACACAAGCAGCAGATCACCATCCGACTTCACAAGGTAGAACTTCTGATGTCCAAGTTCTGGAAATGAAATTAGTGTCTCCATCTTGACAGTGCTCGCGCGCTGCTGCAACTGTACATTGGTGCACACTATTCTTCCGTTCTCAAAATTGTCCACAGCTAGTGCATACAGTTCACCATTGAACGGGGTAATGCAACGCAGACAATGGTTCTTGATCGAAAATCTTTCTTCTCCCCAATGTTCATGTATATCCTTAGTTGGAGTGCTCTCATCGACCCAACCAATTTCCGACGGGTAATGTGCGGCAACGAAGACCATAGTCGGGGATTTGATAACAGCGACTGATTTCAGAAAAACAGATGGCATCTGCGCCTCAAACATAGTGTTCGATTTCTTTGTGAGTGGGTTCAGAAGCCGTATCTTGTGCGGCGGGTTCTTCTGGGCAAGCACGATGACGCCACGGCAAAATCCGACGAAGTAGTATCTGGGCAAGCACGATAACATTCAGCACTAAGATGTTTAAGATTGAAAATAAAGAGGTAGATATGGAGGAAGTTGAACCTTGTATGAACTTCCGATAGATCTATGGTGACGTAGCGTGATGTGCCGAGTTGGAGGAAGGTGAACTCAGCGACGCGTGGAAGGGCGTGGTCTAGCATGATCCATTCGTCCAGGTGCACGTCGGGCTCAGGCAAACCTGAGCGCCAATTTCTACAGACTTGCCTCATGGCAGAGTAGGTGTCGGCGTACTCCTCGTTCGCCAGCAAGCATTCGCCGATCTTGTGAAGTGGTCCATCAGCCGAGAGAGAGGCCCAGTTCACGGAGGAGCCGCGCTTGGATGCGCCGCCCTCGGAGGCGACGCGCTCGGCGGCGACTGGCTCGGCGGCGACGGGCTCGGCGGCGACTGGCTCGGCGGCGACGGGCTCGGAGGCGACGGGCTCGGAGGCGACGGCCGCCGGCGCATTCTTCTTCTCCATCGCCGGCAGGGTAGCGTGCGTACGGCGGTTGGGGTTTTTTCGATTTGGAGAAGTTGATGGGACGTGAGAGGGGTGGTTTCGTGCGTGAGCGAGAATGAGACGACTGTGTGCAGAGGGAGGGAGGGAGGGGCTTACGCGTCCTAAATGCGACCCGCGTCCTACGCGTCCACTATTTGCACGTCTGCACCGCGACACGCGTCAACAATGGCACGTCTTCCACTTCTGCACCGCAACACGCGTCCTCGAGTCTAACCCTGAAAATTTAGATATACTCAGGTATACCCTCGAGTCATATACTAGCATTTTTTGTGTGCTCAGTTTTCTCCTTGAGTGCTAATACTGGCTAGTGCAATATACTCAGTTTTACCCTCAAGTGGCTGGTCAACAGAGAGTCAACAAATGGGATTAACTAGTTAAATGAGTTATTTAATGTGCAAAAAATTCCGAAAAAGAGTGGCACTTACTCATGGAGTCTTTACCACAAATTGCCACTTCTCAAATCATAGATAAATCATAGATAAATCAAGTTTCACCACAAATTGCCACTTCTCAAATCACCTAGTAGCTATGAAGGTGCATGGTTTTCCATAATAAGCCCTACCCAAAACAGCTTTCCCCAAAACATACTTTGTCTGAATGAGGCCATAATTTTCACACTCATGTAGATTTGTATTGCAAATAGTTTGAGGTAGGCCAAGATGGGTTTCATTGTACAAAACACGCATTTTCCAATTTTTAAATCTCATATTTGAATCCCTTAGTCTGTTTACTACTCACTTGCCCTTGGTTTCTTGATACTACTCAGTTTTGCCCTCTCCCTTCACAAACTCTCACAGACGCCCAACATTGCCCTGATTGGTCTAGCCCATGTCACGCGGATCGTGCCCGACGACCGTTGATCGTATGATCTAACGGGCAGGATAACCCCTATCTCTCTCTCTGGTCGGGGCCACCACCCTCTCTCTCTCTGTCGTCGGTTAGCTTCCACACTCTAAGTATGCGAAAGGGCGGTTACCTAGTATGCTAAAGTTTGGTTTTCTGCATTATTTTTCACGAGCTAAATTATAAACTCTTTTTAGGCATTACTTTTCACGCAAAAAATGATAAACCATCACCGATTTGTTGTAGCCATTACTTTTCACGCAAAAAAATGATAAACCATCACCGATTTGTTGTAGCCATTACTTTTCACGCAAAAAAATGATAAACCATCACCGATTTGTAGCCATTACTTTTCACGCAAAAAATGATAAACCATCACCAATTTGTTGTAGCCATTACTTTTCACGCAAAAAATGATACGCCATCACCCATTTCTTGTAGCCATTACTTTCCACGCAAAAAATGATAAACCATCACCGATTTTGTTGTAGCCATTACTTTTCACGCAAAAAAATGATACACCATCACCCATTTCTTGTAGCCATTACTTTCCACGCAAAAAACGATAAACCATCACCGATTTTGTTGTAGCCATTACTTTTCACGCAAAAAATGATAAACCATCACCGATTTCTTGTAGCCATTACTTTTCACGCAAAAAATGATAAACCATCACCGATTTGTTGTAGCCATTACTTTTCATGCAAAAAATGATACACCATCACCCATTTCTTGTACCCATTACTTTTCACGCAAAAAACGATAAACCATCACCGATTTCTTGTAGCCATTACTTTTCTTTTAGGCATTACTTTTCACGGTAAAATGATAAACTATATCACGAAGTTCCATTTCCGTCAAGATAGTCCGCATTACTTTTTTGTTGAGATATATACCCCCACAACGGTCGTCTCCTCCTTAATTTATTGTGTATAAACCCCCACAACGGTCATCTCCTCCTTATTTTATTGTGTAAACCCCTACAACGGTCATCTCTCCCTTATAAACACCCACACGGCCATCCCTTGTGTCAATAGGTTCTGCCTCTCTCTTCTTCGTTCACATACACTTGATCCATTGCCATGGCTTCCACGTCTCGGACGCGGACCGGAAGGGGAAGGGGAAGGGGAAGTGGATCATCATCATTGCCACCACCACCGTCAACACTGCCATTGATCATAGAGGAGTTCTTCATCGTCGTCTATGAAGACCCTTTGGTCAAGAAGGTACGTACGCGTTCCCACATATATGATGCATGTGATTAATTATGGGCATGTTCTAAAAAACCTTTAATTTCAAGGGTTCCCTAATTTCAAACGATCGGCGCTCGATCTCTTTGCAGGAACTCCCAAAAAAATTTGCGGACTATCTTGACGGCAAGGAGCCAGCTAAGGTGTATCTGCGAGCAGCTGACTGCGGTCCTCGTCTCTGGACCGTGGAGGTCCTATTTGACGGACAAGGCCGGATGTACCTCGACAAGGGCTGGGAGAAATTCGCCATCGCGCACGGTGTGGATTTCGGCTGCTACGTACACTTCAAATATGAAGGCGATGATGTGCTCACAGTGAAGGTGTTCGACGGAACAATGTGCAGGAAGTACTACTACTCGGACGACGAAGATACTGACGATGAAAGCGACGACGACGTGAAGCCATGCATCCATCCCCTTTAGATAATTAAGGGGATTATGACCAAGAATATATATGTAGCTTCATATGCATCGATTTAGAGATCTAGCTATTTTCTATATATTATGCATGTAAAAAATAATATCGCATTTCCACTATTATTCGAGCACCACATCCTCCAAACGATGCCGATGCCGATATCGGCATGGTCAGAACGGCTATGCTCGCCGCCACTGCTAGGTCAACGTCGGGATGCACAATGTTTAGCATAAGAGTCACTTTAGATTAAGCTGCGAAAATAGTCACCTGCCATGGGCTGAGGCGGCCCCTACAGAGCGGCTCTATATTATATTCTCTAAATAAAATAGACGACCACAGCGGTCATTGGCTGCGAGGCCCCATAGATTTTATATAAATAAATAGACGACCCACTGGTCATTAGCTGCACAGCCATAGAGCGGCCCCATTTGTCATTGGTAGCACCGTATACAATCAGGAAATAAAACGGCCCACGCGTCAGCGGTAGATGGATGGATACCCGTCAGCACGAGACGGTCGAGGAGACCTCACGGTAACGGTAAAACTCTGACCAGACAACCGCGTCTTCGAGGGTTTCAAACTAGAGGAGGAAAAGCTGAGGAAAAACTAACGAGCTGGGGAAAACTGAGTACAACTAACGACGGGGGCACGAAAATAGAAATCCCTATTTAAAATTACTCACATTTTAAAAATGTTCAATTTGATAATTGTTTAAATGTAAAAGCTGTTCAATCTAAATAATCAATTTTTTATAAAATTGTTCTATCTCAAAAATGATCAAATGTTTAAAAATGTGCAATCTCAAAAAATGTTCAAATTTTGAAGAACATCAAACTTTTTAAAATGTTCATTATGAAAAGCTGTTAAATCTTCAAAAAAATTAGTCCATAAAAAATTTTAATTTAATTTTTTCTATTTCGAAATTTTAATGTCAAAAAGTTCAAATTTTGGATTTTTAAAATGTCTAAATACTTGAATTTTCATTTCAGAAAATGTTTGAGATTTAAAAAACGAAAGAGAATAAAATAGAACAGCGAGAAAATGAAAAAAAGAAAAAAAATGAAGGAGAAAGAGAAACTAGCATTAACACATACAGGCCTGCGGTGTGCGGTGGGTCGTACACAGACCAGGTGGCATATAGGATGACCCACCAGCAGGACAACGTCATTATCCACATGCCTCGCCGGGTCCAATGTCTTTGCTCGACAAGGATCAACTGTGCGTTTAAGGCTTCTTGTTGGGCTCGTGGACGCCGAGTCGTCGGCCACCTCTTGAAGCGCCACGACAGCCTGCTCCGGGTACCCAGATGCACATACATGCAACCATACTCCGTACCGAGCATGGATGGTTCATCTAGATGGTGCGGTCAAGTACGACCACGGCAATGGTTTCACTGACTAGATAGATAATTGCGCCCAATGAGTAGGATACACTTGAGGCCCTCGCTTTTGTTTATGCATGATGAGTTCCAATCTCTCCAATGCAAAGAAGACTTGGAATTTGATCGCTCTTCTCTAGTTTGCAATCTTAATGCATATGGGTCTAAGCTCAATCGAGTGCAAATAGCTCAATCGTACAAGGCATGCTTGGTTGCTAAAGGTTATAAGAAATGGTATGGCATTGGCTACAAAAATACCTTCCGTTCGGTTCTAAAGTCTATAACTAGCTACCTGGTTTTACCTCTTGTTGTTTCTCGTGGTTGGATGCTTGACGCCTTTATGTCTAGAACGCCTTTCAACGTGTTGTTCTTAAGAGGATGATTTCATGTGTTCACACTTTGGTTTTGTGGATGAGCGCATGTTTGCAAACTAGACAAGGCTCTTTATGGTGACAGGACTCATTGAGCTTGGCATTTTGCCTTAGCTCCCGATTACGGGAACTTGGTTTATTACCCCCGGGTAGATTTAGATCTCTTTCATCTACAATCATGGCAAAGTTGTCACTTATATGTTGGTATATGTGGATGATATTGTTGTTACTAGCTCCTCTCCATAGGCCATTACTCAGTTCATGACCTTTAGGCGAGTTAGCACTCAACGATCTTGATGATCTCCTCTACTTTTTGGGTATTTAAGTGTCATGATCAAGGAGGAAATTGTGTTGTCTCATCAAACCAACTATTCATCGATATAGTTTGGAAGGCAGGTATGCTTGTTCGTAAAATGGCGGCCACACCTGTCCTCCTCTAAAAAAAATTCCAAGCTTGAAGGTGCTACTAAGTACCGAACCTTTGGAGCATTTGATATCTTACCCACGGATAGAAATCTCAGATGCGGTTATTAAAGTTTGCTAGTTCTTGCACACACCCCAGCGTTCATTCAACAACGGTTCAGAGAAGAGGATATTGCGATATGCCAACATATTAAAGATGATGGGCTTCAAATTGGGAATCTTCGGCCACTCTTGTCGGTGCTTTCTCAGGTGTAGATTGGGCGGCTCAGCTGATGACAAACACGGTCCACTAGTGGCTTTGCGGGTTTTATTTGGTCCCAATCTTATTTCATGGAGTTCCATGAGAAGGCTACTATGGCAAGGTCAAGTGTGGTGTTGAATACAAGGCCCACAAATGCTACAACGAAATTGGATACGAGTTGCTGTGGGTGAACTTGAGTTTATCAAGGTCAAGTCCCTATGTTGTGGTGTGAAAATCTTGAAGCTAATTATCTTATAGCTAATCCAGTGTTTCCGCATGCACAAAGCATAGAGGTGGATTTCCACTTTGTTCATATGAGGGTGGCTCGAAGGACTTGGATGTTGATTTGTTCAATCCCAAGATCAACTCGTGAAACAGGTTTACTAAATATATCAACAAGCAACTTTGAAGCCTTGACTACAATCTCCATCTAACGGAGTTGTGTTTGAGTGTAAATGGTAATCATATATAGGTTGTTGGTGGTGTCTGTATCCTATCTAAGCCTTGACACAATCTCCATCTAACGGTTGTAGAATATAATGTTGTGTATGGAAAGTTCATCCGCAGTATATATGCGAGATAGGCCACCACAGTGGGAGTGTGTGGTTCGATGGTTAGGAGGGCAGTGTCACCCTAGCCCAGGATCATACCCTAGATTTGACTTTGGTGCCTCGTAAAAAAGCGGAATATTCTTTCGGTAAGGCAATGTTCCGTCGATAGAGACGCTTGTGGTGACTTCGTCATTCTCAAACCAGGGATCAATTTCTCGGACTCGGTCACCGAAGATGTTTGAAGCATCTCTATGAGAACACTGTAAATGCATTTGGGCTAGATTTTCCGGCGGTTACGGAAGTTCGAAAAACGACAACGAACGGGCCAATTGGTGCCAGCCCGTAAAATTTTCTCGGGGGCCGAAACGTGGCGTCGCCCCACAAATACGAGCTGAGAGGAGTAGGGTTAGAAACCCTACTCCAGCCGCCGCGTCGCTCCTCCGCCGTGCGCCGCCACTCGCCGACGGTGTGGCGAGGCGCGCGCGCGCTTCCGCCCGTGAGCGGAAGCCATCCGTGTCGTGCGCGCTTACGGCGGCGCGAAGGAGGCCAGTCGTCCGCGCGTGAAGCGGAAGGTCGTCGACCTCGACTCGGAGTAGGCTGCGGCGTAGTCCTCCGGCGTCTGATGGGTCGCCGCAGGCGAAATTAGTTAAGTTTAGGAGTGGCGACCAGCTATGAGTCTCTTTTGCGATCGAAACTATGAAATATGCAACTCATGTTTGAATTTCACTTTTATAACTTGTTTGCGATGATCAGTTTACCGGCAAAATTTGAATCAGCGTTTTCGTTAGAATCGGGTGATGTTCTACGTCACCTCTAAACCGCTAACATTTTGATTTTCGGAGGTGAATTTCGTTTTTCAGTTCGAAGAATAAGGCTCAGAGATGCTCTTATAGATGTAGGATATGCGTGCATACGTTCATATGGATAAGTGTCGCAGAATTTGTTAGCGTCTATACTGTCCTTCACCAAAACAAAAAAACAGCCATCCTTCCTGTTTTATCACACGAAGTATCCGAGATGAAAAAACCTTGTGCAGAAACAAATAACAGGTAAATCAAGAGAGGAAGAAAAGCATGCATGGGAAGGTTACGTAGATCGTCGACTGGTTCCTTCTGCAGATAGTAGTATCACGGGACATTGCAAATGATCTGGTCATGGTAGTCTATGTCGGCGCGCGCACTTGCATAGGTGAGACGCACGCATCAGCTTTGCGCCCGCTGCTTGTTCCCATAATGTTGAGCTTGGAGCATCCACGCCAAATGGCGGCCACACCAATGAATAATTGGAACAAGGGCACCTCACCCGCAAAAAAAAAAAAAAACCCGCAAAAAAAAAACAAGGAGCACCTCGGGCGAAATCTCTCTTGTATTATTATCTGCCTGCCGTATCCTATGTGCGTGGGAGCTTGGAGCATCCACACCCACACTAGCTAGCACCACTCCTCTGCAAACTCTATAAACACGGGTGTCCTCTCCTGTAATCAGGCACACACCGAGCACCAGATTACTTGCCCAGCGACAAGAATACACACGATAGATAGCACAATGCAAGGGAACCGGCCGGCCGGCTTGCTCCTCCTCCTCCTCCTCGTGGCATTTGCCACTCCAGCCGCCGCCGCCACCACGTACAGCGGCCGGGTCGTCGCCAGCCACGCAGAGGCGGGGACAGGGCTAGCGCTCATCTCGACACGCTGGCGTTGACTAGGCACATAGAGGACGGTGTGGCGCCGGAGCTGAATTGGGCGGCCAGCCTCCAGGGGCAGGCCCCGGCCGGCATCGGTTACGACACCTTGAAATCGAACAAGCCGGGGTGCTTACAGTCATGCGCTGCCAATTCAGGACTGGCTACTCCGCGGATGCGGAAAGATATACGGTTGCAAGTCAGGGAATTAGCTAGTGACGGCTGGCCGGTGGAGGTAGCTAGCACAATCTGCAGCTTCCCTGGTTCTGAACAAATGCAAGCATTCAGAGTTCTGATGTATCCTCTCTGCAGATTGGCTTGTGTTTGCTAAAAGATTTACTCCATATGGTTATTCCACAAGGAAAAAAGGAACACATTAATTCGGGTCTTCCTCTTGACCTTGGTTGCCGGTGCGCGGCCCTATGCAGCCGAACCTCTGTTTCGGTCTGCTAGAACACTACGAAATGAAAAGTGAAAACCCTAACCCTGGTATTTCTCTTCTCGCGTATCGCGAGCTTGGACCGTTCCTCTCGCTACAGTAAGGAGGCGATTTCTTGGGCTCTTCCCTCTCCTCCCCGCTCGCCGCCCGTCCGTATGATTCCTCGCCCCTCGCGGATCCCGTGTATAGCGTAGGCAGCGATGGGTGCTGGCCGGCGGCTGCGGAGATGGAGCGTGGCCGGGTGGCTTTTGCGAGATGGGGGTCTTCTCTGCGCGTTGGTGCTCGGTGGAGGCCAGCTTCGGATCCGCCGTCCCTGCATCGCCGCGTCTCGTCGGCGCGTGCGTGCTTTCCGCGCGCGGAGTCCAAGTAGTGATGGTTCGGTTTTCAAAGAGATACGGAAGTTTCGTTTGCGGTATCAAGCTGCGTCGCGGTCGCTTTGCATGGTGGAGGTGCTCGCAGGAGCGTTCGACTCCACGACGTTCGGGGTCCTCTCGGTCAAAGGTTTGGAGGATGAGCGGCACGTTTCGCCGCGTGGCGTCGTGCTTAGCGGAGAGCGACGCGAGGTCCAGGAGGAGAATCTCGTATTTTCTTTTTCACGGACTTTTTGTAAGAAATTTGGATAATGCAATCAGGTCCTTCCCTCGCAAAAAAAAAACCTAGAGGCCCTACGCAACGGGTCGACGACGTGAAGTGACCGTTCCTAGCCAAAAATTGGGCTGAAAATGTGACAACCACCGCCCGCGTTGCATGTCCTCCTCTTCTCCCTCTCGAAACGCCGGTCTCACACAAGCCACTCGACCCCAAAATCGTGCCCCGCCCTCGGCACGCAAACATCTGGTGACATAGCCGCACCTCGCCATTCTTTGTGCATCCGTTTTGTGCTTTTTCGCAGGCCAATCTGTCGTCCTTCACTTGGACATGTCAGTTCACCGCCGCGTCTCCTCGGACCCGCCACTAACGGCGAACACACCAAAGATTACTCGCCCACGACGGGAATCCACGCGATACCAGCACAATGCCGGCATGCGTCTCTTTAGCCTCGTCCTTGCCCTTTTCTCCGGCATCTTTCCCTCGAGTTCACGCCGCAGTCACATTGGCCCTCGTCGAGCCAGCTTTAGCACCAGGGCAATGGCATCTCGCCTCCTCGGGATGGAGCTTTTGACTTCGGCCTCGGCGTCATCGGCGTCGTTCGGTTTGTCCCGTGGCTCTAGCGTACGTTCTCCTCGTCCTTGCGGGTGGGGACCACGAGGTGGTGTTCGATGTGTGGTTGATCTTATCGTATTCAAAGGAGATCTCGATGTGGATAATTGTTGGCTCGGGACCTCGCGAGGAGAGTTTCTCCTCGAGCATGTCTTCCCCTCCCTTGGTGTCTCCTGAGGGTGTTATGCCTCGTGGAGCCTCACTCGAGTAGCCTCCTCGAGTGATTCTTCCGGTAGCTACGATGGGCCCATCCCGTAGGTTCATGGCTGCGGTCACGGGGATCCCACAGTCACCAACCAGCGCGGGGGGCGGGGTAGTCTGGCCGGGGAGACGGTACTACGGCCGGAGCGAGCGGCGGGCGAGGAGCTGAATTGATGAGGAGGGTCGGTACCACGTGCAGATGCCGTACCAGTACTGTTTTGGCACAACCCGGAAGATATCTGCGAGTTGAGGAAGGCTGGTACCCTTGCGGGACCGTTGGTGCTCCAGCCCCTTTTTCTTTTCTTTTAAACCAAAGGCAAACTTAAAACATATTAGAATTTGGAAACAGATAAACATGAAACCAATTTTGTTGGAAAGAGGATGACAAGAGCAGCGGCGAGAGAGCTGCGGTCGCGAGAAGCGGTAGCCAACGAAGTGTTGGTCAGGGGAGGCCAGTACTACCGGCCGGAGAGAGAGAGCGACGGAGCGAGAGCTGCGGCGATGAGAGAGGACGGTACCACCGTGCTGGGACAGGAACCAAATGCGGTTTCGAAACACGACAGCGGGGAAGAGATGCGCGAGCTAAGGAGGGCTGCGGTACCACTGCTACGATCGCGATTGCCTACGGCCCAACTTTTTCTTCTTCTTTTAAACCAAATGCAAAATTAAAACCCAATATCTAGAATTGAACTACAACACGAAACAAATTTGTTAGAAAGAGGATGACAAGAGCCTGACAGGCGAGGCGGTCGCGGGCAGTAGCAGCCGGGGAGGGCGGGGGTGGTACTAGCCGAATGCCTGGCCCTACGGCCGGGAGCGGGGAGGAGTGATGTCTACGGGTGCTTCTATTCTTGTAGACGGTGTTGGGCCTCCAAGAGCAGAGGTTTGTAGAACAGCAACAAGTTTCCCTTAAGTGGATCACCCAAGGTTTATCGAACTCAGGAGAGGAAGAGGTCAAAGATATCCCTCTCAAGCAACCCTGCAATCACAGCAAGAAGTCTCTTGTGTCTCCACACAAATACACTTGTCGGATGTATAGGTGCACTAGTTCGGCGAAGAGATAGTGAAATACAAGTAGTATGGATGTATATGAGTAGTAATAGCAATCTGAATAAAATATGGCAGCGAGTAAACATGCAACAAAACAGTAAACAAACGGAGATTCGATGCTTGGAAGCAAGGCCCAGGGATCCTGCTTTCACTAGTGGACACTCTCAACAATGATCACATAATAGAACCACTCTACACTCTTTTGTTGGATGATGAACACCACTAACTGTGTAGGATTACACGAACCCTCAATGCCGGAGTTAACAAGCTCCACAGTATTCGATATTCATGTTTAAGTAACCTTAGAGTGCAAGATAGATCAACACAATTACACCAAGAACTAACATAGCATGCACACTGTCACCATCACACTATGAAGGAGGCATAGATCACATCAATACTTATCATAGCAATAGTTAACTTCATAATCTACAAGAGATTACAATCATAGCCTACACCAAGTACTACACGATGCACACACTGTCACCATTACACCGTGCAGGAGGAATAGAGTACTTTAATAACATCACTAGAGTAGCACATAGATGATATTCAACTGAGTACAGAGAGAGATGAACCACATAGCTACGGTAGAGCCCTCAGCCCAGGGGTGAATTACTCCCTCCTCATCATGGAGACAACGATGGCGGTGAAGATGGCGGTGGAGACGGCGGTGGAGATGACTCGGGGGCAATTCCCCGTCCCGGCGTGCCGGAACAGGAACTTCTGTCCCCCGAATCTTGATTTCGCGATGGCGCGGCTCTGGAAGGTTTTCTCGGGTTTCGTCAAACGTGTCGGTGTTTTAGGTCAGGAAGGCCTTTATAGGCGAAGAGGCGAGTCGGAGGGCCACAGGGCTCCCCTCATGGCGCCCCCTGGTTGCGGCCCTATGGTGTGGGGCCCCCAGCTCCCTCCGGCCTTCTTCGGTGCTACGGAAGCTTCCGGGAAAATTAGGATATTGGGCGTTGATTTCGTCAGATTCAGAGAATATTTCCTTTCTAGGATTTCTGAAACCAAAAACAGCGAAAACAACTGGCCCTTTGGCATCTCGTCAATAGGTTAGTTCCGGAAGCATAATAATGACATATAATGTGTATAAAATATGTAGGTATCATCAATAAAGTAGCATGGAACATAAGAAATTATGGATACGTTTGGGACGTATCAAGCATCCCCAAGCTTAGCTCCTACTCGCCCTCGAGTAGGTAAACGATAACAAAGATATTTCTTAAGTGACATGCCATCATAACCTTGATCATACTATTGTAAGCATATGAGATGAATGCAGCGATCAAAACAATGGTAATGACATGAGTAAACAAATGAATCATAAAGCAAAGACTTTTCATGAATAGTACTTCAAGACAAGCATCAATAAGACTTGCATAGAGTTAACTCATAAAGCAATAATTACATAGTATAGGTATTGAAGCAACACAAGGAAGATTAAGTTTCAGACGGTTGCTTTCAACTGTAACATATGTATATCTCATGGATATTGTCAACATAGAGCAATATAACAAATGCAATATGCAAGTATGTAGGAATCAATGCACAGTTCACACAAGTGTTTGCTTCTTGAGGTGGAGAGAAATAGGTGAACTAACTCAACATAAAAGTAAAAGAATGGCCCTTCGCGGAGGGAAGCATTGATTGCTATACGAGCAGAACTAAGCTTGGGGATGCTGATACGTCTTCAACGTATCGATAATTTCTTATGTTCCATGCTACTTTATTGATGATACCTACATGTTTTATGCACATTATATGTCGTATTTACGCATTTTACGGAACTAACCTATTAACAAGATGCCGAAGTGCCAGTTCTGTTTTCTGCTGTTTTGGTTTCAGAAATCCTAGTAAGGAAACATTCTCGGGTGGACGAATTCGCCCCGGGTCCTATTTTTGCGGAGCTTCCAGAAGACCGAAGAGACGAAGTGGGGCGACGAGGCGCCGCCACCATAGGGCGCGCGGTAGAGGCCCGCGCGCGCCTCGTGTGGCCCTCGTGACCTACCCTTTCGCCTCTTAAAGCCTCCGTCGCGAAAACCCCGGTACAGAGAAGCCACGATACGGAAAACCTTCCGGAGACGCCGCCGCCGCCAATCCCCATCTCGGGATTCGGAGATCGCCTCCAGCACCCTGCCGGAGAGGGGATTCATCTCCCGGAGGACTCTACACCGCCATGGTCGCCTCCGGAGTGATGAGTGAGTAGTTCACCCCTGGACTATGGGTCCATAGCAGTAGCTAGATGGTCGTCTTCTCCTAATTGTGCTTCATTGTTGGATCTTGTGAGCTGCCTAACATGATCAAGATCATCTATCTGTAATACTATATGTTGTGTTTGTCGGGATCCGATGAATAGAGGATGCTATGTTATGATGATTATCAATCTATTGTTTATGTGTTGTTTATGATCTTGCATGCTCTCCGTTATTAGTAGAGGCTTTGGCCAAGTTTTTACTCTTAACTCCAAGAGGGAGTATTTATGCTCGATAGTGGGTTCATGCCTTCATTGACACCTGGGACAGTGACAGAAAGTTCTAAGGTTGTGATGTGTTGTTGCCACTAGGGATAAAACATTGATTCTATGTCTAAAGATGTAGTTGTCGATTACATTACGCACCATACTTAATGCAATTGTCTGTTGTTTGCAACTTAATACCGAATGGGGTTCGGATGATAACCTGAAGGTGGACTTTTTAGGCATAGATGCGGTTGGATGGCGGTCTATGTACTTTGTCGTAATGCCCAATTAAATCTCACTATATTTATCATATATATATGCATTGTTATGCCCTTCTCTATTTGTCAATTGCCCAATTGTAATTTGTTCACCCAACATGCTTTTATCTTATGGGAGAGACACCTCTAGTGAACTGTGGACCCGGTCCTATTCTTTACATCGCATACAATCTACTGCAATACTTGTTTTACTGTTTTCTTGCAAACAATCATCTTCCACACAATACGGTTAATCCTTTGTTACAGCAAGCCGGTGAGATTGACAACCTCACTGTTTCGTTGGGTCAAAGTACTTGGGTTGTGTTGTGCAGGTTCCACGTTGGCGCCGGAATCCCTGTTGTTGCGCCGCATCACATTTCGCCACCATCAACCTTCAACGTGCTTCTTGGCTCCTCCTGGTTCGATTAAACCTTGGTTTCTTTCTGAGGGAAAACTTGCTGCGTGCGCATCATACCTTCCTCTTGGGGTTCCCAACGAACGTGTGAGTTACACGCCATCAAGCTCTTTTTCTGGCGCCGTTGCCGGGGAGATCAAGACACGCTGCAAGGGGAGTCTCCACTTCTCAATCTCTTTACTTTGTTTTGTCTTGCTTTATTTTATTTACTACTTTGTTTGCTGCACCTAAACAAAACACACACAAAAATTAGTTGCTAGTTTTACTTTATTTACTGTCTTGCTCTCTATATCAAAAACACAAAAAAATTAGTTACATTACTTTCTGTCTTGTTCTAGTTCTATATCAAAAACACAAAAAAATTAGTTACTTGCATTTAATTTATTTTGTTATCATGTCTAGTCTTGTACTTGTTTTTATTTTCACTAGTTAGGCATAATGGAAAACAACAAAAAAATTAGAGATCTTTATGAACTTTATCTTGAATTAGGACATGATGTGTTTGAAGAGAAAATTAAAAAACCCATGGAACTTTGTTTGCAAAATAGTTGTAGCAATGTTATTAGCATGAACTCTTTGAACACCATTATTGCTAAAGCTATGGAAGAATTTAAGCTTGGGGAAGCTGGTTGTGATATTTTTAGTCCCCCAAGCATGGAGGAGAAAATTTACTTGGATGATACTTTACCTCCTATATATGATGCTTGCAATGATGAATATGATATTTTCAGTCCACCTACTATTGAGGAGAATATGCCTCCTATATATGATGATTATGGTGATGAGAATAATTATGATAGCTATTTTATTGAATTTGCTCCCACTACAACTAATAAAATTGATTATGCTTATGTGAGAGTAATAATTTTATGCATGTAGCTCATGACAAGAATGCTTTATGTGATAGTTATATTGTTGAGTTTGTTCATGATGCTACTGAAAATTATTATGAGAGAGGGAAACATGGTTATATGCATCTTAATAATATTAAGTTTCCCCTCTTTATGTTGAGAATCTTGAAATTACTCGTGTTTTATCTTTCTATGCTTGTCACTTTGTTCTTCATGAATTTATTTGTGTACAAGATTCCTTTTCATAGGAAGTGTTAGGCTTAAATGTGTTTTGAATTTGCTTCTTGAAGCTCTCTTTTGCTTCAACTCTTATTTCTTGCGAGATATCATTAAAATTGCTGAGCCCATCTTAATGGCTATAAAGAAAGAACTTCTTGGGAGATAACCCATGTGTTTATTTTACTACAGCAATTTTTTGTTTTGTTGAGTCTTGGAAGTTGTTTACTACTGTAGCAACCTCTCCTTATCATGTTTTTGTGCCAAGTAAAGTTTCTATGTTATAGTTGATGTTATATTTGGGATCGCTGCGCAGAAACAGCATTGCTGTCTGTCACGAATCTGGGCACAGGTCTCTGTAGAAAATTCAAAAAAATCTTCCAATTTACGAGCGTGATCCTCAGATATGTACGCAACTTTCATTAGTTTTGAGTTTTCCATTTGAGCAAGTCTGGTGCCATCTTAAAATTCGTCTTTACGGACTGTTCTGTTTTGACAGATTCTGCCTTTTATTTCGCATTGACTCTTTTGCTATGTTGGATTTATTTCTTTGATCCATTAATGTCCAGTAGCTTTATGCAATGTCCAGAAGTGTAAAGAATGATTGTGTCACCCTGAATGTGTGAATTATTAATTGTGCACTAACCCTCTAATGAGTTTGCTTGAAGTTTGGTGTGAAGGAAGTTTTCAAGGGTCAAGAGAGGAGTATGATATACTATGATCAAGAGGAGTGAAAGCTCTAAGCTTGGGATGCCCCCGTGGTTCATCCCTGCATATTTTAAGAAGACTCAAGCGTCTAAGCTTGGGGATGCCCAAGGCATCCCCTTCTTCATCAACAACATCATCAGGTTCCTCCCCTGAAACTATATTTTTATTCAATCACATCTTGTGTTCTTTACTTGGAGCGTCGGTTTGTTTTTGTTTTTGTTTTTGTTTTTGTTTGAATAAAATGGATCCTAGCATTCACTTTGTGGGAGAGAGACACGCTCCGCTGTTGCATATGGACAAATATGTCCTTAGGCTTTACTCATAATGTTCATAGCGAAGTTTCTTCTTCGTTAAATTGTTATATGGTTGGAATTGGAAAATGCTACATGTAGTAATTCTAAAATGTCTTGGATAATGTGATACTTGGCAATTGTTGTGCTCATGTTTAAGCTCTTGCATCATATGCTTTGCACCCATTAATGAAGAAATACATAGAGCTTGCTAAAATTTGATTTGCATATTTGGTCTCTCTAAGGTCTAGATAATATCTAGTATTGAGTTTTGAACAACAAGGAAGACGTGTAGAGTCTTATAATGTTTACAATATGTCTTTTATGTGAGTTTTGCTGCACCGGTTCATCCTTGAGTTTGCTTCAAATAACCTTGCTAGCCTAAACCTTGTATCGAGAGGGAATACTTCTCATGCATCCAAAATCCTTGAGCCAACCACTATGCCATTTGTGTCCACCATATCTACCTACTACATGGTATTTCTCCGCCATTCCAAAGTAAATTGCTTGAGTGCTACCTTTAAAATTCCATCATTCACCTTTGCAATATATAGCTCATGGGACAAAATAGCCTTAAAAACTATCGTAGTATGAATATGTACTTATGCACTTTATCTTTTATTAAGTTGCTTGTTGTGCGATAACCATGCTTCTGGGGAACGCCATCAACTATTGTTGAATATCATGTGAGTTGCTATGCATGTCCGTCTTGTCTGAAGGATCTATCACCTTAATGATTGGAGCATGCAAATTGTTAGAGAAGAACATTGGGCCGCTAACTAAAGCCATGAATCATGGTTGAAGTTTCAGTTTTGGACATATATCCTCAATCTCATATGAGAATAATAATCATTGCTACATGCTTATGCATTTAAGAGGAGTCCATTATCTTTTGTCCATGTTGTCCCGGTATGGATGTCTAAGTTGAGAATAATCAAAAGCGAGAAATCCAAAATGCGAGCTTTCTCCTTAGACCTTTGTACAGGCGGCATCCCTTTGTGACACTTGGTTAAAACATGGCATGCAAAGATCCGGTAGTCCAAGCTAAGTAGGACGAGGTGCGGGCACTATTAGTATACTATGCATGAGGCTTGCAACTTGTAAGAATATAATTTACATAACTCATATGCTTTATTACTACCGTTGACAAAATTGTTTCATGTTTTCAAAATAAAAGCTCTAGCACAAATACAACAATCGATGCTTTCCTCTTTGAAGGACCTTTCTTTTACTTTTATGTTGAGTCAGTTTACCTATCTCCTCCACCTCAAGAAGCAAACACTTGTGTGAACTGTGTATTGATTCCTACATACTTGCATATTGCACTTGTTATATTACTTTATGTTGACAATATCCATGAGATATACATGTTATAAGTTGAAAGCAACCGCTGAAACTTAATCTTCCTTTGTGTTGCTTCAACACCTTTACTTTGATTTATTGCTTTATGAGTTAACTCTTATGCAAGACTTATTGATGCTTGTCTTGAAGTACTATTCATGAAAAGTCTTTGCTTTATGATTCACTTGTTTACTCATGTCATTACCTTTGTTTTGATCGCTGCATTCATTACATATGTTTACAAATAGTATGATCAAGATTATGATGGCATGTCACTTCAGAAATTATCTTTGTTATCGTTTTACCTCGTGACGAGCAGAACTAAGCTTGGGGATGCTGATACGTCTCAACGTATCGATAATTTCTTATGTTCCATGCTACTTTATTGATGATACCCACATGTTTTATGCATATTATATGTCGTATTTACGCATTTTACGGAACTAACCTATTAACAAGATGCCGTGCGTTGCCATTTTCTGCTGTTTTTGGTTTCAGAAATCCTAGTAAGGAAACATTCTCGAAATTGGACGAAATCACCGCCCGGGGTCCTATTTTTGCACGGAGCTTCCGGAAGACCGAAGAGATAACTAAGTGGGGCGACGAGGCGCCGCCACCATAGGGCGCGCGACCGGAGGGGCCCGCGCCGCCTATGGTGTGGGCCTGATACGTCTCAACGTATCGATAATTTCTTATGTTCCATGCTACTTTATTGATGATACCTACATGTTTTATGCACATTATGTCATATTTCGTTTTTCTGGAACTAACCTATTGACAAGATGCCGAAGAGCCGGTTGTTGTTTTCTGCTGTTTTTGGTTTCGAAATCCTGTAACGAAATATTCTCGAATTGGACGAAATCAACGCCCAGGTTCCTATTTTGCCCGGAAGCATCCAGAACACCCGAGAGCCGCCAGAGAGGGGGCACAGCCCACCAAACCACACGGGCGCGGCGGGGAGCCCGCGCCACCCTATGGTGTGGGCACCCCTTCGACCCTCGAGGCTGCCCTTCCGCCTATATAAAGCCCCGCATCGAAAACCCTTACGGAGGAAGCCACGGTACGCGAAACCTTCCAGAGCCGCCGCCATCGCGAAGCCAAGATCGGGGGGACAGGAGTCTCTGTTCCGGACGCCGCCGGGACGGGGAAGTGCCCCCGGAAGGCTTCTCCATCGACACCGCTGCCATCTCCACCGCCATCTTCATCACCGCTGCTGCTCCCATGAGGAGGGAGTAGTTCTCCATCGAGGCTCGGGGCTGTACCGGTAGCTATGTGGTTCATCTCTCTCCTATGTGCTTCAATACAATAATCTCATGAGCTGCCTTACATGATTGAGATTCATATGATGATGCTTGTAATCTAGATGTCATTATGCTAGTCAAGTGAGTTTTACTTATGTGATCTCCGGAGACTCCTTGTCCCACGTGTGTAAAGGTGACAGTGTGTGCACCGTGTGGGTCTCTTAGGCTATATTTCACAGAATACTTATTCACTGTTATGAATGGCATAGTGAAGTGCTTATTTATATCTCTTTATGATTGCAATGTGTTTTGTATCACAATTTATCTATGTGCTACTCTAGCAATGTTATTAAAGTAGTTTTATTCCTCCTACACGGTGTAATGGTGACAGTGTGTGCACTCGTGTTAGTACTTGGTTTATGCTATGATCATGATCTCTTGTAGATTGCGAAGTTAACTATTGCTATGATAGTATTGATGTGTATTATTCCTCCTACATAAGCATGAAGGTGACAGTGTGCATGCTATGTTAGTACTTGGTTTAGTCGTTTCGATCTTTCATGCACTCTAAGGTTATTTAAATATGAACATTTAATTGTGGAGCTTGTTAACTCCGGCATTGAGGGTTCGTGTAATCCTACGCAATGTGTTCATCATCCAACAAGAGAGTGTAGAGTATGCATTTATCTATTCTGTTATGTGATCAATGTTGAGAGTGTCCACTAGTGAAAGTCTAATCCCTAGGCCTTGTTCCTAAATACTGCTATCGCTGCTTGTTTACTATTTTACTACGTTACTACTGCTGCGTTACTACTGCTTGTTTACTTCCTACAATATTACTACCATCAACTGCACGCCAGCAAGCTATCTGGCGCCGTACTACTGCTCATATTCATTCATACCACTTGTATTTCACTATCTCTTCGCCGAACTAGTACACCTATTAGGTGTGTTGGGGACACAAGAGACTTCTTGCTTTGTGGTTGCAGGGTTGCATGAGAGGGATATCTTTGACCTCTTCCTCCTGAGTTCGATAAACCTTGGGTAATCCACTTAAGGGAAACTTGCTGCTGTTCTACAAACCTCTGCTCTTGGAGGCCCAACACTGTCTACAAGAATAGAAGCACTCGTAGACATCAGCCCCTCGTCAGCCCCCCTAACCTACCCTTTCGCCTACTTAAAGCCTCCGTCACGAAAACCCAGTACCGAGAGCCACGATACGGAAAACCTTCCAGAGACGCCGCCGCGAATCCCATCTCGGGGATTCGGAGATCGCCTCCGGCACCCTGCCGGAGAGGGGATTCATCTCCGGAGGACTCTACACCGCCATGGTCGCCTCCGGAGTGATGAGTGAGTAGTTCACCCCCGGACTATGGGTCCATAGCAGTAGCTAGATGGTCGTCTTCTCCTAATTGTGCTTCATTGTTGGATCTTGTGAGCTGCCTAACATGATCAAGATCATCTATCTGTAATACTATATGTTGTGTTTGTCGGGATCCGATGAATAGAGGATGCTATGTTATGATGATTATCAATCTATTGTTTATGTGTTGTTTATGATCTTGCATGCTCTCCGTTATTAGTAGAGGCTCTGGCCAAGTTTTTACTCTTAACTCCAAGAGGGAGTATTTATGCTCGATAGTGGGTTCATGCCTTCATTGACACCTGGGACAGTGACAAAGTTCTAAGGTTGTGATGTGCTGTTGCCACTAGGGATAAAACATTGATTCTATGTCTAAGGATGTAGTTGTCGATTACATTACGCACCATACTTAATGCAATTGTCTGTTGCTTTGCAACTTAATACTGAAGGGGTTCGGATGATAACCTGAAGGTGGACTTTTTAGGCATAGATGCAGTTGGATGGCGGTCTATGTACTTTGTCGTAATGCCCAATTAAATCTCACTATATTTATCATATCATGTATATGCATTGTTATGCCCTTCTCTATTTGTCAATTGCCCGACTGTAATTTGTTCACCCAACATGCTTTTATCTTATGGGAGAGACACCTCTAGTGAACTGTGGACCCCGGTCCTATTCTTTACATCGCATACAATCTACTGCACTTGTTTTACTGTTTTCTTGCAAACAATCATCTTCCACACAATACGGTTAATCCTTTGTTACAGCAAGCCGGTGAGATTGACAACCTCACTATTTCGTTGGGGCAAAGTACTTGGTTGTGTTGTGCAGGTTTCACGTTGGCGCGGAATCCCTGTTGTTGCGCCGCATCACATTTCGCCACCATCAACCTTCAACGTGCTTCTTGGCTCCTCCTGGTTCGATTAAACCTTGGTTTCTTTCTGAGGGAAAACTTGCTACTGTGCGCATCATACCTTCCTCTTGGGGTTCCCAACGAACGTGTGAGTTACACGCCATCAAACATCAAGAGAGTATAAAAGTAAAGTTTTGAGAGGTGTTTGTTGTTGTCAACGAATGGTAGTGGGCACTCTAACCCCCTTGCCAGACAAACCTTCAAAGAGCGGCTCCCATTTTATTTTTATTTTTGTGTGGCACTCCTTCCAACCTTTCTTTCACAAACCATGGCTAACCGAATCCTCGGGTGCCTGCCAACAATCTCATACCATGAAGGAGTGCCTTTTTATTTTAGTTTTATTTAGATGACACTCCTCCCCACCTTTGCTTTCTCAAGCCATGGCTAACCGAATCCTTCGGTGCCGTCCAACAATCACATACCATGGAGGAGTGTCTATTTTTGTTAATTAATTTGGGACTGGGAATCCCATTGCCAGCTCTTTTTGCAAAGTTATTGGATAAGCGGATGAAGCCACTAGTCCATTGGTGAAAGTTGCCCAACAAGATTGAAAGATAAACACCACATACTTCTTCATGAGCTATAAAACATTGACACAAATCAGAGGTGATAACTTTTGAAATGTTTAAAGGTAGCACTCAAGCAATTTACTTTGGAATGGCGGAGAAATACCATGTAGTAGGTAGGTATGGTGGACACAAATGGCATAGTGGTTGGCTCGAGGATTTTGGATGCATGAGAAGTATTCCCTCTCGATACAAGGCTTAGGCTAGCAAGGTTGTTTGAAACAAACACAAGGATGAAGCGGTGCAGCAAAACTCACATAAAAGACATATTGTAAACATTATAAGACTCTACACCGTCTTCCTTGTTGTTCAAACTTTTTACTAGAAATTATCTAGACCTTAGAGAGACCAATTATGCAAACCAAATTTTAGCAAGCTCTATGTATTTCTTCATTAATAGGTGCAAAGTATATGATACAAGAGCTTAAACATGAGCACAACAATTGCCAAGTATCACATTATCCAAGACATTTTACCAATTACCACATGTAGCATTTCCCGTTTCCAACCATATAACAATTAACGAAGCAGTTTCAACCTTTGCCATGAAAATTAAAAGCTAAGAACACATGTGTTCATATGAACCAGCGGAGCGTGTCTCTCTCCCAAACAATCATTTATTCAAACCAAAACAAAAACAAAAACATACAGACGCTCCAAGTAAAGTACATAAGATGTGACCGAATAAAAATATAGTTTCAAGAGAAGTGACCTGATAAGTTGTCGATGAAGAAGGGGATGCCTTGGGCATCCCCAAGCTTAGATGCTTGAGTCTTCTTAAAATATGCAGGGATGAACCACCGGGGCATCCCCAAGCTTAGACCTTTCACTCTTCTCGATCACATTATATCACCCTCTTCTATTGACCCTTGAAAACTTCTGCCACACCAAACTTCAAGCAAACTCATTAGAGGGTTAGTGCATAACCAAAATTCACATGTTCAGAGGTGACACAATCATTCTTAACACTTCTGGACATTGCACAAAACTTCTGAAAGTTAATGGAACAAAGAAACCCATTCAACATAGCAAAAGCGGCAATGCGAAATAAAAGGCAGAATCTGTCAAAAACAGAACAGTCCGTAAAGACGAACCTGGAAGGGGCACTTAACTTGCTCAAACGGAAAAACTCAAAACTAATGAAAGTTGCGAACATATCTGAGGATCACACACGTAAAGTTTTAGATTTTTTTGATTTTTACAGAGACTTCTGCTCAAATTCGTGAGACAGCAGTTTCTGCGAAGCAATCCAAATCTAGCATCAACTTTACCATAGAGACTTTACTTGGCACAAAAACATGATAATGAGAGGTTGCTACAGTAGTAAACAACTTCCAAGACTCAAATATAAAACAAAAGTTCTGTAGTAAAATAAACACATGGGTTATCTCCCAAGAAGTTCTTTCTTTATAGCCATTAAGATGGGCTTAGCAATTTCAATGATGATGCTTTCATAAGGATGAGAGTCGCAGCAAAGAGAGTATCAAAAAGCAAGTATGAAGCAAATTTAAGCCTAACCCTCTTCCTATGAAAAGGAATCTTGCACACAAATAGATTCATGAAGAACAAAGTGGCAAGCATAGAAAAACAACACAAGCACAATTTCAAGATTCTCAACATAAAGAGGGGAAACTTAATATTATTAAGATGAATATAACCATGTTTCCCTCTCTCATAATAACTTTCAGTAGCATCATTGATGAAATCCACAATATAACCATCACTTAAAACATTCTTATCATGGTTCATATGCATAAAGGTATCATTATTTTTGTCATAAGAAAAACTCTTCTCATTAATAGTAATTGGAGCAGGATCATTATCAAGAATTTGAACATGGTAAACAAGTTGCATACTAAGGGAATGGTTTTTGGCAAGCCCATCATAACTATGACAAGTTTCATAAGGATAATTGTAATATGTGTCATATCCATCTCTATAGCGATTATCTAAACCAGAATATGTAATATCATCATTTTCACTAAAAGTAGAGGTCTCAAATATAGGATCTTCAAGCACAACATCCCCAAGCTTAGAGCTTTCAATATCATCGTTTAAGGGGACATGAATAATGCTATCATCATTACTTTCATAATCAGTACCAAAGAGATTTCCAATATCAAAGGTAGTGTGCTCATCCAAATCATGATCACTAACATGGGTACAGGGCATAGGAAGATCATCGTACTCAGATTTATTATCATAATAATCATTAGGCGCAACATACTTACGGTTACCTATTGTTACCTCATACACGCGGGGATATGCCATTGCCTCTTTCTCTTTATTCTCCTTCTTCTTCTTCTTCTTCTTCGTTCCCTTCTTCTTCTTTTCCTTCTCCTCGTTCCCTTCTTTAGGAGGAAGAGGCTTGAAGGGTGGCTTGTCCGCATAACCTGATTTACTTTCAGAAACAATAGAAGAAACTTGGGAGGATCCCTCCTTTTCATTAATTAATTGAAAACACACAGCGGTCCTATCATATTTTGGCAAGGTGTCATCTTCTAAAATATTTTGTATGTAAGTGTTTGTATGGCTATTATCAATGCAATAAGAAAAACACCCATGCAGGACATCATCAATATCAAGATCACTCATATGTAACAAAGAGATTTTTCTTGAGAGCTCTTCACACCACAAAAATAAAGTAAGTTCATCATGCTGATTAGGAGAAATTTCATCATCACAATACAAATTTGCAGCACTCATTGGGTTCAAATTATCATTGGAGGAGCATTGAAAATTAAAATGACCCACTTCATGGCAAACTTCACAAATAAAAGGATAGAGGGCACAAACTTTTTTACCTAGATCATCTAGAGCCCTAGCCCACTTTCTAGTTTTTTCATTAATATGGTGGATACAATATTCATCTTCGATTTGATTAATTCCACAAGGTCTATGCATTCCACAAAAATTAACATGCTTATAGGAAATAGCATTCTTAGGAGTTTGAGCATGCTTATTGCAATCATTAACAACAATTTCATTCTTCATGCAAGCCTCTTTAAAAGGTTCATGATACTTATCAAAATTCTTTTTAGGCAATTCAAAATGAGAAGCAAAGGCTTTATAAAGATTTGCAGCAACTTGAGAGTCAAGACCATAAGTAGCACTCATATCTCGAAATTTATCGGTATCCATAAAAGTTTCAATGCATTCATAATCATAATTTATACCTGACTCTTCACCTTTGTTGTTCTCCCATCCTTCAGCGTTCTCCTCAATCCGATCAAGAAGATCCCACCTAGCTTCAACCTCCTTGCTTGTGAAAGATCCCTCCGAACAGGCATCCAGATAGTCCTTGTGTTGTCCTGAAATCCTCGCATAAAAATTGTTAACAATAACATTACGGGGGAGCTCATGGATGGGACATTTGAGCATTAGTGACTTCAATCTCCCCCACGCTTGAGAGATACTCTCTCCATTACGAGGATAAAAGTTATAAATGTAATTCCTATCAATATGCACTTCATGAGGAGGATAAAATTTAGAGTAAAAGAGAGATACAATTTCCTCCCAACCAAGAGAATGACTATTCTTCAACAATTTATACCAATGCGCCGCTTTACCAGACAGCGAAAGAGAATAGCTTCTTCCTCACTTCATCCATAGAGATACCTGCACACTTGAATAACCCGCATAATTCATGCAAAAACAGTAAATGATCTCCAGGATGGACAGTTCCATCCCCTTCATAGCGGTTATCCATAACACGTTCAATAATTTTCATAGGTATTTTATACGGAATACTTTCAGCAGGTGGATTTAAAATATCAGAAGCATCATTAGAGTTATCGCATATGGGAGATAAAGCATTATCAGAGCAAAATATTTCTTCCAAAGCGGAGGAGCAAAAAAGATTATTTTTATGTAAACTAGCTTCCCCAAGCTTAGACTTATCCATAGCATTAGCAGTGATTGCGTTCATACTAATAATATTGCTACTAGCATGCAATTGAGGCTCCATAGGTTCTTTAATTTTCGCATCACACAATTCATGTCTTAACTCAGGAAATAAAATAAGAAGCTCATTGTTGTCCATTATGCCTAACTAGTGTAAAACAAGAAACAAAAAGATGCAATTGCAGGATCTAAAGGAAATAGCTTCGAGCACACACACAATGGCACCGAAAAGTACTGTTACTGGAACCGAGTATGAGTGCATTTTACCTTTCCTCGGCACGGCAGAAAAGCTTGATGCTGATACGTCTCCGACGTATCGATAATTTCTTATGTTCCATGCTACATTATTGATGATATCTACATGTTTTATGCACATTATATGTCGTATTTACGCATTTTCCGGAACTAACCTATTAACAAGATGACGAAGAGCCGCTGTTTTCTGCTGTTTTTGGTTTCAGAAATCCTAGTAAGGAAATATTCTCGGAATTGGACGAAATCAACGCCCGGGGTCCTATTTTTGCACGAAGCTTCCGGAAGAACGAAGAGGGAAGGAAGTGGGCCACGAGGCGCCGCCACACCAGGCGGCGCGGCCAGGCTTGCCCGCGGCCCTAGCGTGTGGGCCCTCGTGTGGCCCCCGTGTTGCCCTTCCGCCTACTTAAAGCCTCCGTCGCGAAACCCCCAGACCGAGAGCCACGATACGGAAAACCTTCCGGAGACGCCGCCGCCGAATCCCATCACGGGGGATTCAGGAGATCGCCTCCGCACCTGCCGGAGAGGGGATTCATCTCCCGGAGGACTCTACACCGCCATGGTCGCCTCCGGAGTGATGAGTGAGTAGTTCACCCCTGGACTATGGGTCCATAGCAGTAGCTAGATGGTCGTCTTCTCCTAATTGTGCTTCATTGTTGGATCTTGTGAGCTGCCTAACATGATCAAGATCATCTATCTTGTAATACTATATGTTGTGTTTGCCGGGATCCGATGGATAGAGAATACTATGTTATGGTGATTATCAATCTATTACTTATGTGTTGTTTATGATCTTGCATGCTCTCCGTTATTAGTAGAGGCTCTGGCCAAGTTTTTACTCTTAACTCCAAGAGGGAGTATTTATGCTCGATAGTGGGTTCATGCCTTCATTGATACCTGGGACAGTGACAGAAAGTTCTAAGGTTGTGTTGTGATGTTGCCACTAGGGATAAAACATTGATTCTATGTCTAAGGATGTAGTTGTCGATTACATTACGCACCATACTTAATGCAATTGTCTGTTGCTTTGCAACTTAATACTGAATGTCTTGATGATAACCTGAAGGTGGACTTTTTAGGCATAGATGCAGTTGGATGGCGGTCTATGTACTTTGTCGTAATGCCCAATTAAATCTCACTATATTTATCATATCATGTATATGCATTGTTATGCCCTTCTCTATTTGTCAATTGCCCGACTGTAATTTGTTCACCCAACATGCTTTTATCTTATGGGAGAGACACCTCTAGTGATGTGGACCCCGGTCCTATTCTTTACATCGCATACAATCTACTGCAATACTTGTTTTACTGTTTTCTTGCAAACAATCATCTTCCACACAATACGGTTAATCCTTTGTTACAGCAAGCCGGTGAGATTGACAACCTCACTGTTTCGTTGGGGCAAAGTACTTTGGTTGTGTTGTGCAGGTTCCACGTTAGCGCCGGAATCCCTGGTGTTGCGCCGCACTACATCCCGCCTCCATCAACCTTCAACGTGCTTCTTGGCTCCTCCTGGTTCGATAAACCTTGGTTTCTTTCTGAGGGAAAACTTGCCACTGTGCGCATCATACCTTCCTCTTGGGGTTCCCAACGGACGTGTACATCTACGCGCATCAAGCACTTTTTCCGGCGCCGTTGCCGGGGAGATCAAGACACGCTGCAAGGGGAGTCTCCACTTCCCAATCTCTTTACTTTGTTTTTGTCTTGCTTTATTTTATTTACTACTTTGTTTGCTGCACCTAAACAAAACACACAAAAATTAGTTGCTAGTTTTACTTTATTTACTTTCTTGCTCTCTATATCAAAAACACACAAAAAATTAGTTACTTGCATTTAGTTTACTTTTGTTATCATGTCTAGTTCTGTACTTGTTACTTCTTCACCTAAGGAATTAGTTTTTACTTTTAAACAAGGGGATGAGGAAAGTTTTAAAGATGCTTGGTCCAGGATTTTTACTTCTTATCGTAAAGCTGAACCTCAAATGACTCTAAGTTTGCTCCTTAGTAATTTTTATTTTGGTCTTATGATTCGCTATAGATATGCCTTGGATGCTCTAGTGGGAGGAGATTTCCTTCATTGTAATGGGGATCAAGCTTTTAATGCCATAAAGAAGTTGGTTGCATCACATGATTCAGCTAATAACTTTGATTCAGCCCTTATTAGCATTTATAATAGATTAAACACTCTTGAAACAAGTGCATCTCGCCTAAATGAAAATTATGGATATATTCGTAACCGTCTTGATCAAGTTTTAGTGAACTCTGAACCTTCATTGTGGGATCCTACTATTAAAATTGTCATAGGTAACCAAACTCTTCATGCTAATTGTGATATTATGACTGAATTTTGCCTAATGCCTAAGAGTATTCATAAATCATTGAAACTTTGGGAATTCGCTGAAGGGGGAGAAGGAATAACTCTTATTGATAACTCTGTTATAATTCCTAAAGGGATAGCTGCGGGTGTGCATACAACCATTCTTGGGAGAACAATATCCATTGATTACCTTGTCATTGAATGCGCAGGAACAGGACAAATCACACTCGGAAGATCCCTGCTGAAACTATTGGGAGCAGTCATAGACGTGAGAGAAGGCACCTTAAAATTCACCTCTACACCCGGGGTAGCCATATATTCCCTAAGCCAAAGAGTAAGAAAGAGGACAAGAAAGGTAAGGGTAAAGCCCAAGGTAATGTTGATGTTTCATCACTTGATAATACTTGATATACACTTTCTGCGCCTAGCTGAAAGGCGTTAAAGAAAGCGCTTATGGGAGACAACCCATGTTTTTACTACAGCAATTTTTGTTTTATTTGAGTCTTGGAAGTTTTTACTACTGTAGCAACCTCTCCTTATCATGTTTTTGTGCCAAGTAAAATTTCTATGTTAAAGTTGATGTTATATTTGGGATCGCTGCGCAGAAACAGCATTGCTGTCTGTCACGAATTCTGGCACAAGTCTCTGTAGAAAATTCTAAAAAATCTGCCAATTTACGAGCGTGATCCTCAGATATGTACGCAACTTTCATTAGTTTTGAGTTTTTCCATTTGAGCAAGTCTGGTGCCATTTTAAAATTCGTCTTTACGAACTGTTCTGTTTTTGACAGATTCTGCCTTTTATTTCGCATTGCCGTATTTGCTATGTTGGATGAATTTCTTTAATCTATTAATGTCCAGTAGCTTTATGCAATGTCCAGAAGTGTTAAGAATGATTGTGTCACCTCTGAATATGTGAATTATTAATTGTGCACTAACCCTCTAATGAGTTTGCTTGAAGTTTGGTGTGAAGGAAGTTTTCAAGGGTCAAGAGAGGAGTATGATATACTATGATCAAGAGGAGTGAAAGCTCTAAGCTTGGGGATGCCCCGTGGTTCACCCCTGCATATTTTAAGAAGACTCAGCGTCTAAGCTTGGGGATGCCCAAGGCATCCCTTCTTCATCGACAACATCATCATGTTCCTCCCTGAAACTATATTTTTATTCAGTCACATCTTGTGTTCTTTACTTGGAGCGTCGGTTTGTTTTTGTTTTTGTTTTGTTTGAATAAAATGGATCCTAGCATTCACTTTGTGAGAGAGAGACACGCTCCGCTGTTGCATATGGACAAATATGTCCTTAGGCTTTACTCATAATGTTCAAGGCGAAGGTTGAAACTTCTTCGTTAAATTGTTATATGGTTGGAATTGGAAAATGCTACATGTAGTAATTCTAAAATGTCTTGGATAATGTGATACTTTGCAATTGTTGTGCTCATGTTTAAGCTCTTGCATCATATACTTTGCACCCATTAATGAAGAAATACATAGAGCTTGCTAAAATTTGGTTTGCATATTTGGTCTCTCTAAGGTCTAGATAATTTCTAGTATTGAGTTTTGAACAACAAGGAAGATGGTGTAGAGTCTTATAATGTTTACAATATGTCTTTTATGTGAGTTTTGCTGCAACTGTTCATCCTTGAGTTTGCTTCAAATAACCTTGCTAGCCTAAACCTTGTATCGAGAGGGAATACTTCTCATGCATCCAAAATCCTTGAGCCAACCACTATGCCATTTGTGTCCACCATACCTACCTACTACATGGTATTTCTCCGCCATTCCAAAGTAAATTGCTTGAGTGCTACCTTTAAATTCCATCATTCGCCTTTGCAATATATAGCTCATGGGACAAAATAGCCTTAAAAACTATCGTAGTATTGAATATGTACTTATGCACTTTATCTCTTATTAAGTTGCTTGTTGTGCGATAACCATGCTTCTGGGGACGCCATCAACTATTCTTTGTTGAATATCATGTGAGTTGCTATGCATGTCCGTCTTGTCTGAAGTAAGAGAGATCTACCACCTTAATGGTTGGAGCATGCATATTGTTAGAGAAAAACATTGGGCCGCTAACTAAAGCCATGAATCATGGTGGAAGTTTCAGTTTTGAACATATATCCTCAATCTCATATGAGAATAATAATTGTTGCTACATGCTTATGCATTAAAGAGGAGTCCATTATCTGTTGTCCATGTTGTCCCGGTATGGATGTCTAAGTTGAGAATAATCAAAAGCGAGAAATCCAAAATGCGAGCTTTCTCCTTAGACCTTTGTACAGGCGGCATGGAGGTACCCCTTTGTGACACTTGGTTGAAACATGTGTATTGCGAAGATCCGGTAGTCCAAGCTAAGTAGGACAAGTTGCGGGCACTATTAGTATACTATGCATGAGGCTTGCAACTTGTAAGATATAATTTACATAACTCATATGCTTTATTACTACCGTTGACAAAATTGTTTCATGTTTTCAAAATAAAAGCTCTAGCACAAATACAGCAATCGATACTTTCCTCTTTGAAGGACCTTTCTTTTACTTTTATTGTTGAGTCAGTTCACCTATCTCTCTCCACCTTAAGAAGCAAACACTTGTGTGAACTGTGCATTGATTCCTACATACTTGCATATTGCACTTGTTATATTACTTTATGTTGACACTATCCATGAGATATACATGTTATAAGTTGAAAGCAACCGCTGAAACTTAATCTTCCTTTGTGTTGCTTCAATACCTTTACTTTGATTTATTGCTTTATGAGTTAACTCTTATGCAAGACTTATTGATGCTTGTCTTGAAGTACTATTCATGAAAAGTCTTTGCTTTATGATTCATTTGTTTACTCATGTCATTACCATTGTTTTGATCGCTGCATTCATTACATATGTTTACAAATAGTATGATCAAGATTATGATGGCATGTCACTTCAGAAATTATCTTTGTTATCGTTTTACCTGCTCGGGACGAGCAGAACTAAGCTTGGGGATGCTGATACGTCTCCGACGTATCGATAATTTCTTATGTTCCATGCTACATTATTGATGATATCTACATGTTTTATGCACATTATATGTCGTATTTACGCATTTTCTGGAACTAACCTATGAACAAGATGCCGAAGAGCCAGTTGTTGTTTTTGCTGTTTTTGGTTTCAGAAATCCTAGTAAGGAAATATTCTCGGAATTGGACGAAATCAACGCCCAGGGTCCTATTTTTGCACGAAGCTTCCAGAAGACCGAAGAGGGAAGGAAGTGGGCCACGAGGCGCCGCCACACTAGGGCGGCGCGGCCCAGGCCTTGGCCGCGCGGCCCTAGCGTGTGGGGCCCTCGTGTGGCCCCCGCGTTGCCCTTCCGCCTACTTAAAGCCTCCGTCGCGAAACCCCCAGTACCGAGAGCCACGATACGGAAAACCTTCCGAGACGCCACCGCCGAATCCCATCTCGGGGGATTCAGGAGATCGCTCCGCACCCTGCGGGGAGAGGGATTCATCTCCCGGAGGACTCTACACCGCCATGGTCGCTCCGGAGATGATGAGTGAGTAGTTCACCCCTGGACTATGGGTCCATAGCAGTAGCTAGATGGTCGTCTTCTCCTAATTGTGCTTCATTGTTGGATCTTGTGAGCTGCCTAACATGATCAAGATCATCTATCCGTAATACTATATGTTGTGTTTGTCGGGATCCGATGGATAGAGAATACTATGTTATGGTGATTATAAATCTATTACTTATGTGTTGTTTATGATCTTGCATGCTCTCCGTTATTAGTAGAGGCTCTGGCCAAGTTTTTACTCTTAACTCCAAGAGGGAGTATTTATGCTCGATAGTGGGTTCATGCCTTCATTGATACCTGGGACAGTGACAGAAAGTTCTAAGGTTGTGTTGTTCTGTTGCCACTAGGGATAAAACATTGATTCTATGTCTAAGGATGTAGTTGTCGATTACATTACGCACCATACTTAATGCAATTGTCTGTTGCTTTGCAACTTAATACCTGAATGGGGTTCGGATGATAACCGAAGGTGGACTTTTTAGGCATAGATGCAGTTGGATGGCGGTCTATGTACTTTGTCGTAATGCCCAATTAAATCTCACTATATTTATCATATCATGTATATGCATTGTTATGCATTTTCTATTTGTCAATTGCCCGACTGTAATTTGTTCACCCAACATGCTTTTATCTTATGGGAGAGACACCTCTAGTGAACTGTGGACCCCGGTCCTATTCTTTACATCGCATACAATCTACTGCAATACTTGTTTTATTTTTTCTTGCAAACAATCATCTTCCACACAATACGGTTAATCCTTTGTTACAGCAAGCCGGTGAGATTCACAACCTCACTGTTTCGTTGGGGCAAAGTACTTTGGTTGTGTTGTGCAGGTTCCACGTTGGCGCCGGAATCCCTGGTGTTGCGCCGCACTACATCCCGCCGCCATCAACCTTCAACGTGCTTCTTGGTCTCTCCCTGTTCGATAAACCTTGGTTTCTTTCGAGGGAAAACTTGCCACCGTGCGCATCATACCTTCCTCTTGGGGTTCCCAACGGACGTGTACATCTACGCGCATCAATGTCTACGGGTGCTTCTATTCTTGTAGACAGTGTTGGGCCTCCAAGAGCAGAGGTTTGTAGAACATCAGCAAGTTTCCCTTAAGTGGATCAACCAAGGTTTATCGAACTCAGGGAGGTAGAGGTCAAAGATATTCCTCTCAAGCAACCTGCAATCACAAAGCAAGAAGTCTCTTGTGTCCCCAACACACCAAATACACTTGTCAGATGTATAGGTGCACTAGTTCGGCGAAGAGATAGTGAAATACAAGTAGTTGGATGTATATGAGTAGTAATAGCAATCTGAATAAAATATGGCAGAGAGTAAACATGCAACAAAACAGTAAAAAAACGGAGATTCGATGCTTGGAAGCAAGGCCCAGGGATCCTGCTTTCACTAGTGGACACTCTCAACAATGATCACATAATAGAACCACTCTACACTCTTTTGTTTGATGATGAACACCACTAACTGTAGGATTACACGAACCCTCAATGCCGGAGTTAACAAGCTCCACAGTATTCGATATTCATGTTTAAGTAACCTTAGAGTGCAAGATAGATCAACACAATTACACCAAGAACTAACATAGCATGCACACTATCACCATCACACTATGAAGGAGGCATAGATCACATCAATACTTATCATAGCAATAGTTAACTTCATAATCTACAAGAGATTACAATCATAGCCTACACCAAGTACTACACGAAGCACACACTGTCACCATTACACGTGCAGGAGGAATAGAGTACTTTAATAACATCACTAGAGTAGCACATAGATGATATTCAACTAGATCACATAAAGAGAGAGATGAACCACATAGCTACAGCGGAGCCCTCAGCCCCTGGGGTGAATTACTCCCTCCTCATCATGGAGACAGCGATGGCGGTGAAGATGGCGGTGGAGACGGCGGTGGAGATGACTCCGGGGTTCCCCGTCCGGCGTGCCGGAACAGACTTCCCCCCGAATCTTGATTTCGCGATGGCGGCGGCTCTGGAAGGTTTTCTCGGGTTTCATCAAACGTATCGGTGTTTTAGGTCGGAAGGCCTTTATAGGCGAAGAGGCGGAGTCGGAGGGGCCACGGGGCCCAGGGGGCGCCCCCTGGCGCCGCCCCGTGGGGTGGGGCCCTCTTGGCTCCCCTCCGCCCTTCTTCGGTGCTCGGAAGCTTCCGAAAATTAGGATATTGGGCGTTGATTTCGTCCGATTCCGAGAATATTTCCTTCTGTTCTAAACCAAAAACAAGCAGAAACAGCAACTGGCCTTTGGCATCTCGTCAATAGGTTAGTTCCGGAAAACGCATAATAATGACATATAATGTGTATAAAATATGTAGGTATCATCAATAAAGTAGCATGGAACATAAGAAATTATGGATACGTTTGGGACGTATCAGCAGGCGGAGCGAGGCTGAGTTGATCAGGATGGCCGGTACCACCGGCCTGGGTCGGCAGGTACCACCGGTATTGCACTGTTGCACGCCGGTTTTTGCGCGCGGAAGACATCTCAGTTAAGTAGGGCTGCTACTACCACTTGCGATACCGATCGCGGTGCTACCGGCCCAACTTTTTGTTTTAAACCAAAGGCAAACTTACAACTGCCATATCTAGATTTGGAAACTCCTATCGACACGAAACCAATTTTGCTTGAAAGAGGACGACAAGAGCAGTGGCAAGCGAGTGGCGGTCACGGGAAGCAGCCAAGCGGGCGGGGGCCCGGTACTACCGGCCGGACCAGGAGGCGAGAATAGCGAGGTTGCGTTGATGAGGAGGGCCGGTACCACCGGCCTGGACCGGCCGGTACCACCGGTATTGGTACCATTTTTCGACGCGCGACCGAGGGAAGATATCTACGAAATGAGGAGGGTTGCCGATACCACTTGCGGTACTGGTCGCGGTGCTACTGGCCCAACGTTTTCTTTTTCTTTGAAACCAAAGGGAAAATTAAAACCGCAATATCTAGAGTTTGGAAACTCCGATCGACACGAAACCAATTCTGTTGGAAAGAGGACGAAAAGAGCAACGGCAGGCGAGAGATGGCAGGCGAGACGGCCACGGGGAAGGCCAAGGCGGGGGCCCGGTAGTACCGGCCGAGGAGGCCCGTACTACCGGCCGAAGTAGGAGGCGAGCGAACGGCTGATCGACGAGGAGGGTCGGTACCACCGGTACTCGTACCGCTACCCGTACCGGTTTTCGACGCGACCCCGGGAAGACATCTGCGTGTTGAGGAGGGTTGCCGGTACCACTTGTGGTACCGGTCGCGGTGTGATATGTCTCAAACGTATCTATAATTTCTTATGTTCCATGCTACTTTTATGACAATACTTGAATGTTTTATACATACTTTACAGCATTATTATACATTTTCCGGCACTAACCTATTAACAAGATGCCGAAGCGCCGGTTGCTGTTCTCTGTTTTTGGTTTCAAAAATCCTAGTAAGGAAATATTCTCGGAATTGGACGAAATCAACGCCCAGGGTCCTATTTTT
Source organism: Lolium multiflorum (assembly GCA_030979885.1). Lineage (NCBI taxonomy): Eukaryota > Viridiplantae > Streptophyta > Magnoliopsida > Poales > Poaceae > Lolium > Lolium multiflorum. Next base: position 45,825,045 of record CM061751.1, on the reverse strand, counting down.
ACACGAAGCTTCCAGAAGACCGAGGGGAAAGGAAGTGGGGCCACGAGGCGCCGACACAACAAGGCGGCGCGCCCCCCCCGGCCGCACGACCCGTGTGTGGCCCTCGTGTGCCCCCGACCTACCCTTCCGCCTACATATAGCCTTCGTCGCGAATACCCCCTGTACCAAGAGCCACGATACGGAAAACCTTCCAGAGACGCCGCGCCGCCAATCCCATCTCGGGGGATTCAGGAGATCGCCTCCGGCACCCTGCAAGAGGGGGAATCATCACCGGATGGGCTCTACATCATCATGCCCGCCTCCGGATTGATGCGTGAGTAGTTCATCCTTGGACTATGGGTCCATAGCAGTAGCTAGATGGTTGTCTTCTCCGCTTGTGCTATCATTGTTTAGATCTTGTGAGCTGCCTAACATGATCAAGATCATCTATTTGTAATGTGATACGTCTCCAACGTATCGATAATTTCTTATGTTCCATGCTACTTTATTGATGATACCTACATGTTTTATGCACATTATATGTCGTATTTATGCATTTTTCGGAACTAACCTATTAACAAGATGCCGCTGTGCTTTTTCGCTGTTTTTGGTTTCAGAAATCCTAGTAACGTAATATTCTCAATTGGACGAAATCAACGCCGGGTCCTATTTTTGCACGAAGCTTCCGAAGACCGAAGGAGAGTCGAGGGGCCACGAGGTGGCCAGACGACAGGCGGCGCGGCCCAGGCCCCGGCCGCGCGTCCCGTCATCTGGGCCCCCGCCGCCTCTTGACCTGCCCTTCCGCCTACTTAAAGCCTCCGTCGCGAGAACCCCACACCGAGAGCCACGATACGGAAAACCTTCAGAGACGCCGCCGCCGCGAATCCCATCTCGGGGATTCAGGAGATCGCCTCCGGCACCCCGCCGAGAGGGGATTCATCTCCCGAGGACTCTACACCGCCATGGTCGCCTCCGAGTGATGAGTGAGTAGTTCACCCCCGGACTATGGGTCCATAGCAGTAGCTAGATGGTCATCTTCTCCTAATTGTGCTTCATTGTTGGATCTTGTGAGCTGCCTAACATGATCAAGATCATCTATCTGTAATACTATATGTTGTGTTTGTCGGGATCCGATGGATAGAGAATACTATGTTATGGTGATTATCAATCTATTGTTTATGTGTTGTTTATGATCTTGCATGCTCTCGTTATTAGTAGAGGCTCTGGCCAAGTTTTTGCTCTTAACTCCAAGAGGGAGTATTTATGCTCGATAGTGGGTTCATGCCTTCATTGACACCGGGGACAGTGACAGAAAGTTCTAAGGTTGTGATGTGCTGTTGCCACTAGGGATAAAACATTGATTCTATGTCTAAGGATGTAGTTGTCGATTACATTACGCACCATACTTAATGCAATTGTCTGTTGCTTTGCAACTTAATACTGAATGGGGTTCGGATGATAACCTGAAGGTGGACTTTTTAGGCATAGATGCAGTTGGATGGCGGTCTATGTACTTTGTCGTAATGCCCGGATTAAATCTCACTATATTTATCATGTCATGTATATGCATTGTTATGCCCTTATCTATTTGTCAATTGCCCGACTGTAATTTGTTCACCCAACATGCTTTTATCTTATGGGAGAGACACCTCTAGTGAACTGTGGACCCCGGTCCTATTCTTTACATCGCATACAATCTACTGCAATACTTGTTTTACCGTTTTCTTGCAAACAATCATCTTCCACACAATACGGTTAATCCTTTGTTACAACAAGACGGTGAGATTGACAACCTCACTGTTTCGTTGGGGCAAAGTACTTTGGTTGTGTTGTGCAGTTCCACGTTGGCGCCGGAATCCCGTTGTTGCGCGCGCATCACATTTCGCCACCATCAACCTTCAACTCTTCTTGGCTCCTACGGTTCGATTAAACCTTGGTTTCTTTCTGAGGGAAAACTTGCCACGTGCGCATCATACCTTCCTCTTGGGGTTCCCAACGGACGTGTACATCTACGCGCATCAAGCACTTTTTCTGGCGCCGTTGCGGGGAGATCAAGACTGCAAGGGGAGTCTCCACTTCTCAATCTCTTTACTTTGTTTTTGTCTTGCTTTATTTTATTTACTACTTTGTTTGCTGCACCTAAACAAAACACACAAAAAATAGTTGCTAGTTTTACTTTATTTACTGTCTTGCTCTCCATATCAAAAACACAAAAAAATTAGTTACTTGCATTTACTTTATCTAGTTTGTTTTATTTACCGTTGCTAAAATGAATACCCCTGAAAATACTAAGTTGTGTGACTTCACAAATGCAAATAATAATGATTTCCTATGCACACCTATTGCTCCACCTGCTACTACAGCAGAATTCTTTGAAATTAAACCTGCTTTACTGAACCTGGTTATGAGAGATCAATTTTCTGGTGCTAGTTCTGATGATGTTGCTGCCCATCTTAATAATTTTGTTGAACTTTGTGAAATGCAAAAGTATAAGGATGTAGATGGTGATATTATTAAATTGAAAGTGTTTCCTTTCTCATTAATAGGAAGAGCTAAAGACTGGTTGCTATCTTTGCCTAAGAATAGTATTGATTCATGGACTAAATGTAAGGATGCTTTTATTGGTAGATATTATCCTCCCGCTAAAATTATATCTTTGAGAAGTAGCATAATGAATTTTAAGCAATTAGATACTGAACATGTTGCTCAAGCATGGGAGAGAATGAAAACTTTGGTAAAGAATTGCCCAACCCATGGACTGACTACTTGGATGATCATCCAAACCTTCTATGCAGGACTAAATTTTTCTTCGCGGAATTTATTGGATTCAGCTGCTGGAGGTACCTTTATGTCCATCACTTTGGGGGCGGCTACAAAACTTCTTGATGATATGATGATAAATTACTCTGAATGGCACACGGAAAGAGCTCCACAAGGTAAGAAGGTAAATTCTGTTGAAGAAACCTCTTCCTTGAGTGATAAGATTGATGTGATTATGTCTATGCTTGTGAATGGTAGATCTAATGTTGATCCAAATAATGTTCCTTTAGCTTCATTGGTTGCTCAAGAAGAAAATGTTGATGTGAATTTCATTAAAAATAATAATTTCAACAACAATGCTTATAGGAACAACTCTGGTAATAACTATATGCCATATCCTTCTGCTAATGGTATGGTTATGGTAATTCTTATGGGAATTCTTACAACAATAATAGGAGTGTACCCTCTGGTCTTGAAGCCATGCTTAAAGAATTTATTAGTACACAAACTGCTTTTAACAAATCTGTTGAGGAAAAGCTTGATAAAATTGATATTATTGCTTCTAGAGTTGATAGACTTGCCTCTGATGTTAATCTTTTAAAATTGAAAGTTATGCCTAATAATGATATTGATAATAATATTACTACTACAGCAAATGCCATCCAAGTTAGAATTAATGAGAATATAAGATTAATGGCTGAATTGCGTGCTAGGTGGGATAGAGAAGAAAATGAAAAACTAGCTAAAGAGAATAATGTAGCTAAAGTTTGGACTATTACCACCATTAGTAATGATAATGATTCACATGTTGCTGCACCTACTACTATCAATGGTAAAATAATTGGTGTTGGCAATGTTTCTACTCCTAGTGCAAAGCGCACAAAACTGCCTGAAATTGCTAAAACTGCTGAAACTGCTTGTGATAAAACTGCTGAAATTTTTTCCAACCTTGGGAACAATGATCCCATTGCTGTAGCTCATAATGATTTAGATTTTGATGATTGCCACATCTCTGAAGTTATAAAGTTCTTACAAAAACTTGCTAAAAGTCCTAATGCTAGTGCTATAAATTTAGCCTTTACAAAACATATTACAAATGCTCTCATAAAAGCTAGAGAAGAGAAACTAAAACTTGAAACTTCTATTCCTAGAAAGTTAGAAGATGGTTGGGAGCCCATCATTAAAATGAAATTCAATGACTTTGAATGTAATGCTTTATGTGATCTTGGTGCAAGTATTTCTGTTATGCCTAAAAAGATTTATGATATGCTTGACTTGCCACCATTGAAGAATTGTTATTTGGATGTTAATCTTGCCGATAATGTTAAAAAGAAACCTTTGGGGAGGATTGATAATGTGCACATTACGGTTAACAATAACCTTGTCCCCGTTGATTTTGTTGTCTTGGATATCGAATGCAATGCATCTTGTCCTATTGTGTTGGGAAGACCTTTTCTTCGAACCGTTGGTGCTGTTATTGATATGAGGGAAGGTAATATTAAATATCAATTTCCTCTCAAGAAAGGTATGGAACACTTCCCTAGAAAGAGAATGAAGTTGTCTTTTGATTCTATTATTAGAACAAGTTATGATGTTGATGCTTCTACTCTCGATGTTACTTGATTTGCACTTTCTGCGCCTAGCTGAAAGGCGTTAAAGAAAAGCGCTTATGGGAGACAACCCATGTTTTTACTACAGTACTTTGTTTTATATTTGATTCTTGGAAGTTGTTTACTACTGTAGCAACCTCTCCTTATCATGTTTTTGTGTCAAGTAAAGTTTCTATGTTATAGTTGATGTTATATTTGGGATCGCTGCGCAGAAACAGCATTGCTGTCTGTCACGAATCTGGGCACAAGTCTCTGTAGAAAATTCGAAAACATCTGCCAATTTACGAGCGTGATCCTCAGATATGTACGCAACTTTCATTAGTTTTGAGTTTTTCCATTTGAACAAGTCTGGTGCCACTTTAAAATTCGTCTTTACGAACTGTTCTGTTTTTGACAGATTTTGTCTTTTATTTCGCATTGCCTCTTTTGCTATGTTGGATGAATTTCTTTGATCCATTAATGTCCAGTAGCTTTATGCAATGTCCAGAAGTGTAAAGAATGATTGTGTCACCTCTGAATGTGTGAATTATTAATTGTGCACTAACCCTCTAATGAGTTTGCTTGAAGTTTGGTGTGAAGGAAGTTTTCAAGGGTCAAGAGAGGAGTATGATATACTATGATCAAGAGGAGTGAAAGCTCTAAGCTTGGTGATGCCCGTGGTTCATCCTGCATATTTTAAGAAGACTCAAGCGTCTAAGCTTGGGGATGCCCAAGGCACCCCCTTCTTCATCGACAACATCATCAGGTTCCTCCCCTGAAACTATATTTTTATTCAGTCACATCTTGTGTTATTTACTTGGAGCGTCGGTTTGTTTTTGTTTTTTGTTTTTGTTTGAATAAAATGGATCCTAGCATTCACTTTGTGGGAGAGAGACACGCTCCGCTGTTGCATATGGACAAATATGTCCTTAGGCTTTACTCATAATGTTCAAGGCGAAGGTTGAAACTTCTTCGTTAAATTGTTATATGGTTGGAATTGGAAAATGCTACATGTAGTAATTCTAAAATGTCTTTGATAATGTGATACTTGGCAATTGTTGTGCTCATGATTAAGCTCTTGCATCATATACTTTGCACCCATTAATGAAGAAATACATAGAGCTTGCTAAAATTTGATTTGCATATTTGGTCTCTCTAAGGTCTAGATAATATCTAGTATTGAGTTTTGAACAACAAGGAAGACGGTGTAGAGTCTTATAATGTTTACAATATGTCTTTTATGTGAGTTTTGCTGCACCGGTTCATCCTTGAGTTTGCTTCAAATAACCTTGCTAGCCTAAACCTTGTATCGAGAGGGAATACTTCTCATGCATCCAAAATCCTTGAGCCAACTACTATGCCATTTGTGTCCACCATACCTACCTACTACATGGTATTTCTCCGCCATTCCAAAGTAAATTGCTTGAGTGCTACCTTTAAAATTCCATCATTTACCTTTGCAATATATAGCTCATGGGACAAAATAGCCTAAAAACTATCGTAGTATTGAATATGTACTTATGCACTTTATCTCTTATTAAGTTGCTTGTTGTGCGATAACCATGCTTCGGGGAACGCCATCAACTATTCTTTGTTGAATATCATGTGAGTTGCTATGCATGTCCGTCTTGTCTGAAGGATCTACCACCTTAATGGTTGGAGCATGCATATTGTTAGAGAAGAACATTGGGCCGCTAACTAAAGCCATGAATCATGGTTGAAGTTTCAGTTTTGGACATATATCCTCAATCTCATATGAGAATAATAATTTTGCTACATGCTTATGCATTAAAGAGGAGTCCATTATCTGTTGTCCATGTTGTCCCGGTATGGATGTCTAAGTTGAGAATAATCAAAAGCGAGAAATCCAAAATGCGAGCTTTCTCCTTAGACCTTTGTACAGGCGGCATGGAGGTACCCCTTTGTGACACTTGGTTGAAACATGGCATTGCGAAGATCCGGTAGTCCAAGCTAAGTAGGACAAGGTGCGGGCACTATTAGTATACTATGCATGAGGCTTGCAACTTGTAAGATATAATTTACATAACTCATATGCTTTATTACTACCGTTGACAAAATTGTTTCATGTTTTCAAAATAAAAGCTCTAGCACAAATACAGCAATCGATGCTTTCCTCTTTGAAGGACCTTTATTTTACTTTTATTGTTGAGTCAGTTTACCTATCTCCCTCCACCTTAAGAAGCAAACACTTGTGTGAACTGTGCATTGATTCTTACATACTTGCATATTGCACTTGTTATATTACTCTATGTTGACAATATCCATGAGATATACATGTTATAAGTTGAAAGCAACCGCTGAAACTTAATCTTCCTTTGTGTTGCTTCAATACCTTTACTTTGATTTATTGCTTTATGAGTTAACTTTTATGCAAGACTTATTGATGCTTGTCTTGAAGTACTATTCATGAAAAGTCTTTGCTTTATGATTCAGTTGTTTACTCATGTCATTACCATTGTTTTGATCGCTGCATTCATTACATATGTTTACAAATAGTATGATCAAGATTATGATGGCATGTCACTTCAGAAATTATCTTTGTTATCGTTTTACCTGCTCGGGACGAGCAACTAAGCTTGGGGATGCCGATACGTCTCCAACGTATCGATAATTTCTTATGTTCCATGCTACTTTATTGATGATACCTACATGTTTTATGCATATTATATGTCGTATTTACGCATTTTCTGGAACTAACCTATTAACAAGATGCCGAAGAGCCAGTTGCTGTTTTCTGCTGTTTTTGGTTTCAGAAATCCTAGTAACGAAATATTCTCGGAATTGGACGAAATCAACGCCCAGGGTCCTATTTTTGCACGAAGCTTCCAAGACCAAAGGAGAGTCGGCGGGGGCCACTGGTGGCCGGGACGACAGGCGGCGCGGCCCAGCCCCGGCCGCGCGGCCCGTCATCCGCCCTCGCGCCGCCTCTTGACCTGCCCTTCCGCCTACTTAAAGCCTCCGTCGCGAAAAGCCCAAGCACGAGAGCCACGATACGGAAAACCTTCCAGAGCCGCCGCGAATCCCATCTCGGGGATTCAGGAGATCGCCTCCGGCACCCTGCCGGAGAGGGGATTCATCTCCGGAGGACTCTACACCGCCATGGTCGCCTCCGGAGTGATGAGTGAGTAGTTCACCCTGGACTATGGGTCCATAGCAGTAGCTAGATGGTTGTCTTCTCCTAATTGTGCTTCATTGTTGGATCTTGTGAGCTGCCTAACATGATCAAGATCATCTATCTGTAATACTATATGTTGTGTTTGTCGGGATCCGATGGATAGAGAATACTATGTTATGGTGATTATCAATCTATTGTTTATGTGTTGTTTATGATCTTGCATGCTCTCCGTTATTAGTAGAGGCTATGGCCAAGTTTTTGCTCTTAACTCCAAGAGGGAGTATTTATGCTCGATAGTGGGTTCATGCCTTCATTGACACCGGGACAGTGAAAGTTCTAAGGTTGTGATGTGTTGTTGCCACTAGGGATAAAACATTGATTCTATGTCTAAGGATGTAGTTGTCGATTACATTACGCACCATACTTAATGCAATTGTCTGTTGCTTTGCAACTTAATACTGAATGGGGTTCGGATGATAACCTGAAGGTGGACTTTTTAGGCATAGATGCGTTGGATGGCGGTCTATGTACTTTGTCGTAATGCCGGATTAAATCTCACTATATTTATCATATCATGTATATGCATTGTTATGCCCTTCTCTATTTGTCAATTGCCCGACCGTAATTTGTTCACCCAACATGCTTTTATCTTATGGGAGAGACACCTCTAGTGAACTGTGGACCCCGGTCCTATTCTTTACATCGCATACAATCTACTGCAATACTTGTTTTACTGTTTTCTTGCAAACAATCATCTTCCACACAATACGGTTAATCCTTTGTTACAGCAAGCCGGTGAGATTGACAACCTCACTGTTTCGTTGGGGCAAAGTACTTTGGTTTTGTTGTGCAGGTTCCACGTTGGCGCCGGAATCCCTGTTGTTGCGCCGCATCACATTTCGCCACCATCAACCTTCAACGTGCTTCTTGGCTCCTACTGGTTCGATTAAACCTTGGTTTCTTTCTGAGGGAAAATTGCCACTGTGCGCATCATACCTTCCTCTTGGGGTTCCCAACGGACGTGTACATCTACGCGCATCATAATGCTACATGTTATGTTTGGTGGGATCCGATGAATCTAGAATACTATGTTAAGTTGATTATCAATCTATCATATATGTGTTGTTTATGTTTTTGCATGCTCTCCGTTGCTAGTAGAGGCTCTGGCCAAGTTGACACTTGTAACTCCAAGAGGGAGTAATTATGCTCGATAGTGGGTTCATGCCTCCATTGAATCTGGGATCGTGACAGTAGGTTCTATGTGTGGATGTGTTGTTGCCACTAGGGATAAAACATTGATGCTTTGTCTAAGGATATTTGTGTTGATTACATTATGCACCATACTTAATGCAATTATCTGTTGTTTACAACTTAATACTGGAGGGGGTTCGGATGATAACCTGAAGGTGGATTATTTAGGCATAGATGCATGCTGGATAGCGGTCTATGTACTTTGTCGTAATGCCCTGATTAAATCACATAGTAATCATCATTGATATGTATTGAATCTTGATTTGTCAATTGCCCACCTGTAATTTGTTCACCCAGCATGTTAGTTATCTTATTGGAGAGACACCACTAGTGAACTGTGGACCCCGGTCCATTCTTTTACATCTGAATACATTCTAGTGCAATCATTGTTCTTTACCGTTCTTTGCAAACAAACACCATCTTCCACTCGATACGTTTAATCCTTTGTTTTCAGCAAGCCGGTGAGATTGACAACCTCACTTACGTTGGGGCAAAGTACTTTGATTGTGTTGTGCAGGTTCCACGTTGGCGCCGGTTTCACCGGTGTTGCGCGCACTACACTCCTCCACCAACAACCTTCACGTGCTTCTTGGCTCCTACTGGTTCGATAACCTTTGTTTCATACTGAGGGAAACTTGCTTCTATACGCATCATACCTTCCACTTGGGGTTCCCAACGAACGTGTGCATCTACGCGTATCAAGCTAAATTTCTGGCGCCGTTGCCGGGGAGATCAAGACACGCTGCAAGGGGAGTCTCCACTTCCAATCTCTTTACTTTGTTTTTGTCTTGCTTTACTTTACTTTATTTTCTGTCTTGTTTGCTTCATATTGAAAACACACAAAAATTAGTTACTTTATTTACTGTCTTGTTTACTTGCTCTATATCAAAACACAAAAAATTAGTTACTTGCACTTATTTTATTATCATGACTAGTCCTGTAGCTGTTGCTCTATCACCTGAGGAATCGATCTTTACTTTTAAACAAGGGGGTGAGGAGAGTTTTGAAGAAGCTTGGTCTAGAATTTTTGATTCTTATAGTAAAACTGAACCTAAAATGCCTCTAAGTTTGCTTCTTAGTAACTTTTATTTTGGGCTTATTCTTCGCTATAGATATGCCTTAGATGCTGTAGTGGGAGGAGATTTCCTTCATTGTGATGGAGATCAAGCTTTTAATGCCGTAAAAAAATTGGTTACATCGTCTAGCTCAGCTAGTAACTTTGATTCATCTCTTGCTAGCATTCTTAATAGATTAAACACTCTCGAAACAAATATATCTTGTTTAAAAGAAGGGTACAACCATATTCGCGAATATTATGATTATGTTCCATTAAGCTTTGAACCTTCAATGTGGGTGCCTACTATTAAAGTTACCATTTGTGGTGAAATTTTTTATGCCCGTTGTGATATTATGTCTGAGTTCTGCCTTATGCCTAAAAGTATTTATGAATCTTTGACACTTTGGGAACTTACTGAAGGAGGAGAAGGAATAACTCTTACTGATAACTCTGTTATAATTCCTAAGGGAATAGCTGAAGGCGTGTTCACAACCTTTCTTGGAAGAACGGTATCCACTGATTATCTTGTTGTTGAATGTGTAGGGACAGGACAAATCACACTTGGAAGATCCCTGCTGAAACTCATGGGAGCAATCATAGATATGGGGAAAGGCACTCTAAATTTTACCTCTACACCCGGATGCGGTCATGTATTCCCTAAACCAAAGAGTAAGAAGAGTAGGCTCAAAGTCTCTGGTAAGAATGTTAATGCTCCATGATGCGCGTAGATGTACACGTCCGTTGGGAACCCCAAGAGGAAGGTATGATGCGCACAGTGGCAAGTTTTCCCTCAGAAAGAAACCAAGGTTGATCGAACCAGAGGAGCCAAGAAGCACGTTGAAGGTTGATGGTGGCGAAATGTGATGCGGCGCAACAACAGGGATTCCGGCGCCAACGTGAAATCTGCACAACAAAACCAAAGTACTTTGCCCCAACGAAACAGTGAGGTTGTCAATCTCACGGCTTGCTGTAACAAAGGATTAAACGTAGTGGAAGATGATTGTTTGCAAGAAAACAGAAAACACAATTGCGTAGATTGTATGCTATGTAAAGAATAGGACCGGGTCCACACTCACTAGAGGTGTCTCTCCCATAAGATAAAAGCATGTTGGGTGAACAAATTACAGTGGGCAATTGACAAATAGAGAAGGGCATAACAATGCATGTACATGATATGATAAATATAGTGAGATTTAATCCGGGCATTACGACAAAGTACATAGACCGCCATCCAACTGCATCTATGCCTAAAAAGTCCACCTTCAGGTTATCATCCGAACCCCATTCGGTATTAAGTTGCTAAGCAACACAATTGCATTAAGTATGGTGCGTAATGTAATCGACAACTACATCCTTAGACATAGCATCAATGTTTTATCCCTAGTGGCAACAGCACATCACAACCTTAGAACCTACTGTCACGATCCCAGGTGTCAATGAAGGCATGAACCCACTATCGAGCATAAATACTCCCTCTTGGAGTTTAAGAGCCAAGAGCCTCTACTAATAACGGAGAGCATGCAAGATCATAAACAACACATAAACAATAGATTGATAATCACCATAACATAGTATTCTCTATCCATCGGATCCCGACAAACAAAACATATAGTATTACAGATAGATGATCTTGATCATGTTAGGCAGCTCACAAGATCCAACAATGAAGCACAACAAGGAGAAGACGACCATCTAGCTACTGCTATGGACCCATGGTCCAGGGGTGAACTACTCACTCATCACTCCGAGGCGATCATGGCGATGAAGAGTCCTCCGGGAGATGAATCCCCTCTCCGGCAGTGCCGGAGGCGATCTCCCGAATCCCCCGAGATGGGATTCGCGGCGCGGCGTCTCCGGGAAGGTTTTCCGTATCGTGGCTCTCGGGGGTTTCGCGACGGGGCTTTGTAGGCGGAAGGGTAGGTCGGGGCGGCGCGAGGGGCCCACACCACAGGCCGGGCGCAGGCTGGGGCCGCGCCGCGCCCTATGGTGTCGGCGCTCGTGGCCCCACTTCCTTCCTTCTTCTTCTGGAAGCTTCGTGCAAAAATAGGACCCCGGGCGAAGATTTCGTCCAATTCCGAGAATATTTCTTACTAGGATTTCTGAAACCAAACAGCAGAAAACAGAACTGGCTCTTCGGCATCTTGTTAATAGGTTAGTTCCTAAAATGCATAAATATGACATATAATGTGCATAAAACATGTAGGTATCATCAATAAAGTAGCATGGAACATAAGAATTATCGATACGTTGGAGACGTATCAGCATCCCCAAGCTTAGTTCTGCTCGTCCCGAGCAGGTAAAACGATAACAAAGATAATTTCTGAAGTGACATGCCATCATAATCTTGATCATACTATTTGTAAACATATGTAATGAATGCAGCGATCAAAACAAAGGTAATGACATGAGTAAACAAGTGAATCATATAGCAAAGACTTTTCATGAATAGTACTTCAAGACAAGCATCAATAAGTCTTGCATAAGAGTTAACTCATAAAGCAATAAATCAAAGTAAAGGTGTTGAAGCAACACAAAGGAAGATTAAGTTTCAGCGGTTGCTTTCAACTTATAACATGTATATCTCATGGATATTGTCAACATAGAGTAATATAACAAGTGCAATATGCAAGTATGTAGGAATCAATGCACAGTTCACACAAGTGTTTGCTTCTTAAGGTGGAGGGAGATAGGTAAACTGACTCAACAATAAAAATAAGGGATTTCTATTTTCGTGCGCCTAGCTGTTAGTTGTACCCCCTACCGTTAGTTTTTCCTCGCCCCTCCTCTAGTTTGAAACCCATCGAAGACGCGGGTTGCCGTCAGGTCAGAGGCCTTACCGTTACCGTGAGGTCAGTTCCTCGCTGACCGTCTCGTGCTGACGGGTGGATCCATCTGTACGACGCGGTGCTGCAATGACAAATGGGGCCGCTCTATGGGGCTGCCGCAGCCAATGACCAGTGGGTCGTCTATTAAATTATATATTGCCGCTCTGTGGGGCCTCCGCCAATGACCGCTGTGGTCGTCTATTTTATTTAGAGAATATAATATAGAGCCGCTCTGTAGGGGCCGCCTCAGCCCATGGCAGGTGACTATTTTCGCAGCTTAATCTAAAGTGACTTTTATGCTAAACATTGTGCATCCCGGCGTTGACCTAGCAGTGGCGGCGAGGATGTGGTGCTCGAATAATAGTGGAAATGCGATATTATTTTTTACATGCATAATATATAGAAAATAGCTAGATCTCTAAATCGATGCATATGAAGCTACATATATATTCTTGGTCATGATCCCCTTAATTATCTAAAGGGGATGGATGCATGGCTTCACGTCGTCGTCGCTTTCATCATCAGTATCTTCGTCGTCTGAGTAGTAGTACCTCCTGCACATTGTTCCGTCAAACACCTTCACTGTGAGCACATCATCGCCTTCATATTTGAAGTGTACGAACCAGCCGAAATCCACACCGTGCGCGATGGCGAATTTCTCCCAGCCCTTGTCGAGGTACATCCGGCCTTGTCCGTCAAATAGGACCTCCACGGTCCAGAGACGAGGACCGCAGTCAGCTGCTCGCAGATACACCTTAGCTGGCTCCTTGCCGTCAAGATAGTCCGCAAATTTTTTTGGGAGTTCCGCAAAGAGATCGAGCGCCGATCGTTTGAAATTAGGGAACCCTTGAAATTAAAGGTTTTTTAGAACATGCCCATAATTAATCACATGCATCATATATGTGGGAACGCGTACGTACCTTCTTGACCAAAGGGTCTTCATAGACGACGATGAAGAACTCCTCTATGATCAATGGCAGTGTTGACGGTGGTGGTGGCAATGATGATGATCCACTTCCCATTCCCCTTCCCCTTCCCCTTCCCCTTCCGGTCCGCGTCCGAGACGTGGAAGCCATGGCAATGGATAAAGTGTATGTGAACGAAGAAGAGAGAGGCAGAACCTATTGACACAAGGGATGGCCGTGTGGGTGTTTATAAGGGAGAGATGACCGTTGTAGGGTTTACACAATAAAATAAGGAGGAGATGACCGTTGTGGGGGTTTATACACAATAAATTAAGGAGGAGACGACCGTTGTGGGGGTATATATCTCAACAAAAAAAGTAATGCGGACTATGTTGACTAGTTTATCATTTTACGGTGAAAAGTAATGCCTAAGACTACTCATAGTGGGAGTAACTTGGGTAGTAACATAGAGCTATGTTACCATAACATCACATTTTCCAAGATTAGATGAGTCTACAACCTAATTAATATGGCTTTGCATGACACTACACATATGTTACTTCCCACTATGAAGGTAGTAACATAGAGTAGTAACATGTGCATGTTACTACTCTATGTTACTCTCCACTATGACTAGTCTAAAAGAAAAGTAATGGCTACAAGAAATCGGTGATGGTTTATCGTTTTTTGCGTGAAAAGTAATGGGTACAAGAAATGGGTGATGGTGTATCATTTTTTGCGTCATAAGTAATGGGTCCAAGAAATGGGTGATGGTGTATCATTTTTTGCGTCATAAGTAATGGGTCCAAGAAATGGGTGATGGTGTATCATATTTTTGCGTGATAAGTAATGGCTACAACAAAATCGGTGATGGTTTATCGTTTTTTGCGTTGAAAGTAATGGCTACAAGAAATGGGTGATGGTGTATCATTTTTTGCGTGAAAAGTAATGGCTACAACAAAATCGGTGATGGTTATCATTTTTTGCGTGAAAAGTAATGGCTACAAGAAATGGGTGATGGTGTATCATTGTTTGCGTGAAAAGTAATGGCTACAACAAATCGGTGATGGTTTATCATTTTTTGCGTGAAAAGTAATGCCTAAAAGAGTTTATAATTTAGCTCGTGAAAAATAATGCAGAAAACCAAACTTTAGCGTACTAGGTAACCGCCCTTTCGCATACATAGAGTGTGGAAGCTAACCGACGACAGAGAGAGAGAGGGTGGTGGCCCCGACCAGAGAGAGAGAGGGGTTATCCTGCCCGTTAGATCATACGATCAACGGTCGGCGGGCAAGATCCGCGTGACATGGGCTAGACCAATCAGGGCAATGTTGGGCGTCTGTGAGAGTTTGTGAAGGGAGAGGGCAAAACCGAGTAGTATCAAGAAACCAAGGGCAAGTGAGTAGTAAACAGACTAAGGGATTCAAATATGAGATTTAAAAAATGGAAAATGCGTGTTTTGTACAATGAAACCCATCTTGGCCTACCTCAAACTATTTGCAATACCAATATACATCAGTGTGAGAATTGTGGCCTCATTTAGACAAAGTATGTTTTGGGGAAAGCTGTTTTGGGTAGGGCTTATTATGGAAAACCATGCACCTTCATAGCTACTAGGTGATTTGAGAAGTGGCAATTTGTGGTGAAACTTGATTTATCTATGATTTATCTATGATTTGAGAAGTGGCAATTTGTGGTAAAGACTCCATGAGTAAGTGCCACTCTTTTTCGGATTTTTTTGCACATTAAATAACTCATTTAACTAGTTAATCCCATTTGTTGACTCTCTGTTGACCAGCCACTTGAGGGTAAAACTGAGTATATTGCACTAGCCAGTATTAGCACTCGAGGAGAAAACTGAGCACACAAAAAATGCTAGTATATGACTCGAGGGTATACCTGAGTATATCTAAATTTCCAGGGTTAGACTCGAGGACGCGTGTTGCGGTGCAGAAGTGGAAGACGTGCCATTGTTGACGCGTGTCGCGGTGCAGACGTGCAAATAGTGGACGCGTAGGACGCGGGTCGCATTTAGGACGCGTAAGCCCCTCCCTCCCTCTGCACACAGTCGTCTCATTCTCGCTCACGCACGAAACCACCCTCTCACGTCCCATCAACTTCTCCAAATCGAAAAAACCCCAACCGCCGTACGCACGCTACCCTGCCGGCGATGGAGAAGAAGAATGCGCCGGCGGCCGTCGCCCCGAGCCCGTCGCCTCCGAGCCCGTCGCCTCCGCGCCCGTCGCCGCCGAGCAGTCGCCGCCGAGCCCGTCGCCGCCGAGCCAGTCGCCGCCGAGCCCGTCGCCGCCGAGCCAGTCGCCGCCGAGCGCGTCGCCTCCGAGGGCGGCGCATCCAAGCGCGGCTCCTCCGTGAACTGGGCCTCTCTCTCGGCTGATGGACCACTTCACCAGATCGGCGAATGCTTGCTGGCGAACGAGGAGTACGCCGACACGTACTCTGCCATGAGGCAAGTCTGTAGAAATTGGCGCTCAGGTTTGCCTGAGCCCGACGTGCACTTGGACGAATGGATCATGCTAGACCACGCCCTTCCACACGTCGCTGAGTTCACCTTCCTCCAACTCGGCACATCACGCTACGTCACCATAGATCTATCGGAAGTTCATACAAGGTTCAACTTCCTCCATATCTACCTCTTTATTTTCAATCTTAAACATCTTAGTGCTGAATGTTATCGTGCTTGCCCAGATACTACTTCGTCGGATTTTGCCGTGGCGTCATCGTGCTTGCCCAGAAGAACCCGCCGCACAAGATACGGCTTCTGAACCCACTCACAAAGAAATACACTATGTTTGAGGCGCAGATGCCATCTATTTTCCTGAAATCAGTCGCTGTGATCAAATCCCCGACTATGGTCTTCGTTACCGCACATTACCCGTCGGAAATTGGTTGGGTCGATGAGAGCACTCCAACTAAGGATATAGATAAAGATTGGGAAAACAGATTTTCGATCAAGAACCATTGTCTGCGTTGCATTACACCGTTCAATGGTGAACTGTATGCACTAGCTGTGGACAATTTAGAGCACGGAAGAATAGTGTGCACCAATGTACAGTTGCAGCAGCGCACGAGCACTGTCAAGATGGAGACACTAATTTCATTTCCAGAACTTGGACATCAGAAGTTCTACCTCGTGAAGTCGGATGGTGATCTGCTGCTTGTGTTGTTGGTCAGCGTGGCTTTGGCGGGCAGACCATTGGTGTACCGTGTGGACACTCAGAGCCGCTCTCTCCATCCGGTCAGTAACATTGGCGTAATGCCTTCTTCGTGAATTATATCCGGTGTATCTCCGTCGACACCAGAGTGTACCCGACACTTCGACCTGGCTGCATCTACTACACGGATTTGGGTTATATCAGAGAGTACTCTCATGATACAAAGGCCTGGGAGGAGTGGCCAGAACGTGTGGATAGAATAGGAAACTACGGTATGAGAAATGAACACAAGCCATACCGTTTGGAGGATGTATTGGCCGCACACTGCAGACGGAGGGAGTTCAATCAATATTTCCTTGGGGTAATGCACGGCTGGAGCAACGACGAAATATATGAGGAGGAATGAAGAACAAATTCATTCATCCTAATCTTCTTGTTGTCCATACATTGCGTGCGTCTTGTATATTACAACGTTATTGGCTGCTTTTGGCTGCTGTATGCAGTTTCCCTATGTATTATACTTAGCTTTCTGATTATGCAGTTGTCAATTTATCATATACTAGCTTCTACATTTGGTACTAGATTTGCTGCCATATTGGGCAAAAAACGAGGGCCAAAAGGCATAAATAACCCCAGAGATTTGCTACTAGATTTGCTGCCATATTGAAGAAAGACAGAAATAGAAGCTTCTCTAGATTTGATACTAATTTGGTGAAAAAGACAGAGAGAGAAAGAGGGGAAAAGGTGCTCTTCAAAATGCCAATTTGGGCCGAGAGAGACAAAACCCAGCTCCTGCTCACGTGCAACCAAACGCTTCTCGTCCTGTCCCACGCGGTCCCTTTCTACCAGCCCCACGCGACGCGGCCCCACACGTCGCGGCCCCACAGACGACGCGGCGCAACACGCCAGCACAGAACGTCCAAATAAACGGATTCCTTCCGTCCGAGCTCGTTCTGCGGGTTTCAAACTAGAGGGAGGGGAAAACTGAGGAAAAACTAAGGGGCTGGGGAAAACTGAGTACAACTAACGACCCGAGGGCACGAAAATAGAAATCCCTAAAAATAAAAGAAAGGTCCTTCAAGAGGAAAGCATCGATTGTTGTATTTGTGCTAGAGCTTTTATTTTGAAAACATGAAACAATTTTGTCAATGGTAGTAATAAAGCATATGAGTTATGTAAATTATATCTTACAAGTTGCAAGCCTCATGCATAGTATACTAATAGTGCCCGCACCTTGTCCTACTTAGCTTGGACTACCGGATCTTTGCATGCCATGTTTCAACCAAGTGTCACAAAGGGGTACCTCCATGCCGCCTGTACAAAGGTCTAAGGAGAAAGCTCGCATTTTGGATTTCTCGCTTTTGATTATTCTCAACTTAGACATCCATACCGGGACAACATGGACAACAGATAATGGACTCCTCTTAAATGCATAAGCATGTAGCAATGATTATTATTCTCATATGAGATTGAGGATATATGTCCAAAACTGAAACTTCAACCATGATTCATGGCTTTAGTTAGCGGCCCAATGTTCTTCTCTAACAATTTGCATGCTCCAACCACTAAAATGATAGATCCTTCAGACAAGACGGACATGCATAGCAACTCACATGATATTCAACAATAGTTGATGGCGTTCCCCAGAAGCATGGTTATCGCACAACAAGCAACTTAATAAAAGATAAAGTGCATAAGTACATATTCAATACTACGATAGTTTTTAAGGCTATTTTGTCCCATGAGCTATATATTGCAAAGGTGAATGATGGAATTTTTAAAGGTAGCACTCAAGCAATTTACTTTGGAATGGCGGAGAAATACCATGTAGTAGGTAGGTATGGTGGACACAAATGGCATAGTGGTTGGCTCAAGGATTTTGGATGCATGAGAAGTATTCCCTCTCGATACAAGGTTTAGGCTAGCAATGTTATTTGAAGCAAACTCAAGGATGAACCGGTGCAGCAAAACTCACATAAAAGACATATTGTAAACATTATAAGACTCTACCTCTTCCTTGTTGTTCAAAACTCAATACTAGATATTATCTAGACCTTAGAGGGACCAAATATGCAAATCAAATTTTAGCAAGCTCTATGTATTTCTTCATTAATGGGTGCAAAGCATATGATGCAAGAGCTTAAACATGAGCACAAAAATTGCCAAGTATCACATTATCCAAGACATTTTAGAATTACTACATGTAGCATTTTCCAATTCCAACCATATAACAATTTAACGAAGAAGAAACTTCGCCTTGAACATTATGAGTAAAGCCTAAGGACATATTTGTCCATATGCAACAGCAGAGCGTGTCTCTCTCCCACAAAGTAAATGCTAGGATCCATCTTATTCAAACAAAAACAAAAACAAAAACAAACCGACGCTCCAAGTAAAGAACACAAGATGTGATTGAATAAAAATATAGTTTCAGGAACCTGATGATGTTGTCGATGAAGAAGGGGATGCCTTGGGCATCCCCAAGCTTAGACGCTTGAGTCTTCTTAGAATATGGAGGGGTGAACCACGGGGCATCCCCAAGCTTAGAGCTTTCACTCCTCTTGATCATAGTATATCATACCCTCTCTTGACCCTTGAAAACTTCCTTCACACCAAACTTCAAGCAAACTCATTAGAGGGTTAGTGCACAATTAATAATTCACACATTCAGAGGTGACACAATCATTCTTTACACTTCTGGACATTGCATAAAGCTACTGGACATTAATGGATCAAAGAAATAAATCCAACATAGCAAAAGAGGCAATGCGAAATAAAAGGCAGAATCTGTCAAAAACAGAACAGTCCGTAAAGACGAATTTAAAGCTGGCACCAGACTTGCTCAAATGGAAAAACTCAAAACTAATGAAAGTTGCGTACATATCTGAGGATCACGCTCGTAAATTGGCAGATTTTTTCGAATTTTCTACAGAGGCCTGTGCCCAGATTCGTGACAGACAGCAATGCTGTTTCTGCGCAGCGATCCCAAATATAATATCAACTTTGACATAGAAACTTTATTTGGCACAAAAACATGATAAAGAGAGGTTGATACAGTAGTAAACAACTTCCAAGACTCAACAAAACAAAAAATTGCTGTAGTAAAAACATGTCTTGTCTCCCATAAGCGCTTTTCTTTAACGCCTTTCAGCTAGGCGCAGAAAGTGCAAATCAAGTAACATCGAGAGTAGAAGCATCAACATCATAGCTTGTTCTAATAATAGAATCAAAAGGCAACTTCATTCTATTTCTAGGGAAGTGTTCCATACCTTTCTTGAGAGGAAATTGATATTTAATATTACCTTCCCTCATATCAATAACAGCACCCACGGTTCGAAGAAAAGGTCTTCCCAACACAATAGGACAAGATGCATTGCATTCGATATCCAAGACAACAAAATCAACGGGGACAAGGTTATTGTTAACCGTAATGTGCACATTATCAATCCTCCCCAAAGGTTTCTTTTTAACATTATCGGCAAGATTAACATCCAAATAACAATTCTTCAATGGTGGCAAGTCAAGCATATCATAAATCTTTTTAGGCATAACAGAAATACTTGCACCAAGATCACATAAAGCATTACATTCAAAGTCATTGAATTTCATTTTAATGATGGGCTCCCAACCATCTTCTAACTTTCTAGGAATAGAAGTTTCAAGTTTTAGTTTCTCTTCTCTAGCTTTTATGAGAGCATTTGTAATATGTTTTGTAAAGGCTAAATTTATAGCACTAGCATTAGGACTTTTAGCAAGTTTTTGTAAGAACTTTATAACTTCAGAGATGTGACAATCATCAAAGTCTAAATTATTATGAGCTACAGCAATGGGATCATTGTTCCCAAGGTTGGAAAAAATTTCAGCAGTTTTATCACAAGCAGTTTCAGCAGTTTTAGCAATCTCAGGCAGTTTTGTTCGCTTTGCACTAGGAGTAGAAACATTGCCAACACCAATTATACCATTGATAGTAGGAGGTGCAGCAACATGTGAAGAATTAGCATTACTAGTGGTGGTAATAGTCCAAACTTTAGCTACATTATTCTCTTTAGCTAGTTTTTCATTTTCTTCTCTATCCCACCTAGCACGCAATTCAGCCATTAATCTTATATTCTCATTAATTCTAACTTGGATGGCATTTGCTGTAGTAGTAATCTTATTATCAATATCATTATTAGGCATAACTTTCAATTTTAAAAGATTAACATCAGAGGCAAGTCTATCAACTCTAGAAGCAATAGTATCAATTTTATCAAGCTTTTCCTCAACAGATTTGTTAAAAGCAGTTTGTGTACTAATAAATTCTTTAAGCATGGCTTCAAGACCAGGGGGTACACTCCTATTATTGTTGTAAGAATTCCCATAAGAATTACCATAACCATTACCATTAGCAGAAGGATATGGCCTATAGTTATTACCGAGTTGTTCCTATAAGCATTGTTGTTGAAATTATTATTTTTAATGAAATTCACATCAACATTTTCTTCTTGAGCAACCAATGAAGCTAAAGGAACATTATTTGGATCAACATTAGATCTACCATTCACAAGCATAGACATAATCACATCAATCTTATCACTCAAGGAAGAGGTTTCTCAACAGAATTTACCTTCTTACCTTGTGGAGCTCTTTCCGTGTGCCATTCAGAGTAATTTATCATCATATCATCAAGAAGTTTTGTAGCCGCCCCCAATGTGATGGACATAAAGGTACCTCCAGCAGCTGAATCCAATAAATTCGCGAAGAAAAATTTAGTCCTGCATAGAAGGTTTGGATGATCATCCAAGTAGTCAGTCCATGGGTTGGGCAATTCTTTACCAAAGTTTTCATTCTCTCCCATGCTTGAGCAACATGTTCAGTATCTAATTGCTTAAAATTCATTATGCTACTTCTCAAAGATATAATTTTAGCGGGAGGATAATATCTACCAATAAAAGCATCCTTGCATTTAGTCCATGAATCAATACTATTCTTAGGCAAAGATAGCAACCAATCTTTAGCTCTTCCTCTTAATGAGAAAGGAAACACTTTCAATTTAATAATATCACCATCTACATCCTTATACTTTTGCATTTCACAAAGTTCAACAAAATTATTGAGATGGGCAGCAGCATCATCAGAACTAACACCAGAAAATTGATCTCTCATGACAAGATTTAGTAAAGCAGGTTTAATTTCAAAGAATTCTGCTGTAGTAGCAGGTGGAGCAATAGGTGTGCATAGGAAATCATTATTATTTGCATTTGTGAAGTCACACAACTTAGTATTTTCAGGAGTATTCATTTTAGCAACGGTAAATAAAATAAACTAGATAAAGTAAATGCAAGTAACTAATTTTTTTGTGTTTTCGATATAGAGAGCAAGACAGTAAATAAAGTAAAACTAGCAACTATTTTTTTTGTATTTTGATTTAGTGCAGCAAACAAAGTAGTAAATAAAATAAAGCAAGACAAAAACAAAGTAAAGAGATTGAGAAGTGGAGACTCCCTTGCAGCGTGTCTTGATCTCCCAACGGCGCCAAAAATGTGCTTGATGCGCGTAGATGTACACGTCCGTTGGGAACCCCAAGAGGAAGGTATGATGCGCACAAGGCAAGTTTTCCCTCGAAGAAACCAAGGTTGATCGAACCAGGAGGAGCCAAGAAGCACGTTGAAGGTTGATGGTGGCGAAATGTGATGCGGCGCAACAACAGGGATTCCGGCGCCAACGTGGAATCGCACAACAAAACCAAAGCTTCAACGAAACAAGGAGGTTGTCAATCTCACCGGCTTGCGTAACAAAGGATTAAACGTGTCGAGTGGAAGATGATTGTTTGCAAGAAAACAGTAAAACACAATTGCAGATTGTATGCTATGTAAAGAATAGGACCGGGTCCACAGCTCACTAGAGGTGTCTCTCCCATAAGATAAAAGCATGTTGGGTGAACAAATTACAGTCGGGCAATTGAAAAATAGAGAAGGGCATAACAATGCATGTACATGATATGATAAATATAGTGAGATTTAATCCGGGCATTACGACAAAGTACATAGACCGCCATCAACCTGCATCTATGACTAAAAAGTCCACCTTCGGTTATCATCCGAACCCCATTCGCATTAAGTTGCTAAGCAACATACAATTGCATTAAGTATGGTGCGTAATGTAATCGACAACTACATCCTTAGACATAGCATCAATGTTTTATCCCTAGTGGCAACACACATCACAACCTTAGAACCTACTGTCACGATCCCAGTGTCAATGAAGGCATGAACCCACTATCGAGCATAAATACTCCCTCTTGGAGTTAAGAGCAAAAACTTGGCCAGAGCCTCTACAAATAACGGAGAGCATGCAAGATCATAAACAACACATAAACAATAGATTGATAATCACCATAACATAGTATTCTCTATCCATCGGATCCCGACAAACACAACATATAGTATTACAGATAGATGATCTTGATCATGTTAGGCAGCTCACAAGATCCAACAATGAAGCACAACAAGGAGAAGACGACCATCTAGCTACTGCTATGGACCCATGGTCCAGGGGTGAACTACTCACTCATCACTCCAGAGGCGATCATGGCGATGAAGAGTCCTCCGGGAGATGAATCCCCTCTCCGGCAGGGTGCCGGAGCGATCTCCTGAATCCCCGAGATGGGATTCACGGCGGCGTCTCTGGAAGGTTTTCCGTATCGTGGCTCTCGGCACTGGGGTTTCGCGACGGGGGCTTTAAGTAGGCGGCAGGGGGGGCGCGAGGGGCCCACACCACAGGCCGGCGCGGCAGGGCCCTGGGCCGCGCCGCCCTATGGTGTCGGCGCCTCGTGGCCCCACTTCCTTCCCTCTTCGGTCTTCGGGAAGCTGCAAAAATAGGACCCTGGGCGAAGATTTCGTCCAATTCCGAGAATATTTCCTTACTAGGATTTCGAAACCAAAAACAGCAGAAAACAGCAATCGGCTCTTCGGCATCTTGTTAATAGGTTAGTTCTAGAAAATGCATAAATATGACATATAATGTGCATAAAACATGTAGGTATCATCAATAAAGTAGCATGGAACATAAGAAATTATCGATACGTTGGAGACGATGCTCCATCTCTTGAAAATACTTGATTTGCACTTTCTGCGCCTAGCTGAAAGGCGTTAAAGAAAAGCACTTGGGAGATAACCCAAGTTACATTTTATTTACTGTATTGTTGAGTCTTGAAAGTTGTTTACTACTGTAGCAACCTCTCCTTATCATGTTTTTGTGCCAAGTAAAGTCTCTATGCTAAAGTTGATGCTAGATTTGGATTGCTGCGCAAAAGCATTGCCTGTCACGAATTCGCACATTTCGTAGAAAAATCAAAAAAATCTGCAAATTTACGAGCGTGATCCTCATATATGTACGCAACTTTCATTAGTTTTGAGTTTTTACATTTGAGCAAGTTAAGGGCACGTTTGGTTTTTGCCCAACTCAGCCCCGCCAACGCATTGGCAGCCAAAATATTGGCGTGGCTTTCTGCCACCCACATCTAGCCAAATCATTGCCGTGAAGTTGTACTAGATGGCTGAAGCAACCGTGGGCACGCCAAAAAATTGGTTGCAATCCAAACAACGTCCATCTACCTGGTCAACGCCAATTATTTGGTTTGGCAGCCCCGGGCTTCAATCCAAACGCACCCTAAGTGCCCCTGCCAAATTCTTTTTGATCGTTCGTTTTTGACGTATTCGCTTTTATTTCGCATTGCCGCTTTTGCTATGTTGAATGAGTTTCTTTGTTCCATTAACTTTCAGAAGCTTTGTGCAATGTCCAGAAGTGTTAAGAATGATTGTGTCTCTCGAATATGTGAATTTTTGATTATGCACTAACCCTCTAATGAGTTTGCTTGAAGTTTGGTGTGGAGGAAGTTTTCAAGGGTCAAGAGAAGAGGATGATATACTATGATCAAGAAGAGTGAAAGGTCTAAGCTTGGGGATGCCCCGGTGGTTCATCCCTGCATATTTTAAGAAGACTCAAGCATCTAAGCTTGGGGATGCCCAAGGCATCCCCTTCTTCATCGACAACACTATCAGGTCACTCCCCTGAAACTATATTTTTATTCCATCACATCTTATGTTCTTTGCTTGGAGCGTCGGTTTGCTTTTATTTTTGTTTGAATAAATTTGGATCCCATCATCCTTATATTGGAGATATTACGCTCCGCTTTTTCATATAGAACACTTGTGTTCTTAATTGTGCTTTAATGTTCATGGCGAAGGCTGAAATTGCTTCGTTAAATTGCTATTTGGTTGGAATCGAAAATGTTGCATATGGTTTGGATTAACTTGGCAATTGTTTGAGCTCTCATAGATCATGTTTAAGCTCTTGCATCATGTAGTTTAATCTATTAATGAAGAACTACCGTAGAGCTTGTTTAATTTGGTTTGCATGATTGGTCTCTCTAAGTCTAGATATTTTCGGGTAAAGTGTTTGAACAACAAGGAAGACAGTGTAGAGCCTTATAATGCTTGCAATATGTTCTTGTGTAAGTTTTGCACCGGTTCATACTTGTGTTTGCTTCAAACAACCTTGCTAGCCCAAACCTTGTATACTGAGAGGAAATGCTTCTCGTGCATCCAAACACCTTGAGCCAAAACCCATGCCATTTGTGTCCACCATATCTACCTATTATGTGGTATTTTTCTGCCATTCCAAAGTAAATTACTTGAGTGCTACCTTTAAAATTTCATTCCTTTATCTTTGCAATATATAGCTCATGGGACAAATAGCTTAAAAACTATTGTGGTAATGAATATGTAGTTATGTGTCTTAATTCTTATAAGTTGCTTGTTGAGCGGTAACCATGTTTTCGGGGACGCCATCAACTTTTTACCTTTGTTGGATATCATGTGAGATGCTATGCATGTTCGTCTTGTCTGAAGTAAGTGCGATTTCATGATCAAATGGTTTGAGTATGCATATGTTAGAGAAGAACATTGGGCCGCTAACTAAAGCCATGTATCATGGTGGAAGTTTCAATTTTGGACATACAACCTCAATCTCTTATGAAAATATTATTTGTTGTTGAATGCTTAAGCATTAAAAGAGGAGTCCATTATCTGTTGTCTATGTTGTCCCGGTATGGATGTCTAAGTTGAGAATAATCAAAGCGAGAAATCCAATGCGTGCTTTCTCCTTAGACCTTTGTACAGGCGGCATAGAGGTACCCCTTTGTGACACTTGGTTGAAACATGTGTTATGCGATGATAATCCGTGTTTTCGAGCTAATTAGGACAAGGTGCGAGCACTATTAGTACTCTATGCATGAGACTTGCAACTTGTAGGAAGTATTATGCATAGCACATATGAATTATTACTACCGTTGACAAAATTGTTTCTATGTTTTCAAAACAAAAGCTCTAGCACAAAAATAGTAATCCATGCTTCCCTCTGCGAAGGGCCATTCTTTTACTTTATGTTGAGTCAGTCTACCCACTTCTTTCTATCTTAGAAGTAAACACTTGTGTTAACTGTGTGCATTGATTCTTACATGTTTACTTATTGCACTTGTTATACTACTCTATGTTGACAAATATCCATGAGATATACATGTTACAAGTTGAAAGCAATTGCTGAAACTTAATCATCCTTTGTGTTGCTTCAATGCATTCTACTTTGAATTTATTGCTTATGAGTTAGCTCTTATGCAAGTCTTATTGATACTTGTCTTGAAAGTACTATTCATGAAAAGTTTTGCTATATGATTCATTTGTTTAGTCATTATCTTTGTTAGCAATCTTTTGTTCAGATCACTCCATTCATCTCATATGCTTTACAATAATGTTGATCAAGACTATGTTGGTAGCATGTCACTTCAGAAATTTGTGTTATCGTTTACCTACTCGAGGACGAGTAGGAACTAAGCTTGGGGATGCTTGATATGTCTCAAACGTATCTATAATTTCTTATGTTCCATGCTACTTTTATGACAATACTTGAATGTTTTATACATACTTTACAGCATTATTATACATTTTCCGGCACTAACCTATTAACAAGATGCCGAAGCGCCATTGCTGTTTTTGGTTTCAGAAATCCTAGTAAGGAAATATTCTCGGAATTGGACGAAATCAACGCCAGGGTCCTATTTTTACACGAAGCCAGAAGACCGAGGGGAAAGGAAGTGGGGCCACGAGGCGCCGACACAACAAGGCGGCGCCTCCCCGGCCGCGCCCCCTGTGTGGGGCCCCTCGTGCCCCCGACCTACCCTTCCGCCTACATATAGCCTTCGTCGCGAATACCCCTGTACCGAGAGCCACGATACGAAAACCTCCAGAGACGCCGCCGCCAATCCCATCTCGGGTGATTCAGGAGATCGCCTCCGCACCCCGGAGAGGGGAATCATCACCGGAGGGGCTCTACATCATCATGCCCGCCTCCGGATTGATGCGTGAGTAGTTCATCCTTGGACTATGGGTCCATAGCAGTAGCTAGATGGTTGTCTTCTCCGCTTGTGCTATCATTGTTTAGATCTTGTGAGCTGCCTAACATGATCAAGATCATCTATTTGTAATGCTACATGTTGTGTGTGGTGGGAT
This sequence comes from Lolium multiflorum, assembly GCA_030979885.1. Lineage (NCBI taxonomy): Eukaryota > Viridiplantae > Streptophyta > Magnoliopsida > Poales > Poaceae > Lolium > Lolium multiflorum. The sequence goes on along the minus strand of CM061751.1, from coordinate 45,797,823 downwards.
CCGATGAATCTAGAATACTATGTTAAGTTGATTATCAATCTATCATATATGTGTTGTTTATGTTCTTGCATGCTCTCCGTTGCTAGTAGAGGCTCTGGCCAAGTTGATACTTGTAACTCCAAGAGGGAGTAATTATGCTCGATAGTGGGTTCATGCCTCCATTGAATCTGGGATCGTGACAAGGTTCTAAGGTTGTGGATGTGTTGCTACTAGGGATAAAACATTGATGCTTTGTCTAAGGTCATTTGTGTTGATTACATTACGCACCATACTTAATGCAATTATCTGTTGTTTACAACTTAATACTGGAGGGGTTCGGATGATAACCTGAAGGTGGATTATTTAGGCATAGATGCATGCTGGATAGCGGTCTATGTACTTTGTCGTAATGCCCTGATTAAATCACATAGTAATCATCATTGATATGTATTGAATCTTGATTTGTCAATTGCCCACCTGTAATTTGTTCACCCAGCATGTTAGTTATCTTATTGGAGAGACACCACTAGTGAACCGTGGACCCCGGTCCATTCTTTTACATCTGAATACATGCTACGCAATCATTGTTCTTTACTGTTCTTTGCAAACAAACACCATCTTCCACTCGATACGTTTAATCCTTTGAGCAAGCCGGTGAGATTGACAACCTCACTGTTATGGGGCAAAGTACTTTGATTGTGTTGTGCGTTCCACGTTGGCGCCGGTTTCACCGTGTTGCGCCGCACTACACTCCTCCACCAACAACCTTCATGTGCTTCTTGGCTCCTACTGGTTCAATAACCTTGGTTTCATACTGAGGGAAACTTGCTTCTATACGCATCATACCTTCCACTTGGGGTTCCCAACGGACGTGTGCATCTACGCGTATCACGGTGCTACCAGCCCAACTTTTTATTTTTCTTTGAAACCAAAGGCAAACAAAAAAACCGCAATATCTAGAGCTTGGAAACTCAGATCAACACGAAACCAATTTCGTTGGAAAGAGGATGAAAAGAGTAAGATGGCAGATGCAATCACACTAAGAAAAGCAGCCCATAGTACCATCCGGGGAGGCTCGGTACTACCGGTCGAAGAAGGATTGATAGGACAAAGATGGCCGATCTTTCGATGAGAGTATGATAGCGTCGATTTGTTGGTGGAGTTCGTGCTTGACGATCCGACTACACGTGCAAAGCTCGTGCGCCAATGCAATCGCTAGGACAATCTCCGGGAGTTACTGATCTTGCGGATGCACGATCAGCCTGACCAGCGAGGGTCTTAATTCCTACCTGAAATCGAGAACAAGTAAGAACTAATATTGCAATCAAAAGTATTGCGGATATAGATGAAAGCTTTATTGAAAAGGTGGGATTCCGAATAGTCGGTCTTGTTCTAGGCGTTGGCCTCAAAAGAAGTACACGAGAGTTGCAGCAATGGCTAACTTTTAATCTAATCAAAATCCGAGTCTAAACGTGACGGCTATGGGGGTATTTAAAGGAGGAAAAGGTGGGGTTTCGGCCAGCCATGCATATGGTGGCCGAACCAAACCCTAGAAGGCCTTTCCCCCTTCAATACGGACTCTAAAAAGTGGCTGACTTAAATCCTGCGAAAATTACATGGGCCTGGCCCAAAACTAATGGTGTCGCAGCACCATGGACTCATGTGGACGAAATTATGAAGTGGAGAACTCTATATTTCGTCCATGTCTTCATCTCCAATTATGGTGGCTTCAAAGTTCTGAAATCTCCACTCGCAGCGTCTTCTTCAATCCTCATATGTTTGCTGCCATCTCCTCCATGTGTGATCATGCTCCAATGCTTGTCCCTCTCATCCATGCTAGGTCCATCATTCCTAAGAGTAACAAACACATCTGATTTAGGCAGCATCATATTCTCATGTATGTGAGGAATAGTTCCAAGAAACGAAAGTACCTGATAGTTAAGTTGTTTGGCACGAGCTCGAGTGATTGGTCCTTGAATTTGTGTGGCTGTAGGTACAGCGGTTGTATCAATAGATGGGATGTCCTCATCATGCTCCCCTTCTTGAATTGAAGTCGTCCTCGACGCGATCTCATCTTCTTCACCAAAGTAAGGCTTCAAATCTGCAATGTTAAATGTAGGACTAACCGGACCCAATTCTGCAGGAAGCTCAAGTTTATATGCATTATCATTTATTTTCTCTAACACCTTAAAAGGACCAGCGGCACGTGGCATGAGCTTAGACTTGCGCAATGCAGGAAAACGATCTTTGCGCAAATGCAACCAAACAAGATCACCAACATCAAACACAACATGCTTTCTTCCTCTATCCCCAGCAATTTTATACTTAGCATTCATGCGTTGTATGTTGTCTTTAGTAGTCTCATGCAATTTTAATATCAATTCAGCTTGTTGTGTAGCATCCAAATCATTTTGCACCGAAGATGGTAAAGGCAATAAATCAATAGGTGCACGTGGAACAAAACCATACACAATCTCAAAAGGGCACATCTTAGTAGTAGAATGCAGCGAACGATTGTAAGCAAATTCAATATGAGGTAAACATTCTTCCCACAATTTTAAGTTCTTCTTCAAAACAGCCCGCAGCATAGTAGACAATGTTCTATTTACTACTTCAGTTTGTCCATCAGTTTGGGGATGACATGTAGTACTAAACAGCAATTTAGTCCCCAACTTAGCCCATAAACATCTCCAAAAGTGGCTAAGAAACTTAGTATCACGATCAGAAACAATAGTATTTGGCACACCATGTAAACGCACAATTTCGCGAAAGAACAAATCAGCGACATGTGTAGCATCATCAGTTTTGTGACATGGAATAAAGTGTGCCATCTTAGAAAACCTATCCACAACAACAAAGATACTATCCCTCCCCTTCTGTGTACGAGGCAAACCCAAAACAAAATCCATAGAAATATCCTCCCAAGGTACACTAGGAACAGGAAGAGGCATATATAAACCATGTGGATTAAGTCGAGACTTAGCTTTTTGACATGTAGTGCAGCGTGCCACAAATCTCTCAACATCTCGACGCATACGTGGCCAAAAGAAGTGTGCAGCAAGTACATCCTCCGTCTTCTTCACACCAAAGTGACCCATCAATCCTCCTCCATGCGCCTCCTGCAACAACAAAAGACGAACGGAACTATCTGGGATGCATAGCTTGTTAGCACGGAACACAAATCCATCATTGAGGACGAATTTGTTCCATGTTCTACCATCTTTACAATTCAGCAACACATCTTTAAAATCAGCATCATGCAAGTATTGTTCCTTTATAGTTTCCAATCCAAAAATCTTGAAGTCAAGTTGAGATAGCATGGTATAACGGCGCGACAAAGCATCAGCAATAACATTATATTTACCCTTTTTGTGTTTGATAACATAAGGAAAAGACTCAATAAATTCAACCCACTTTGCATGGCGGCGATTCAACTTAGCTTGACTACGAATATGCTTCAAAGATTCATGATCAGAATGTATAACAAATTCTTTAGGCCATAAATAATGTTGCCAAGTTTCTAATGTCCGAACCAGCGCATATAATTCTTTATCATAAGTAGAATAATTCAGACTAGGCCCACTCAATTTCTCACTAAAATATGCAACAGGTTTGCCCTCTTGTAATAACACACCTCCCAAACCAATTCCACTAGCATCACATTCAAGCTCAAAAGTCTTATTAAAATCAGGAAGTTGGAGTAATGGAGCATGTGTTAACTTATCTTTCAGAATCATGAAGGCTTCTTGTTGTGCATCGCCCCACACAAAGGGCACATCCTTCTTTGTAAGCTCATTCAGTGGCGCAGCAATGGATCCAAAATCTTTCACAAAGCGCCTATAGAAACCAGCGAGGCCAAGAAAACTCCTCACTTGTGTGACCGTCTTTGGCTGCGGCCAACTCTCAATTGCCTCAATCTTGGCTGGATCAACTTCAATTCCCTGCGCAGTAACAACATAGCCAAGAAACGCAACTCGATTGGTGCAAAAGGTGCACTTCTCAAGATTACCATACAAACGTGCATCACGTAAAACATTGAAAACAACACGTAAATGATCCAAATGTTCCTCCAAAGATTTGCTATAAATCAGAATATCATCAAAGTATACCACCACAAAACGTCCAATAAAAGCACGTAAAACTTCGTTCATCAGTCTCATGAAAGTACTAGGTGCATTAGTTAAACCAAAAGGCATTACTAACCACTCATATAAACCGAACTTAGTTTTAAATGTTGTTTTCCATTCATCTCCTAATTGCATACGAATCTGGTGGTAACCACTACGCAAATCAACTTTAGAGAACATAATAGAACCACTCAATTCATCAAGCATATCATCTAAACGAGGTATAGGATGACGGTATCGAATGGTAATATTATTAATAGCTCTACAATCAGTACACATGCGTGAAGAACCATCCTTCTTAGGTACCAAGATAATAGGAACAACACATGGACTAAGAGACTCACGAATGTAACCTTTATCTTGGAGAACCTGAATTTGTCGCTGAATCTCTTTGGTCTCTTCAGGATTGGTACGATATGGTGCACGGTTGGGCAGCGAAGCTCCTGGAATCAAGTCAATTTGGTGTTCTATCCCACGAATAGGTGGTAATCCAGGTGGAACATCTTGTGGAAACACATCAATAAATTCCTGCAAAAGGTTAGCAACCGCAGGTGGCAAAGAAGGAGGCATATCCTCAAATGAAAACAGAACTTCTTTGCAAATAATAGCATAGCATTGAGTAGTGTTCACATCAAGTTCAGCAATATCAGATTTGCTAGCAAGCAAACAAGGATTTTTCAAACGAATTTCAGTAGCATGGTTTGAATCAGATTTAGTATTAGTCTTATGTGGCACAAAATCTGCAGCAACAATCTGATTTTCACTCTTAGTTTTCTCCTCGTTTTTTACTCTACTAGCTCTAGCAAGATCATCTTTTAATATTTGTTCAGGAGTCATAGGTTTGAGACCAATTTTCTTTCCATCATGCATAAGAGAATACTGATTAGTTCTACCATGATGAACAGATTCTCTATCAAATTGCCAAGGTCTACCAAGTAACAAAGAACAAGCTTGCATAGGTACAACATCACAATCAACAAAATCAGAATATGTACCAATAGTAAAATGCACACGTGTAGTTCTTGTTACCTTGAGCTTCCGAGAGCTCTCAAACCATTGAATGTAGTATGGATGTGTGCGCTGTCTTGTAGGGAGAGAAAGCTTCTCCACCATGTCAACGCTAGCCAGATTATTGCAGCTCCCTCCATCAATGATGATCCGTATAGCTCGCTCTTTTACAACGCCTCGTGTTTGGAACAGATTGTGGCGTTGATCATGCTCAGCTTTGCTCAATTGCACGCTCAACACACGTTGTGCAACTAAGCTCCTGTACTGATCAGCAGTGTCAGCTTCCATTACCTCCATCTCTCTCTCAGAATCAGAATTGGCACCATCACGTGCAGCAATAAGGGCCAATGTATCTTCATCAAAGTCACTTGCAGAATCATATTCTCCATCTTCACGCACCAACATCACACGCTTGGTTCTGCATTCTCTCTCTATGTGACCAAATCCCAAGCATTTGCGACATTGAATGTCGCGCGTCTTCCCCGTGGAGGCCATGGAAGATGAACTCCGAGGAGGACCAGCAGATGGTGGTGGAGTAGCAGCCGGTGGTGCTCGTGATGCAGGCGCGGTGTACTTGGAGGTAGTAGGCGCTGGTGCAGCCCCACGAGATGGTGGTGCTGATTGTCGCGGAGACCATGACGATGTACGACCTGCAGAAACATTAGCTCTTCTCCATGGTGGTTGACGATCCTGCACTTCACGTTCAGCTTTGCAAGCAAGATGAAACAAGCGAGTAATAGTGTTGTACTCCTTATAATCTAAAATATGCTGAATCTCTTTATTCAAACCACCAAAGAAACGTGCAAGCATAGCCTCATTATCCTCTACAATACCACAGCGAATCATGCCAGTTTGCAATTCTTGATAATAGTCTTCTACAGAATTTTTTCCTTGTTCTAAGCGAGACAATTTCTTTAGCAAATCACGTTGATAATGTGGAGGAACAAAACGAGTACGCATAGCAAGTTTTAAACCAACCCAAGTAGTAGGAATATTAGCATGGTGTACTCTACAATGCTCAGACCACCAAATAGATGCAAAATCTGTGAACTCACAAGTAGCAGCACTAACACGCAAATGATCAGGATATCGTAAACATGCAAAGCGTTGCTCTACTTCCAATTCCCATGTAAGATATGCATCAGGATTATATCTACCCTCAAATGGCGGAATATTCAATTTAAGTTTAGCAACATGATCATCATCACGTACCGGCCGTGGAGGTGGGCGAGCGTTGCGGTTCAGTTGTCGTGGACGACCAGGTGCAGGTTGTTGGACCTCCTCATCATCCAGCACGTTCTCATCTACATGCTCGTCCTCGTTCCCTCCATAATCCTCGTATCCTTCATCAGAAGGCGCATCAGGTGCGGCTGCTGCAGCAGGAGCGGTACCCGTAGGCACATCCGCAATAGGGACGCGGCGTGCGCGTCGTCGCACGTTGTCGCGAGGTGGCGGCAACCGAGTCAAGAGCTCCTGGAACTTGGCGTCGAGCTTGGAGTTGAAAGCTGTCTCGAGGCCATCCAGCTTGTCCAGCGCGTCGGTGAGTTTGGCGTCAACATCACCAATACGCGCATCGACGTCGCGTGCGTGTCCGCCCAAAAGGTGGGTGAATGAGCATGCAACTGCTCACTAGTCATCTTGGCCGGGTCAACAGCGGCCGGATCAACTGGTCCTGACATGGTTAGTACAAAAGCACAAATGTATATGCCTACAAAACTACGGAATATGGTGGTTCACGCGCAATTCGCCAAGCAAAATGCAAAGCTCTTACAAGTTCTTACCAAACAGGAGGGAGGCGATGTAACAACCAGCAAGGATCAGCGTCTCCAAGGATTGCCAAAGCGATTACAGGGGTCGACACCAAGCACGTGGAGACAATATGAGGAGCTGTAGGAAGGCTAATATGGTAGCAAAACAGCAATTGTCAAAACAGCGATGCAGTATTGAAAGTATGCTCAACAAGGGTACTGTGCTGGTCCTAGGCTAGATCGTACTAGAGACGCGAGCCTAGAACACAAACGAGGTCACGGCGCGGCACACAAGCAACTAGCAGCGATGAGGTGGCGATGATGTGGCGACCCGAGATGAAAAATCACTATGATGGCGAGTGTCTCAAACTGATCCCCGAGGTCTAAAAACAGTATAGCCTCGAAAAAAAATTGTCAAAATTCGGAAGTGCTCGAAAGCGCGCAGCGCCCAAAAATGTCGCTATAACGGCCAGTGGCGAAAAATGATCTCCACGGTCGAAAACCAATGTAGAGAAAAATTTTTGGAGGCGTTTCCAGACTTTTTTTTTGCTCTCCTTCACAATTCTTTCCTGGCGGCCGAAACTTATCTCACGGAATTTTTTCTAGCACAGACGGAATTAGAAGGCAACAGCTAAGAGGAAAAACAAATAAAACCTAATTCTACTCGGACTCTGTCACGGCAGAGAAACAGCAACAAACCGTGTCGCGGTAGGAAACGGGGTATATGGTGGATACGGATGTATACTGCGATGGCGGAAGTATATGGCAGGGTGTATATGGCAGGGTGTTTATGGCAGAGTGTATATGGCAGGGCATATATGACAGGGTGTATATGGCAGGTTGTATATGGCGATGATGGTGGTGATCTGCGTATGGTGCGAGCGGCGGCGGCGACGGCGTAACTAATATGACCAGAACTCGAAACTCTAAAGGAACTAGACGCTAAGACCAGCAACTCGACACGAAGATGCAGACACAAATTCAACTATGCAAAACTGAAAAGACAATGCAAGGCGTGGTAGGGGGTTTATGGGACGATGATCTAAAACCCTAACAGTATTTTTTTTGGCTTTTTCGTGGTTTATGAGTATGATGGCAGATGCAATCTAAACTAGGAAAACTGTAAAATCTCACCGAGCAACCTGAAATCTGATACCACTTGATAGGACAAAGATGGCCGATCTTTCGATGAGAGTATGATAGCGTCGATTTGTTGGTGGAGTTCGTGCTTGACGATCCGACTACACGTGCAAAGCTCGTGCGCCAATGCAATCGCTAGGACAATCTCCGGGAGTTACTGATCTTGCGGATGCACGATCAGCCTGACCAGCGAGGGTCTTAATTCCTACCTGAAATCGAGAACAAGTAAGAACTAATATTGCATCAGAAGTATTGCGGATATAGATGAAAGCTTTATTGAAAAGGTGGGATTCCGAATAGTCGGTCTTGTTCTGGGCGTTGGCCTCAAAAGAAGTACACGAGAGTTGCATCAATGGCTAACTTTTAATCTAATCAAAATCCGAGTCTAAACGTGACGGCTATAGGGGTATTTAAAGGAGGAAATGGTGGGGTTTCGGCCAGCCATGCATATGGTGGCTGAACCAAACCCTAGAAGGCCTTTCCCCCTTCAATACGGACTCTAAAAAGTGGCTGACTTAAATCCTGCGAAAATTACATGGGCCTGGCCCAAAACTAATGGTGTCGCAGCACCATGGACTCATGTGGACGAAATTATGAAGTGGAGAACTCTATATTTCGTCCATGTCTTCATCTCCAATTATGGTGGCTTCAAAGTTTGCTGCCATCTCCTCCATGTGTGATCATGCTCCAATGCTTGTCCCTCTCATCCATGCTAGGTCCATCATTCCTAAGAGTAACAAACACATCTGATTTAGGCAACATCATATTCTCATGTATGTGAGGAATAGTTCCAAGAAACGAAAGTAACTGATAGTTAAGTTGTTTGGCACGAGCTCGAGTGATTGGTCCTTGGATTTGTGTGGCTGTAGGTACAGCGGTTGTATCAATAGGTGGGATGTCCTCATCAAGGATGCAAGCGGAGCGAGGCTAAGCTGATGAGGAGGGCCAGTACCACCGGCCTGGGTCGGCCGGTACCACTAGTACTGGTACCAGTACCATTACTGTTTTTTGACGCGCGACCCCGGGAAGACATCTACGAGTTAAGGAGGGATATGGGTACCGGTCGCGGTGCTACGGGCCCAAGTTTTTCTTTTTCTTTGGAAACTCCTATCGACAAAAAACCAATTTTGTTGGAAAGAGGACGACAAGAGGAGCAGCAGGTGAGCGGCAGTCGCGCGGGGGCCCGGTACTACCGGCCGGAGCAGGAAGCGAGCGGAGCGAGGCTGAGCTGATGAGGAGGTCCGGTACCACCGGTACTGGTACCGGTACCAATACCGGTTTTCGACGCGTGACCCCGGGAAGACATCTGCGAGTTAAGGAGGGCTGCCGGTACCACTTGTTGTACCGATCGCGGTGTTACTAGCCCAACTTTTTCTTTTTCTTTTAGACCAAAGGCAAACTTAAAACCGCAATATCTAGAATTTGGAAACTCCGATCAACACGAAACCAATTTTGTTGGAAAGAGGATGACAAGAGCAACGACTGGCAAGGGGCGGTCGCGGGGCAGCAGCCAAGCGCGCGGGGGCCTGGCAGTACCAGCCAGGGAGGCCTGGTACTACCGGCCAGAGCAGGAGGTAGGCGGAGCGAGGCTGAGCTGATGAGGAGGGCCGGTATCACCTGCCTGGGTCGGCCGGTACCACCGGTACTAGTACTGGTACTGGTACTGGTACCGGTTTTCAATGCGCGACCCCGGGAAGACATTTGTGAGTTAAAGAGGGTTGTTGGTACCACTTGCTCGGAAGGCGCCCGTAAGCGCAGCGCGCGGCGCAGGACCAACTGGGGCCTGACGCCGTCGGGGAAAATCGCCCGCTACGCTAATAGCGGCGAGGAGTCTTCCTCGAGCGTGTCCGGCCATGCGCTACCGCCGCCACTCGCCGACGGTAGCAGCGAGGAGGAGGAGGAGGCGCCGGTGCGCACCGTCCTCCATTCGGGGGACTACGTTCTCAATGACGAGGAAGAGGCGACGACGATCCAACAAGTCTCCGTCATCTCGGTGGCCGAGGCGCGCGCGCGCTTCCGCCGCGAGGAGGCGGAAGCCATCCGTGCCGTGCGCGCTTACGAGGCGGCGCAGAAGGAGGCGGCCGTCCGCCGCGTGAAGCAGGAGGTCGTCGACCTCGACTCGGAGTAGGCCGCCGATAGCGTAGTCCTTCGCCGCGCGTACAGTCGCCGCCGGGCGAAATTAGTTAAGTTTAGGAGCTGGTCGCCGACGACCAGCTCAAATGTAGTCTCTTTTGCGATCGAAACTATCGAAATATGGAACTACTATGTTTGAAATTCACTTTTATAACTTGTTTGCGATGATCAATTTACCGGTAAAATTTGAATTCGCGTTTTTTCGGTTCCGAATACGGGTGCTGTTCTACACCACCTCCTAAACTGCTCGCATTTTGATTTTCGGGAGACTTAACTTCATTTTTCAGTTCCCAAGAATAAGAGCTCTGCTAGAGATGCTCTTATAGATGCAGGATATGCGTGCGTACGTTCATAGGGATGGGTGTATGTACGAATTTGTTAGCGTCTATATTGTTCTTTGCAAAAGAAAAAAGAGCCATCCTTCCTGTTTTATCACACGAAGTATCCGAGATGAAAAACCTTGTGGAGAAACAAATAACAGGTAAATCAAGAGAGGAAGAAAGCATGCATGGGAAGGTTACGTAGATCGTCGACTGGTTCCTTCTGCCAGATAGTAGTATCACGGAACACTGCAAATGATCTGGTCGTGGTACTGTGGTAGCCTATGTCGGCGCCCGCGCACTTGCATATATAGGTGAGACGCACGCATCAGCGTTGCGCCCGAAATGAATAATTGCAACAGTCCAATCCCTCTAGGCTCTAGCACCTCGGGCGAAATCTCTCTTGTATTATTATCTGCCTGCCGTATCCTATGTGCGTGAGAGCTTGGAGCATCCACACCCACCACTCCTCTGCAAACTCTATAAACACTGGTGTCCTCTCCTGTAATCAGGCACACACCGAGCACCAAAGATAGTTGCCCAGCGACAAGAATCCACACGATAGATAGCACAATGCAAGGGAACCGGCCGGCCGGCGTGCGTCTCCTTCGCCTCGTCCTCGCCGTTCTTCTCCTTGTGGCATTTGCCGCTCCAGCTCGCGCCGCCGGCCACATTAGTACCGACTCCCTCACATCCGGCCGTCAGGTGTGCGGGAACCCTTGCGCTGCCTATGCACAACCCTACACCGGCCATGGTTGCAAATTTGTATACCACAACAAGTGCTAGTAGTGACGGCCGGTTGATGGATCCATCAAGCTGCCATGCATGCATACTTTCGTGTACGCAGCATGCATGCCATCCGATCGACCACGGTGGAGATAGCTAGCAGCCTAGCTTTCACCGTGAAATGTATGTGCAGCTACTCGGGTTCTGAATAAAAAGAGAGCATCTCACGCTTAACTGGTGCTTGAGTTTCGGTCCATATTTCCTCTTCGTTGCAGATTGGGCTGTACTTTGCTAAAAAAAAATGGTTGATGTTACATAGAAACATCAGGTGCCTCGGTATGCCTTAATTTTTTTTTCTTCTCTCGCAGTGTCAATAAGAATAGCAGTATTTAAGCAAGGCTGAAATAAATAGGTTGCTGGTCTCGATCGATGCAGAGGCCAGGGCTATAGTGTTGGAAATAATCTAAACTTTGGTAAGTTTGGGTTAATTTCCTAGGTCTCATGTGAGTCTGTCCGGGTCGTTTTGGGTCTAAGCTAGCTGGGTGCGTGGTTGTTTTCTGCCACAGTTAGTTTAGGCCACGTTTAGTGTCTAATCTGAATAGGAGTTGTACGTACTTGGTTACGTGAGTCTTAGTACTAGTGTTTACACGTGAGTCAGCTAGCTGAGTTCTAGTCGAGTTAGATGGCATCTGTTGCCGTGTGTGCGTCCAAGTAGAGTCTCTGTAGGACTAGGTTTAGTTGTTTGAGTTGGTTGTGTGTTCCCTGGCCGTGTATAAATACACACCAGGACCCTACGTGAGTTGTACTGAGAAAAAAGAGAAAATAAAGAAAAAGAACGGGCACGACACGTGCCCTTGGCGATAAGATTTTCTTGTGCGTGTTTTCGTCTAGTTCATGTGATTGATCCATGGGCAAATCCTAACAATTGGTATCAGAGCGAGGTTGAAGATTTGAAGCTACGCTTGCCCCGGGGAGGCGACCCTACTAGCGCCTCGGGGCGGGCGACCGTCGCTCGGCGGAGCGGCCGGGTGGAGATGGCGAGCAAGCTGTCGTCAACATGGCGGAAGGCGATCGTTGCTCATCGGAGCGACACAGAAGGGATGGCGGGGTGTTCTTGTCGGCGAGGCGGTGGACGATCGTTGATGGGAGAGGTGGTGCCGAGCTGCGGTACATGAGTCTCATCAAGATCGTCATCCGGGAGTTTCGTCAAGGTCATCTTCGAAGGTGTTCGATGAGTCAAAGAGTCAAGTGTGTGCACGTCTACACATGCGGTCGTCGTCGAGTCTGTAAGTCGTCGTTGTGTCCCAGTGCTTGTTTCTGTGAGGATCCGTGCAGTTGAAGCGCTTCATGTTCGAGGAGTTGCCCGGGAGCAAGGATCAACGTGGGCGAAGACAAGGTGGTGAGGAGGCCATCTGCGTGTCTCGGCGAGGAGATCAAGCTTTGCGTATAGTGGGACAGTGACCAGTTAAATTAGTAACGACGTGAAGACTGATGGTGCGTCCAGTCTTGCACGTTGCACGCGAAGATGCGACCGTGTGGGCTGGTAGTCCGGATCATGCGTTGAAGTTGAGTCGACAAGCCGCGAATCTGCAAGGAGTCAAGACCAGAAGAAGTACGAGAAGATAACAAGTTTAGATTAGGGAGAGATTGTTGGAAATAATCTAAACTTTGGTAAGTTTGGGTTAATTTCCTAGGTCTCATGTGAGTCTGTCCGGGTCGTTTTGGGTCTAAGCTAGCTGGGTGCGTGGTTGTTTTCTGCCACAGTTAGTTTAGGCCACGTTTAGTGTCTAATCTGAATAGGAGTTGTACGTACTTGGTTACGTGAGTCTTAGTACTAGTGTTTACACGTGAGTCAGCTAGCTGAGTTCTAGTCGAGTTAGATGGCATCTGTTGCCGTGTGTGCGTCCAAGTAGAGTCTCTGTAGGACTAGGTTTAGTTGTTTGAGTTGGTTGTGTGTTCCCTGGCCGTGTATAAATACACACCAGGACCCTACGTGAGTTGTACTGAGAAAAAAGAGAAAATAAAGAAAAAGAACGGGCACGACACGTGCCCTTGGCGATAAGATTTTCTTGTGCGTGTTTTCGTCTAGTTCATGTGATGACAGAAGATGTAGGATACAACTCTCTCCTTTTACATCAAGATCTTCAAAGAGAATATACATGTACAATGTACTGGGTCATGTATCTGGAGGTGTGTTGGCAGCCCAGCAGTCTGGCATGTGTGACGCCCCTAGAAAGTTTGGCAATGTATTGCTACGTGCACGCTCGCAGACACTAAAGTAGTCAAGCAACATCAGCAAGAGTACCAACACTAATATACCAGGGAAAAATAACCGAACAACTTGATTGACGTTGTTGGAGAGCCGAGAAGACGAATCACCATTCTTGAGGACGTAGCAGTCGAGACAAATATTGCCAGGATAATTTTCCTCATCGCAACCTTGAGAAAAGATCCAAAATTGATCTGGCGAAGTAAGATCTGAAGGTCCATACCTAGAGAACTTTAATCTTTCAACACCACCATTGACGTCGGGAAGAAGATCTCGCCATCGAACAAAGAGTTGAAGATCACTTATTGTAAACGATATCATCTTCATTGGGGTAGAGACCAAGAAGAATACAACAATCAAACTCTAATCTAATATATGAAAATACTACTTTAATCAAAAACTCCACGCATAGATCGGGTTCCCCACCCCTCCTGACGCCAGGGAGGCCGGCCGGAGGAGGGGGAACCAACCTATCGTGGAGACGGAGGTGAAGGAGATGCTAGGGTTTCAGGATGCGGCGCTGGGCGTCTTGTCTGGTGTGTATAATAAAACTAGAATTAATTATGTTTACACAACATATCGTGCCATACACAATAACATATACATAGTAGTATATAAATCAGGCTAGCTAGCTCTAATACACATCAATGCAGGCGTGTTCCTCACAACATCTCTACCGGTGGTTCCCAAATAGGCGCCGACACGTGTTTATGAGTGGCGCCGGCATGACCTCCCTAACTATAGGGACGGCCGACCCACACCGGCGTCCCCCAAAAAATTTCATACAATAATAATTTAAATTTTATTGAAACAATAATTATTCATACAATAATTTAACATAGTTTCGTACAAATACAAATGGAATTATTCATAAAATAATTTAAATTTTAAATCATGCGTTGGCGGTGTAACATCCCAGAAATTTAAAACAAAATAAATAAATTCCCCTAGTTCCAAATTTTGGAACCAACAAAAACTTTTGTTAAATTAAGTTTGGTACATAATAATCTTGCTTAATTCTTGTGCTATTGCCATGATTGCTTGTTATGAGTATCTGAAATAATCTTAAACCCTAAAACCTCACCCCTCTTCTCACCATCCTAGTTAAAATAAAATAAAAGGAAATTAAATGAGAAAAAGGCATATGTGCCTATGGCTATAATCATAAATCTTTACCCTAGACCTTTCCACTTCATTTAGAGGATTGGAAAAGCTTTATAAACCTTATATAATACTTCTTAAATCATTTCCAAGTTGAAACCAAAGAAATTAAAAAGAAACTAAAAATGCCATAGAGGCATATGAGAGTAAAATAGCAAATATGGGAATTTAAGAAAATTGACCCTAGGACTTGTTGTGAATGGTTGGATCATCTCCATATATCATTTCAACAATCCACAACACCATTTGAATCAAACCAAGTCAAATTAAAAATCAAATGCAACATATGCATAAAGTCATATGTGACACATAGCCATTTCACCCAATTTTACCCTATGACTCTAAACCTTGACTAAATGATGTGAAACCATCTCTCAACCTAATATAACACTAAATTGACCCTAACCCATGTCCAAGTAAAGCAAGATCCACCATTTACAAGTTTAGTAAAATTTGACACCTCATCTCTTATGTATTAAGGCCAAATTTACAAATCTTTGAACAAGACCATTTGAATTGGTTTCAATGCTCTTAAAATGTTTCTAAACTAATAAGAACCACATTAGAGTCAACAAAAGTCAAATCAAATAGAGAGAATTCAAATGGTGAGATAATTCCATTTTTACTCACATACACATTATGCCAAATAGCAAATCTTCACCAAAGGCCACCATTACTTGATCTCTTGCTTGTGTAATACTTAAATATGATAAACTAACACAAATGCATCATTGGATCAAGAATCAAACACAAGGAAATCAAGATTTCTTCATACATGTGATAATGGTCAAAAGTGAGTTTTATAAAATGTCCCTCACTTAACCCCTCTGGTTTTCTCAATTCTTAAACTAAACTTGGTCAACTTTTGCCATGTCATCCAAGACCAAGTGAAAGTGAACAACTTTCATGTTGACCAATAGTGCTAATGTTGACCAGGTTGACCAGTAGGGTTTTGGCAAGTGGAGACTTTGAAACTATGTGAAGATCAACCCCATTTTGAAATCTCACAAACCTTAACCAAATCCACCACCACCACCACCACCACCAATCTTTCACATTATTTATATATTTGAGCTCCACCAAAAAGAATTCCAAAATTCCAACATTTTGTTCATGCGGCCATTTCATCAAACACCTTGCAGGCATGATTCTGGTTTTGTAAAACACCTCTTTACACACTGGTTTTTAGCCTACACTCCTTTTGGTTTGTGATCATCAATCTCCTTTTACCCCCTCTGCCTCATCCCATGTACTGCAGCCCTGCTAAAAGTGAAGAAATGATCAACATCTCCACCATGCCGAGCTCAAGGACACCACCATGCCACCCCTGGTCTCTCCCTCTCTCTGGCTACTTTCACTTTGTCATTTGGGCTCACCAGGAAGTACCACACCTGCCAGACATGATGCCCATCCAAACCATGCACGACAACGCCCTGGCCGCAACGTGATCACCACGCCTGGGCGCGCCAGAGCGTGCACGGGCACGTCTCTGGACACGACAGAGCGCACGCTCGCCTGGTCGCCCTCGTCCTCCCCCTGCATGCCTACCTCTGCATCGCGCGTTGCCAACCTCTCCTCTACACCCTAGACATGCTCGAACGCCTGCGCGTGCACCCTAGCCGTCGCCATGATCGCCACTCTGCCGCCACGGTACTACGAGCACTTGATCGTTGCCAGCACGCTCCCGTCCTTCCCCTGTCGTCCCTTCACGCGCGCTAGCTCCGCCTAGACGTCGCCTACGCCCTGCGCCCCCTAGCTTGCCCCTTCGCGCCCTGGAGCGCCATGGCCGTCGACGACCTCCACGGCACCCTCACAGCACCTCGAGCATCTATAAATAGAGCCATTCCCGGGCTTCCTTCTCCACACCAAACTCGCTCCTCTCCTTCTCCTCGATCTCATCGACCTCTGCTCCACCTTGATTAAGCTCTAGTTAGCTCCAATTGCGCCGTCGATCGCCGGAGCCCGCCACAGATCAATCCGTTGATCCACGCCGCCCCGAGCTCCGCCACGGTACCAGGGACCTCTACACCCTCGGCAACACCGCCTCGACACATTCCCTCGACCGCCGGCGACCTCCAGCGCCCTCCGACCCCCTACCTCGCCGGCGCAGCAGGCTCTCCTCCCCCGTCGACAACGACGACGGTCGGCCGTGCGATCCTCGCCTGATCCGACGGCCCTCATTCGCAGTACCGATTCGGTAGTTAAAGGCCACCGACGCGTGGGACCCCATGTCGCGGCCCGTGGCGTGTGAAACGTTACTGGGCTAGCCGTTTCGCAATTTAAACCATTCTGGCCCATTTCCTTTCCCGCCTAAGCCCGTTAATTCAATTTAGAATTATTCAGTTTAGCCAAATTCAATACTGATGCTTTACTATAAATTGAATAGTTTAAAATCTACCAAACCAAATCTAGAAAATTTTATATATTCGGAAAGCTCATGAAATTATCTAAACAATGCCACTGGCCTCATGTCCAAATTCGTAATTAAATTCAAATGATAAAAATAACAAGGCAAGGCCTTTTCTGACTTCAAATAAATATTAGAAATTATCTATAAATGATTTTAAGTTGATTCCAACTCTAATAAATCACATTTGACATAATCTAATTGTTTATGCAAAAATATAGCATAGTTGTTTTGCATGATCATGGACTAAAAGTCAAATAATGGCTATGGAGCCATTTCTAGCCCATTTAATACATACACATAAACTTATTTAAATAGTATGGGGGCTTCTCTCTCATTTAAATTGTGATCCTAAGTAATTCAACTAGAGGTACTGACCTTGGTCAAGTAAGTCTCATGCTTGGTTACTTAGAGATTTTTAAATCATTTAGATGATAGTTTAACTTATATGAGGTGTAGCTTCTCACTTAAATCATTACTCCAAATGGTTCAATGAGAATTGATAACACATGTATTAATGACCCATAGGCTCCTATTGAAAATATTAAATCATCCTCATAAGTAGTATTTAAATTTTTCAAAACCTATCTATTAAATCATATGAGATACTTGGTCTCATTTAAATCTTGCCTCAACCAAATTAATATGAAGTAGATCCCATGGTCAATTAAAACTCACCCTAGATTAATTAATGATATTAAACCATTGCAAGGTGTTATTAAAATAGTATGAGGTGCTCACCTCATTTAAATCATCTTTCTCAAATAAAATGAAGTAATGTATTGACCTTTAATTTCCTAGGCTCATACTTGCTCACTTATAGATCTTAAATCTAAATAGTATTTAAATTTTCCAAAGATTTATTAAACCACATGAGATGATGAATCTCATTTAACTCACTTTTCTCAAATACTAAGTGTGAAGTGTTGACCTTGGTCAACATGGGATCATCCCTGGTTATTTGAGAATATTAAATCACCTCAATAATAGTCCTTTAAATTAGTTACAACTATGTGTTAAATCATATGAGAGATATTCCTCTCATTTAAATCTTGTTCTCAAGTAATTCAATATGAGGTAGTGATCATGGTCTATGTAACCTCATATTGAATTATTTGGTGGCATTAAATCACTACCATGTTAGCATTAAATTGCATGAGGTATGGAACCTCATTTAAATCATTGTCTCAAATGATAAGTATGAAGAGGTTGACTTTGGTCAACCTAGGTCATATATTATTCATAAGAGAAATTAAATCTTAAGAAAATTCAATGAGAGGAAATTATTTTCTCACAAACTAAAGAGAAACCCTAACTCCATTTTCAATGAGAGGAAATTATTTTCCTATTACTAAATAAGGAAACCCTAGCATAATCTTGTGATAAATGTTAAGTAGTGATGCTAGATCATTGTGTGAGCCACTAAGGCTAATTAAGAGTACTTAAGTATTGATTGGTGATTGTATCCTCGTATTCGTTTATAGACGCTAGTACCGGAGACTACCAAGAGGAGGAGGTATTCTACCAAGAGGAAGAAGAAGAACACTTTGATCACCTCACCAATCAAGGCAAGCTATTACCCATACAAGCAAGATAATACTCTTGCAAGCTAATATTAATGCCAGCTATTACCAGTGCAAGCTAATAAACTTGCTAACCATCATGGTGCAAAGCTCTACCAGAGCAAGGCATCATTACATTTTACTTTATGAACCTATCCCAAAGTTTTTACTTTACAAGCTTTACTTGATTTTATTTATCAAAGTTACTTTTTGATTTATGATTCACTTGAATGAATTATAGAGTAGTACAAGAGAATCACACTTAGCCTAGCAAGCTCCAAGATACTTAGCACCCCTCATGAAATAGTTGCTAGCGCTAATCAATTAAAATTGGACTACTCTAGATGGGAACATGTGACTTTGAAATGAAGTTGAAACCTTGGAATGATGGTTCATTTCATTGAATGACTTTGAAGGTGAATATGACCAAGAGAAGATGGTGATTTTTGATATAAAACTGATGGTTGGGTTCGGATGCGATACCATTCCAATTTTGAAAGTACCCCCACAATACCCAATATGGGTAAGGGCTTAACTAGAAATTTATGTGCTTTAGTATGGGTTCCCTCTAAACAAGCGTCATCGGGGTTATGCCAAGGGCTGCCTCCAAAGAAATATGAGATGATATGAAATGACGTGAAATGAGGTGAATTGTCCGGCCCAAGCCCTGTGCAGTTCCCAGGTGACGGTGTGTCTTCACCGGGAGGCCAAGCTCATGGGGAGAGGTGCCTGTACTAGAGTATATAAGTGAAAGGTTATGGTTGGTAGTCCGCATACGGAGTATGATAAATCAGGGCCAGTTAACCCTGACGGATTATTGCAAATATTGTGGCACAAGTGTACGACCTCTGCAGAGTGTAGAACTATTCGAATAGCCGTGTCACGGTTACGGACGATTGGAAAGGCCATACTGTTCCGTCATCAGACCATTTTCAAAAATGTGACATATGACTGGTGACTTAAATTTGAAAGGTGAATGGTGATTTTGAATTGAATCACAACAGAGTTGTGGGAATGACACTAATGTTCCCACTTGAGTTAGTCTAGGGATTCAAGCATCTTTACTAAATGTTTATGAAATAAACTTGGCTTTATGCAAATAACCTAGAGCTTAGTATCCCCTTACCACAATTAGTAGTGAGTACACTAGTATTAGTTTGCGAGTACTTTAAAAGTACTCATGGCTTTGTCCCTGGCTATTCAAATGGCCAGACTATGAAGGTGAACAAATACGAGGAAGATGGATGCGGGACGTCTACGACAACTAGGACCGCTCCGACGTCAAGCGTTGGCCTGTGGATTAGATAGCCACTACGACTTCGCTTCCGCTCTTTGTGTTCGTTGATCAATAGATCAACTACTATTGTAATATTGGATCATGTGATCCATCTTTGTAAGACAATTATGTGTTGTAATAAATGATGACTCTATGATATTCAACTATTATGTCTCGCAACAACAATATTCCTGGGATTGCGATGTACGGCATAATAGGCATCTGGACTTAAAAATCCGGGTGTTGACAGGCGGCTTCTCTCCTCGCCCACAGATGCACAACCAGATCCACCTGAAGTTGAGCATGAACATCTGCATCTTGGATTTCTGCATGCATGTCAAGAAACACCGCGGACTCTTGGGCACATGCTCAGCTTGAGCAAGAGGCCCTTGATAATAAAATGGTTGATCATCATCTATAGGTGAGTCACGCTCGCTCTTAATGATCATGTTGTGCATGATCACACAAGCGTTCATCACCTCCCACATCTGAGATTCCGACCAAATGAGAGCAGGGTACCTGACAACGGTGAAACGCTGTTGGAGCACACCAAAAGCCCGCTCAACATCCTTGCAAGCTTCTTATTGACATATCGCAAAATAAGCGTCCCCATCTCTGAACCTGGATCAGGGATTGTCTTCACAAATGTAGCATACGTTGGATAGATACCATCGGCTAGATAATACCCCTTGTTGTATGCGTTGTCGTTGACCTCAAAGTTCACTGCAAGAGCTTGTCCCTCAGCTATCCTGGTAAACACCGGAGGGCGCTGCAACACGTTGATATCATTGTGAGTTCCTGCCATGCCAAAGAAAACATGCCAAACCTAGAGATCATAGTCTGTCACCGCCTCAAGAATGACACTACACTGATATTTATGCCCCTTGTACCAGACAAAAGGGCAATTCTTCCAACCCCAATGCATGCAATCGATACTTCCAAGCATCCTAGGAAACCCTTGAGCGGGATTTTGTGCCAGGATCCAAATTGTATCATCTGCCGTCGGTGCTCTCAAATAATCTCCAGCAAACACCGCTATGACGGCTCAGCAAAACCTATTGACAGTCTTGAAGCATGTCGACTTCGCCATGCGCAGGTAGTCATCAGCTGCATATGGGGGGCTCCATATGCAAGACAGCGCAATGCAGCAGTGCACTTCTGGATTGAGGAGAAGCCCCATATACCGGTGCAATATTGCTTGCACATGAAGTACTCGCCGTATTCCCTGACGTCGAAGACAATCTTCATGAATAGATCCATGTTCATTCGGAACCGGCATCGAAAATACTTTGGCGTGTGAGTTGCATCGTCGGCGAAGTATTCAGAGTCAAGCAGCAACGCACAGGTTTGACGATACCGCTCCTTGTTCTTCTTCTTGCCAAACCTTGAACCGTCGCGTCGAGGTGCGGCCAAGGCCACAATGGATTGGCGAAGGCGGAGGAGGCTCGCCAGCATCAGCTGCTGCTGGTGCCGCCGGACGGCGACAGTGTTCTCCTCCTCCATGAACAGCTACTACGCCAACATCTCGTCGTCGTTGTTCATTGCTGCAAAATCCACCGAACACCTTGCGGACCGGACGGGGGTAGGAGGCGGACCGGACGAGGGTAGGAGGTGGGGGAAACACGCGCGTTAAGCCCCGCAGACGTTTTCCTATGTGGACAATTTTTTTTGTTAGGGTATATTTTTTTCACAATCCAAACATGCACTGTACACAAACATGTTTTATTGGAGTGAAAATTCTGTTATATTTTTGGGTGAAAATTTTGAAAACTAGAAAATACGACGACTATGCAAGATGCAAACTTTAGTTTGCCCAAGCTGACATCTTGTTTTGGCCAAACAGTCCCCTCCCTTCACCCAAGCAGCCAAGCTCTCCGCCGACTCCAAGGCTCGAACCCCCCCCTCTTCCTCGTCGTCGGCGTGGAGCGGAGGCCCAATTCCTCCAGCCTGATTGCAATTCTTCCGTGGGTAAGCCCAATTCATCCCTCTTTCCCCTCTCCCGCGAGCAATCGAATCAAAACCCTCACCGGTTCGTGCAGGAATCCGGCGGGGGCAGCGGCGGCGGCGGCGGCGATGGACATCTACAACGTCGAGGCCGCCGAGATCCTCGCCAACGAGGCACTTGTAAGCCCAACCACCACCCATTCACTTCTCTATCGCGCCTGCCCTTTCCCCCCTTTTTCCCCTTCTGACCTATGCTGGCGAGTTGCCTGAGGTAATCCTGGCCTTCCCTTCCTCCAGCTGCTCCCCATCGCCGAGGCGGCCCCCATCTACGAGAAGCTGCTCGCCACCTTCCCCACCGCGGTGAGTCCACTTGAATTTTCCACCAGATGTTCATTTGCCCGTACTGCTGCTCTATCTTATGATCCCTTTGCCAATCCTCCGGAGCTGAGACTTGAATCTGCGTACAGGTGAAGTACTGGAAGCAGTATGTTGAAGCTTACATTGCCGCGAACGACGAGGAAACCGCCAAGCAGATATTCAGCAGATGCTTGCTCACCTGCCCTCACATTAATCTCTGGTGAGGGGATTCCACATTTTATTATGATGATATATGTGTCCACATGCCCTAGTTCGCTTTCTTTGTTACGCGAGAAATTCCTTCGCTGTCGCTCCAACATGTTCTTCCCTTAATGTCGCACGCGAGGTGTCAACTTTCTTTCATTTTGCCTAGTCTTGCCACCAGTCACCAGTGCCCTATTGTCCGATCATTTGTTGAGTTCATCTTCATTGTTTTGTTTGTGTCCATCGTCGTCTGCACCTCATATTGCTCTTAGTTATGACTGGCATATTCTTCCCAAAATAAGTTTTCCAGTTTGCCAGCAACTCCAATATTGACATAAGCTTATAGTGTTGGGTGTAACTTGCAGGCGTTGTTACATCAACTTTATTAAAAGAGTAAACAGTAAAAGGGGCTCTGATGGTCAGGAAGAGACAAAAAAGGCTTTTGACTTCATGCTGAACTATGTTGGTAAGTATCAAAAACTTCTAGCAAGCGCTGACCTCTGATAATAGGCAACTACCTTGTATTATGCCACTTTTGCAGTGGATTTTTGAACTAAGAAGCTTAACTCTGCCAGGCAATGATGTTGCATCTGGCCCTGTTTGGATGGAGTACATTGCATTCTTGAAATCGATGCCGGTTTGTATTTCTTCATTTTCCTGTTCAAGCATTGTGTTCATGTAACCGTGTTTGAAATTGATATTTGCGGTTCCTTGTTTGAAACTCTTCAGGTTGTGACGCCCCAGGATGAGTCACGTCGCATGACTACTATAAGGAAAGTATACCAGAAGGCAATTTTGGTTCCAACTAGTCATGTCGAGCAGCTGTGGAAGGATTATGATAACTTTGAGAATTCCGTTAGCCGCACCTTGGTAATTGCTTTTACATTTGGATCCTTGGTCATTTTTATAAGCAGCTAGCATATAAGCTTCAGTCATCCAACAGGCAAAAAGACTGGTCTGTAGTTCTCCTTTTGTAGTGTGAAGCTTTGCAGTTTCAGTACATTGTGTAGTGTTTGCTGAACTCCACCATTTATGTACTTTGCTATTTTATTTTATTAAATCTTAAGACAATGGAAACCCTGTCTTGTGTGTATTTCATATGGACTCATCGTAATATATCCATTTTCCAGGCAAAAGGCTTGCTATCTGAGTATCAACCAAAGTTTAACAGTGCTAGGGCGGTATATAGAGAACGTAAGAAGTACATTGACGATATCGATTGGAGCATGCTGGCCATCCCCTCTACAGGCTCCTACAAGGTAAACGGTTGATCAGGTTCTAATGCCGATTTACATTAGATGTGGCAGTCTACAGTTACTGACTTCACAAAATGGCTATGTTTTGTTGATAATTATTTCTATATGACAGTAACAAAAATTTCATGATTATAGTTGTCGTGGTCACATCCATTTTCTTATTGTCACTGGATTTTTGTAGGGAAAACAGTAGTGTAAAACAAAACTGTGTCTTTTGATTGCAAACATAGCAATTGGGTGTTCTAGAAAAGCTGGATAACAAGATTTGTCTATCTCATTATGGAACTGACCTACCTGAAGTTACAAATTTAAATGTTACCTTTTGTATGAATATGGTAGTAAATTTGTAAAAAAGTACAGTTAAAATATTTTTAATGACAGACCTAGTGATACCGTTTGCACCTTCATATTTTAGTTGTCAAAGATAGAGAAGTTTGACTGCACCCTTTCGAAAATATCATCGATTTTTGAACGAGGTAGTTTTCTAAAAGATATCTGCTTAGTTTGAATAAACAACTCATTGTATCAATTTGAAGTGAACACAATTGAATTTCCCCTCCATATGCTTTGAGACTTAAAACTAATGTTTTCTCTTTCCATACTCGGCTTTATTCTATCATCTTGTTTAGTTTATTGGTCATGCCCACTGAATAGGTATTTGAAAAGTACATTTATTTTGTTATGTATTCTGGTAGAGTGGTAGATGCATGACCAGTATTTAACTGGCAGGTAACTTGCTAATCTATTTGACAGGAAGAGCAACAGTGTATGGCATGGAAAAGACTTCTGACATTTGAGAAGTGAGTAAACATCTGTGTCAAATATGCAAGTGTAATCATGATTCAAAATTTCAGCAGAAGATTTTTGTTTGTTCTAATTCTTTAAGGGACATTTTATTTCTTTGTTGTAGAATGTAGATATAGAGCAGGTAATCTTTGTTTTTTTTTATTTTTTTCCTCTGCCCTAGAAGACTATATTTTGTTTATCATCTCCCTAATTTATCTGCATCCTCTCCTTGAGCTCTTTATTTCCTGGATTAGATCCTATGGGGGCAAGTTATTGAGTATGCCATGTTTCTTAATTCTAACTTGATATATCAGTTTGTCACCTTCTACCACTCAGTTCTCTCCGAGGTTACTCCCCACATTTCTGCTAACACAAGTATTTTGTTTACTGTAGGGGGAACCCTCAAAGAATCGATGCTGCAGCTGCTAATAGGCGTATTACATTTACTTATGAGCAAGTAAGCCAACATCTGTCTGTACCCTGGGATTCACTCTGAAATAGTGATGATTGGCATAGTATTCCAGTTAGGCATTCTGATACATTGTGGTCAACTGATCACATGGAGGCATGTCTAAACGTGCCATGTATAGTTTTTTTTTTTCCTTTTGTGGTTGAAGTTTTTTGAGCTTTCTTGCCCAAGATATTGAAAATAATAGTTCACATACATACGAAGGTGCAATGCTCAACCACTCCATGACCATAACCATATCAATTTGATTGCAATAATCAGAATGTTGCTTATGGATATCAGCTCGATATGGTTATGGTCGTGGAGATTTATATCGTGGTTGAGCATTGCGGCTTCATATGCGTGTGAAATATTCTTTGTTTGTCACAAATATCCTTATGAACAGAGGTGCATCAAGATTAATTTCCCTGTGTAGTGTACATTGGTCACATTCAAAGTGAATGACTGGCTTTGGGTGTTACAATGGGGACATACTAACCAAGTGTACGACTTGTTCTTACTTTCAGTGCCTAATGTATCTTTACCATCATCCTGATGTATGGTATGATTATGCTACGTGGCATGCAAAGAACGGTTCTACGGATTCTGCAATCAAAATATTTCAGCGCGCTGTAAAAGCACTCCCTGGTAATTGAATATCCTGCGGAATTCTCTTGATCAATTCAGTTATGATGTCCACTTCTGTAGTCAGTGCATCCTCGTGGAAGCTAGTGTCGATCTGATTTTCTGAGAGATTGTGAGCATGCTATCAGGATTGTGGAAAGATCCGCAGGAAAACAAACTTATGGAATTACGATTTCGCTCTTGTTCGATCTCTTGATTCCTTTATATTTATTTTTCGATAATGGGTGTTTTATTACTTAAAAGGTTCGATAAAGGATTCGCTTATATCTAACAACCTTAGCTCTGTTTGGATGAGCCAGGGTTCGATGAGCATTAAACTTACTACTAATTTGAACTGGATCAGGCCCAATCCCAGTTCACCTAAAGAATCTTGACTGACTGGAATTAAATAACTGATTGGTAATTGGTATGTACTCTGGGGCGGCAGTCCCTAGGATGATATAAAGGAAAGTTAAGTACAACTTCCAGGAAGGCTGAACACATTTCTAAGGAGAATATCAAGTTATAATCCCCAGGACCAACTATGTGAATATGTGATGAGAGCTGACATGTCAGAATTCGTCACAGTTCAGTTCACATCTTAGATCAAGACATATACCCTCGTATTATATATGTAATTATATACATTCGATCATATGCATGTGTGAAAGACAGATACTTGTATCTTGGTCTATGCGATCCTTTTAATGATTTGCGTGAATGTATTCATGCGTGCACACAGTGTTGATATCCAGTTCGGTAGTCAATGATTGTTAGTGTGAGGCTTATTTATTTCCTGATGTGTTGTTAAATTGGATTGGTAGCTGCTGCTCCTAGTTCCTGTTTATCTCTTGTACTGATATAACCAGCAACTCTTAACTTTGTCAATAGATCAGCAAGATTTTGTCTGATTCGGATTGGTAGCAGCTCGTCATAGTTACTTATGTGTATTCTGTGACTGACGTAACAACTAAATTCCAACTTCATGTGATAGGCTATAATAATTTGAATGTTAGGTAAAATGAACATTAATTCATCATCCAGACACACACCATGAATGACATCGTATCCACAGTATTGTACAACTGATTCTGTGTTTTTTTTTGCTAATTATTTTGTTGTCATAACAATTCTCCAATTTAAATGCCAGTCATGTTTGCACTGAGTTGTGAGTACTAGAGTACAACGCTAGTTACTTTAGATGGATGTTTTAACTGAAATGTACTGTAGCACTTTCCGGACCTGATTATTTTGCCTATTACTTTTTGTAGGTTCTGAAGTACTAAAATATGCCTTTGCTGAACTGGAAGAGTCTATTGGGGCAATTCAGGTTCATTTGCTTGATTTTTTCTCTACAATGTGTATCTGAGCACTTGCATACTTTTACAGGTACTCTTAAGATGATCATTAATTTTCTGAAATGGCATGTGTTGCAGCCTGCTAAGACGATATATGAGTCTCTTGTAGCTGAAAATGCAAGCATGACATCACTTGCACATATTCAGGTTTGTTACCATTACTATTTTACATGTACTCATGATTATGGCTACAGTGTCTGGTATCTTTAGTGTTCTGTTATTTGTATTGCAGTTTATTCGGTTTCTAAGGAGAACTGAAGGCATTGAAGCGGCTCGCAAGTACTTTTTGGAAGCTCGGAAGTTGCCAAGCTGCACCTATCATGTGTATGTTGCTTATGCTACAATGTCATTTTGCCTCGACAAAGATGCGAAGGTTGTTAACTTGATGACATATGTGCATACACTTTTTCCTTTACCAAGCACTGTTAGTTTAAACCTTTGGAACTTGTGCCAGGTAACTTGTCATCCTAACTGGTACAATGCAGTTACATCCATTCTTTGATGGTACTTAGGGGAACACCCTTTTGTATTCTGTCCATCTCAGTTAGTTTTCCAGCTCATGCAGAGAGAATCAAGTAGGCATGGCATACCCTTCTTTTTGTGCTATGAAGTACCTTACCAACCATCGAAAAGTGTTTGGTAAAGATTATCAGAAGGGTTGAGGTGGACACTTAGACCTGCTTAGAATGGTGGTCTTTGACGCTGGCACCCTATTTTTTGCTGGAATTGCCCTCAGTTTGTATGTATCCCTGCCTGCAAATAGCATGGGGTATAAGTTGGCCACAGTGGGCCAGTGGCGGAGCCAGGAACGAAGCAAGACGGGTGCTAACTTATGTCATGCAAAAAATATTTTATTGCATGTAAAAATCGCACATTACCATGACACTAACACACATACTCTAATAAAAATGACAATTGAAAATCTTTGAAAAATTCCAGATACAAAATAGATGGATTTTTTTTTTTGAAAATTGGGGAATGAGCGCATTGGAGGGAAGCTGATTGCCGGAGAGGACACAGAATGGAGCGGCAGACCTGTGCTCTAGGGGGAATTGATGTCGGAGCACTTGACATTTTCAGAGGAGACAAAGAAGAGCAAGAGAGGTGGAAGGGATGTTGTGACCTAGGAGTCTAGGACATCAGCTATCGGTGACAATTGAATGTGTGTTGCATGGGAGAGACGGAGACTCTTGAGAACACCCACCAAGCAAACTCCTCCAGTGGGCCATGTGCTGCAGTAGGCCAACTGATTCTCATAGACTTTCTATTAGCTGGACCTTTGTACTCAGTGTACACTTTTATAAACTTTGCTGGACCGGTGTTACTGCCCGGTTAGCACCGGCCACAGCTCCGCCCCTGGTGGCCATAAAGGTGCAATTCGTAACTTGCATACTTCAAACTGCCAGTTGCCATCATAGTAATGAAAACTTAATGGCTGAATAATAAGGTCTAATATGTTAATTTACGATGCAGTTTTTCACTTGTATTAATGTCGCTTCTTCCAGTTTGCAGTTACTCACTTATCGTGTACGTGTAGTATCTGCTAAATAGCATTCCCATGTAGGTGGCTCAAAATGTTTTTGAAGCTGGTTTAAAGAAATTTATGCAAGAGCCAGGATACGTCCTTGAGTAAGTATCCATTCAGCTTAACAGAAACTTAAATTTATTGTATTTTGGTTCACGAGCATCAATCAAATGTCTGCCCACTAGTTATTTTATGCTACTTATTTTGTTTTCATCTATTGGCCGTTGAAAAGGGTTCATTTCAGTCACGTTAAATACAAGTCAAATTGTTTAATTATTGAGACTCTTGCTATGATTCAGATATGCCGACTTCCTGTGTCGCTTAAACGATGATAGAAATGTACGTGCTTTGTTTGAGCGAGCTCTGAGCTTACTTCCTCCTGAGGAATCCGTAGAGGTAAATATTTTGTTCTATTTGATCGCAAGTTACTCAGTATTTCTATATTATGAGAAGGTGCTGCGCACTTTTCAGAAAATATCTTAATTGGCATTAGTGTCCCAGGCTCCTAGCAGCAGCAATAGCAATAATATAGAGCATTTCCACCTTTTTTGTGGTGCACTGAGGATATAGCCTCGGGAGCTCATGTTGTTGGATATTTGTTATAGAGGTGCAACATGCAAATAGATATAGATTCATATGTTTGTCTATTAGTTGTCTGAATATATGTTGTTATTCTCCTGTAGGTATGGAAACGGTTTGCTCAATTTGAGCAGATTTACGGGGATTTGTCAAGCATGTTAAAGGTACGAAAATTTAAGCAAAGTGCACATGGATGTTATCATTGCATTAGTTTGAATTGGAGTGCATTTTATCTTTAGATGGTTTATATTTAACTAAATCTAATTTGTTATATTGTTCATTGCAAGTTGCAAATAAGAGTTTCTTATGTTTGCATTTAACCGTTAATGACTTAAGTCCTAGTGAGGGTTCCCTCCCTTTCAAATCTGCTGTCCATGCTCTCCTTGGCACCAGTAGTAGATGATACTTATTGCAATTACATTCTTTGAGGTCTTACAACTGACCTGCTCAATACTTTGGTTTGGAATTGCCACCTACTGAACCTTACAGCACTTGTTCTGCAAAACTTTCGTCTAAAGTAATAAGGCAATATTATAATATGCATGTACAGCAATTAAGGTTCCTGCCAGGTTTGGTAGAGAGCAGTAGACCATGCTATGGTTCTGTCAATTTTGGAAACACAAGCAAACTTTGCAAAAGCTCGAAACCAAAGGAGGGTCTGTTTATTTTTTGTATTTGCAGTTCTGTACTATCATCTTATGCTCTTGTTCCTTACCTGGCCAATTCACTGTATGGTCAGTTGCTGCAGATGAACGCATGTATAATAGCCGTTTTCATTTCCTTTTTTATGTTTCTGAGTTTTTTCTTGGGAAAAAACTGCAGCTTTTTTATGGATTTTTATTTATATAAAATTTGTTTTCTCAGGTGGAACAAAGAAGGAAGGAGGCTTTATCTAAGACATCAGAAGATGCCTTATTGTCCTTAGAGAACACACTATATGACGTTGTTTCTCGATATAATTATATGGATCTTTGGCCATGCTCATCAAAAGAATTGGATTATCTGTCAAGACAGGAGGTATATTGACCATTCTATATCAAAAAAATTGCCTTAGCCATGTATTTCTAAGCCTAACATACCTTCTTGATTCCCTGATCGCTGAATGACTCCTTATTGAATGAACTATGAACTTTATAAAAATCATTGAATCTGTGTAAAAGATACATTTGCATTTTCGACACATGGCATTGATTTGCAACTTCACAGCAGCAATTGCAGGACATGCTTTTCAAGCATGCCCATAAATAATAAGCTGGATGACATCATTTAGTACTGATATTATACCTAAATTGGATGTACCCCTCAAGTTCTCTTCTAATTTGGCCAAAGAATGCAATTGCGCCATTACTTTATGTTTCTGATACGGGCTATATTTTTGTGGAACTTCAGAGTCCATGTTTGGTTTCCATTGACAAATCTTGCGTGTAATGCTTTCTTCGTGTTGATATCACAGTGGCTTGCAAAGAACATGTCTAAGAAGAGTGACAAGTCAGTTATGCTAACTAGTGTTGTTGGCCCTACCTTAGGTAATCTGCTATCTGTAAATTGTTTTTGGCAACAATAGTAAAGTGGTTGCTGACTATACCTACATTTTTGGCTCAGATAAAGGCAATGTTGGGGTTGGTGCGAATGCAAAGTTATTACCCTTGTCTACAAGAGTTGTTCGTCCCGAGACTTCTCGAATGATTATTTATGATCCTAGACAGATAAAAGGTATGAATGGCTGCATAATTATTATTTTTTATAGAAAATGGGATGCATAGTTATTTGATGAGAAAGAACCGGATGCATGGATATTCCAGTTGTAACTGCATCAACTGTTCAGTTGCATTTGCCTATCTCACTCATGAGACAGTGTTGTTAATTTATCAGGACCAGTGATTACAGCCACATCCAGTGGGTACACAAAGGAGGTTGACGATATATTCAAAATGCTTTCTCCACCAATAATGTCCTTCATCACGAATTTGCCTGCTATTGAAGGTACGGTTGCATGACTGCATGAGTACTCATTGTCATCTCTTGCATAGCCACTAAGAACGATGTAAACGGAAACGTAATCGAGTGACACCTTCAATGTTAACGGTATCGACAAATAACGTAAACTGTTTGGTTACGACAGTGGTAAAGCCTGTAGTTGGTTCGTGGAGTTCACAAACTGGTTGAAAATTTTCAATTAATTAAAGGAACAATTCAGGAGATCTCAGTCAAGAAAACACACAGAAGGAGCCGCAACTTTTTAGATCTCAATGGAGCCGCAACTTTTTAGATCTGATCGAAGGAGTAGCCAGGCCTCTCACCAGTAAATGAGGGTAGGACACTGCGATCGACCGGGGCGATCTCTGAATCCGCGCTTCGGGAACGAGGGAAGCTGGGGATATAATCATTCATGCCTTGGGGGAAATTGGAGATCGGGTACTTGAGGCTGGGGAAGGAGAAGACCAAGGTGGTTGCCTGTGGCGGGCGTCTGAAGCATGGACGGAAATGTCATGGGGAAGAAGGCGATAAGCTAGAGCCTAGAGAGAGAGAGAGATGGTGTTATCGTGATCTGATTACGCCCGCTATGTCCTGGAAACGGATTTGCACAGGGGAGGGATCTGATACCGTGTTATCAAATTACAGAGCTTACTAAACAAACAAGATTTAACAGTACCTGTTACCAGCGTTATCAGATAACTTTACAAACCCACCAACCAAACACCTTCTAAAATCTTTGCCAGATGCTATTATATTTAGAGCATGGGAACCGGTCCATGCTTAATCAAGGCACTAGCATAGGCTTGGTGCATGTAGTGCGTTGGTTGAGAAATGTTCAGTAGTTTAAACTACTTGTGAGCATGCTCTTTATTGTCTAATTGAGAACATGGTTATGTAATAAAAAATCACAATCTTGAATATTGATCTGCCAAAATATTGCTGTGCTGAATTTGTATTCTTCTCTTAACAGGTCCATCACCAGATATAGACATTGTGCTTGGCGTCCTACTGCAAAGCACATTGCCGGCAGGACATGATGTTGGCAAACCTTCTGGTCCGGTTCCTGGCGCTACCACTACTGACCTCTCGGGTCCTCGGAACCAGAATGGATCAGTTCATAGACCTCCAAGAGATGGGCAGCCCACGAAAAGGAAGGCCATTGAAAGTACTCTCCCTCCCCTCTCCAATCTTTGCTGTCCAGAAAGCCGATGTTATGTTTGCATGTTAAGCTCAAAGGGCATTTTTGAGCTATTTACGAGTGATTCATGTTGAAGTTTTATAGTTCACTACGGACGGTCTAACCAACACAAATATGAAGGGACATTTTGGGTCCATAGTCTAATCGGTGTTGAATTATGCAGGGCAAGAGGAAGAGGATGCAGCAGCGGCGGCGCAGAACCGAGCGATGCCACGAGACATATTCAGGCTCAGGCAGATCCAGAGGAGCCGTGGCGTGGCTCCTGCTCAGTCTGGATCCGCGGCGATGTCCAGTGGAAGCATGTTTTCTGGGGAGCAATCAGCCAACAGTTCAAGCTAGTACACTTGATGTGTAGCTAGTTCTCTGGCTGATACTAATATGATATATACTATGCAAGTACATGTAGGAAGATGGAACTAAAATGACATACTACTTGCTAGGGCCAGGCTTAGTTAGTTTATGTTAGCCAGCCTTGGCCAAAACAGATCTTTGATTAGCTGATTAAGCAGTTGGTGTGAGAACAGAGCTCTCCTGTCTTTCCAGACTGCAGTGTTACGTTCTGAGTTACGAGATGTTACCTAGGTTAAACAGCGCTTTGTTGAATCGATGAATAACAGTTAATGAAGAACACAGCCAACGGTTCTGACTGCAGATTATCATACTGAGGACCTTCGTTTTTTTATGTCAAATTCACCTCAATTCTTGACAAAGACGTACCCGTAGTTGAATCCTTTATGCCAAAAGTACAGTTCCAAATTTGTTGGGTCAAACTGACCTACTGCATTTGCTCACTACATCAACTGAAATCAAATTGGCAATTTTATACGTACAAGTCTCATCCTGATGACCACGATCGAATAATTTTGATTTGAACTCATCTTGTTTTCAAAATGCTTATTTATTGCTAAGAAACGATGAACAATTGGCATGATCTAAGACTGGCCGAAAAGAAGTGAAATTACGACAGTAGCAACGGCATTACATATCTGATCAGCTAGGCTAGTAGAGTGAGAGAAGTGAAGCTTCCAATGAAGAAAAAGATGTGCAACGAACAAGCCATCGTTGTGTTTTTGGATGTCGGGAGTGCAACAAAGAAAGCAACCAGCAATGGCCGCGGCGGGGCAGTCACCGGCCGTTCATGTCACCGGGGGACCAGCGGCGGCACGAGGAGCCGACCTGCTCGAGGAAATTGGTGAGGCGAGCGTGCTTGGCCGCCCACTGCTCGGCCATCTTCTGCTCCTTGAGCTCCGCGTCACGCCGGAGCCCGGCCACCTTGTCCCGGTACTCCGCCTCCAGGCGCTCCGCGGCGGCCGCCTGCTCCTCCCACAGCGCGCGCATCTTGGCCTCGAACTCCTCGGCCGCCTCCCGCCGCCGGCACGCGCGCTCCGACTCCAGCTGCAGCTCCACGCGCTTGAGCCGCCACGCCGCCTCCTTCCGGTGCGCCGCCCACGCGCGGTGCCCCTCGTCCAGCTCCCGGCAGCACTCGGCCAGCTCCGCTAGAGGAGGGGGAGGAGCTTCCGCCATCATGGCGGTGGAAGGCGGTGGCGGCCTGCCGTACCCGAACGCGGCGCCGCCGTCCTCCATCATCTGCTGCTGCTGCGGCATCCACGGCGCGGTGGGGGCCGGGGGCGCGGCGACCGCGGACGCGAGGCTGAGCGTGACGGACGGCGAGGGCGTTGGCGGGGCCGGAGCGACGGCAGCGCCGCCGTTGGCGGACGACATCCATGGCGGCAGCATGGGGGCGGCCATGAGGTGGTGGTGGTCACCGCCAACTCCAACCAGCTGCTGCCTCTCCTTGACGAGCTTCTCGGCGAAGTTCTCGAGCAGCCACTCGTACCGTCCCCGCTCGTCGGGGCTGGGCTCCGGGTTGGGGCGGCGGCTGTCCCTGATCTCCCGCTGCTGCTTCTCCTTGAACACCTCCCACCACTTTCCGAGCCGCTTGGCGGTGCGCCCCGGCACCTCGGCGGCGATCTTCTTCCACTTGTTGCCGTGCTTGGCCTGGAGGCGGATGACGAGGCGCTGCTCGTCGTCGGTGAGGGAGCCCTTCTTGATCCCGGGGCGGAGGTAGTTCTTCCAGCGCTCCAGGCAGGACTTGGCGTCGCGGTCCAGGGCCACGTTCATCCGCTGCGCCACCAGGTTCCACTCCCGGGGGCCATACTGCCGGACGTAGGAGCGGAGGACGGCGTCTTCCTCAGGCCGCCACCGCTGACGCTCCTTCATCGACGACGACGACGAGGAATCCATCTGCAAAGGCAACGCAGGCCATCGCACATCCCAACGATTCCTCACTCCTCATAATGCACTCTGCAGCCATATCCAGCCATCCATCCAATGGACAGAAAAAAATCAACATCTTATTAGGTCATTTCAATGCAACAAAAATATTACAAAGATAATCAATCATGGATTGTACACACACACACACACAAAAACAAAGACGATGAAATCAGGAAAATACAAGCATTGCTTCCGATTGGGATGATCTGGTCTGACAGAGGGGCAAGTGTATTTTCAGTGAAGAACAAGAGCTGCTGCCGCTTCCACAAGCTGAACAGTGCTACTGAGCAGTGGGGTGCTACTGAGCGGCCGCTTTATTCATTGCATTGCAGCTGCGGTGATAATCTTGAGAGGGACGAAACGGAAAAAAGTAACCCGAGAGAGAGAGATGGCTGGTGGTTAGAGGCTTTTATTCATTGCAGCATTGATAGGTCTCGGCCCAGGGATACATTGCTCTGACTTGCGTACTCTACTGCTACTAGTAGTGCTACAACTGCCTCCATACGTAGGTAAGCCAATGCATGCTCACAGCTGCTTGCTTGGCACCCAAAAAATTGTGCCAAGATTGTTCTCTTGACACTGCAAAATTACCAGTGCTCAAGTGGCAGGATACAAGCAAGTTTCTTTATCTTGTTGAAATACTTCACTGAAAGTAAATTGGATTTTGTTTTACCATGAATTAAATTTTAACTAGAGCCGAGTGATGAGCAAATACAAGACTTGTCTTGTATCTACAGAGAGCAAAGTCGCCATCTAGCATTTAATTTGGCCGATGATCAAGGACACACTACATTAATCTTACCTAATACCGCAGGAAAAGAACAAAATGAGGGAATGTGCGAGGGAGGGAGAGCACAAGATCCAAATCCAAATTTGTATGATGATACCAGGACCATTGTGCAACCCCACACGATGATTGCTGATTACGCGCGTTAAAAGGCGTAAGGTTAGGGCTAATCAGACAACGACAGTTTCGAATTGTTGCACGCTGCAATCGTTTCACTGTGTTATCTCCAGCAGGAGATAACAATACAGTAAAAAAATCAGCAAGATTTGCAGGCGCACAAACGCAAGTGGTGGATATTTAGCTGAATCTATGAAGCTACTTCTGAGTTCTTCGAAGATAAAAGGAAAGAAAAAACATTGAAGCGAAATACATCGAGATGTGGTGCTCCAGCCACATTCATAGTGCTACTGACAAATTCAAAAGGAGGCAGGTATGATGAAGCTTGGATCTGTGGCGCTGCTTGGTGGATTATCATCATTCAAGTAACCTAAAGATCAAGTTCTCATCATTCCCATCCTATGTTTGGGCGTGTTTCTCACGTCTGTCTGGATATTCTGTAGGGAGTGGAGGGAGAAACAAGGAAATATACAATCATGGAGCAATCAAGAGCAAATGATAGAAAAACAAATGGCAAATCTCTGCTACCAAAGACGCTGGCTGGTTTATTTCTCTTGCCAAGAAAAGAAGGAAACATTCCACACAGCCTCGGAAGCACACTCTAAATAGTGGCATGGTTGAGTTATGAGCAAGGGAAGAACCAAAAAGGGGAAGACCAAAAAAATTTCGAGTTTCCAAGAAAAGAAGGCAGCTATCTGGCTGGTTGAAGCAGCAAGTTAAGATCAAGAAACAGATTTCCCAGGCTATAGGTGCATAAATGCTAGTACTGAAGATCCAAGAAGGTTTTGAAAGCAAGAACGCAAACCTCCTACCCATCTACTGCTACAATCCACACCAAAAAGGAGGATAAGGAATTCGGAGCATAACCACCAGTCACTACATCGATCTCAAACAGTAAAATGAACACGACTAATTTGACCAGCAATCCTTGTCACGAAAGCAGCATCTACAACCATCCCTACCAGCACCAAGACAAGAAAGCTAGCAGGACAAAAGAACGAAAAGGCTACTCCGGGAGAAGACGAACTGAGGCATCAAGAACACGATGAACTTGCTCGGAGGAAGGAGGAGGAGGAGGAGGAGGAGGAGGAGACTTACAGAGGCACCACTACACCATCCTGCTCTGCTGTTGGCGTCTCTCGATCGAGCACACTCTTGCAAGAGAGAAAAGTGAGGGAGAGCCCAGAATTATTGCTAGGAGATCTCAACCGAAAGATCCTTTTCCTCCCTCTCCTGTTGTAGGTGTGGCGTTTATGTGGGAGCGAGTGGGTTCAGAGTGTGAGTGTGTATATATGGAAGGAAGTGGGGGTGGAGAGGAAAGGTGGGGAGGAGGAGACAGGATGCAGCGAGAAATTAGGGCACGCGCGAGGTAGCAGCAGGGGGAAGAAAGAGGGAAAAGACGGGGGAGGAAAAGGGATGGGGGTGGAAAGGCGAGGCGTCCGTATTTATAGACAGCGAAACAAACACAGGAAAGGGCTTTGCCGGAACAGTTGCGAGCATCACCATGCATGCATGCATGCATGGAGCCGCAGCCACACACACACATGGACGAGCACATGGAGATGCGCATCGAGCTCGGTGGGTGGAGCTGACTTCACAGTGGCTGTGGCCTGCGGGAGCAGGGACGCAGTGGAGCACTGTTGGAGAGGAGATGGAACAATGGCGACGAGGCTGGGCTGGGCTCAGATCAAATAATTTCCCTCCTCGCAGCGTGATGCGTCTGGGGGAGACTGTAGCGGCGCCATTTTTCTGGCGGATGCGTGCTTCCTTTGCCTCTCCCTTTAATTTCACTTTCTTCACAGTGAACGCACCATGAAATTTACTGGTGCGAAGCTCTCGATCGGCCGCGCGCGTTGCACTTGCACCCACCCACGCACTGTGCTGGAAATTTCCTTTGAGATGATACGGTACGCGGGAAATGGTTGTGCCACGCCTGTATCTGTATCATACCCCCAGATATGGCTCCTACACTGTGCTTCACTTCAAGCCATGTGTGTGTGTGTGCTGCCGCACAGGACCTCAAGAGAAAAACTGTGGCAACAACATCGAATTTTTTTAAAACAATCGAACAAGTTAACAATATCATCACATGCACATGCATGTACGTTTTTTTTGAATAAAGGACGGCAATTATTATTTACAAATTTAAGCATTACACCTTGTTATAGTTGAGATGCACACGTCCACAACAAAATTCAGCAACAAAAGAAAAATTGAAATAAAAGTACTCATCTAGAAACAATCGCTTAGGGTGATGGAGGGTCAATTCGTAAATCACACAAGTCATCCATGTTTTGTAAAAATATCTCTTACTGTGTCCTTACACTATGTAGACACCTCTATAAATTGGTCTCGATTCTCAAAATGGAACACGGGTAGATGACCTTCATAAGAGATGATTTTTTTTATTAAAAACCTTATCATTTCTACATAGTCAAACGACCAAATAACAGCAAGCGATCCACCCTTATAAGAACCTTGCGCTTGTGATCGACATCATGTAACCACTTGCCAAAAACATTTGCAATGCTACTTGGCGGATTAAAGCTAGAATCTACTTGGATGACTCACCATATAGAACAAGAAAATTTACATTGCAATAGCGTGTTTTTTGATTGTCTCATCGTGATGAAAAAACACGTTTCATATGTTCTTACCAATTAATTGTGTTTTACAAGGCTATCTTTGGTGAGGATCATTCCTTTACCAAGATCCCAAGCAAAGATTTTCAGCGATATCTTCACATGCGCTAATGCACACACACACACACACATGCATATGCATATTTTTCCTAAGGTAATAGCAAACCCAACAATGGGTCCATCGAATCGTGCTTAACCAAATGGATCAAATTTGATCAAGTCACCGGTAAGTTGTTACTAGAAGTTAAAGTGTTGTACGGAGTACTTTTTTTTTAACACAGTTGTACGGAGTACTGAGGGAGGGGTTCGTGTGGATTCTACAAACGGTGATCGTTGCATGGAGGCAGTGCATGTGCGCCCGTCTAGTCGTGTCGTGGCAGCGACATGTATATATGTTTGTTGTCCAGTGTAGTAAACGCTGTGGGGAGAATAGAAAAGGGTGTCCCCGATTGAGCATGCTCTCGGATCTCTTTGTGACCTTGTAACGCACTTTTGAAGCAGGATTTAAGATTACTACTCCCTCCGGTTCATATTAATTGACTCTAATATGGATGTATCTAGACATATTTTAGTTCTAGATACATCCATATTGGAGTCAATTAATATGAATCGGAGGGAGTACTACGGCTACATGGTATCCTTAAAAGTGGCTGCCATGGATGGAGCACGAATCAACATGCCACCTGACCAAAAGTGGGAGAGAGGGAGAGAGATGTTAGAAAGAAAAGGAAATCCACAGTTTCAACTAAAAAGAAGCACATACTCTCTAGGGATTGGATGGATCGAGCAGGCTTTAGACTGCTCATAGTGGGAGTAATTTAGGTAGTAACATCACACACTTCAAGGTGTTTTGGTGACATGGCATAGCAATAAATAAAGAAAGAGAAGGAGGTGGTAACTAGCTATGTTACCATAACATCACACACCCCAAGATAAAATGAGTCTACAAACTAATAAATGAGACTTTGCATGATACCATCTCTAAGTTACTTTCCACTATGAAGGTAGTAACATGGACTAGTAACTTATGCATGACACCACCTTATGTTACTCCCCATTATGAGCAGCCTTAGGAGATGAACAGAAGCGGTATATATAAAAAGAAAAAAAGGAGAGATTAATTGTCATTATAGACAGTTTAGATATCAAAGCTGAAACGTGCGCCATAAATACATCGGGGGGAGAGATGTGTTAAGAGATGCAAATGACAAGTTAACAAAACTTCATCGTGAATTGGAATTTAAGTGGGCACGGAGAGCCAAATTTAAACATGTGCAAGAGTGATAAATAATACGAAATACTTCACCTTATTGCAAATGGAAAACATAGGAAAAGAAAAAATTCCAATTAGAACAAGATGAAGGGACCATAGAAAGTGATGAAAATCTAAAAGTATATATTGCAGAGTACTATACAAAAAAATGGGACACCAGCAGTTACAAAATAATTTTATGTGCAAGAATATACATATCAAATATACCACAAATTTCTAACATGTAGAATACTATTCTCAAAACTAATTTCACAAAGGAAGAGATTTTTTAGGCTATTTCTCAAATGGTACACACTAAAGCTTCGGGACCAGACGGGTTTCTAACTGAATTCTACAAAAAAAAATGGCATGTTATCAAGAACATTCTCATGGCAATGTTTCTACAGTTGCAACAAGGAGATTTGCCACTGTACAACTCAAACTTCGATGTGATCACTTTTCTTCCTAAAAAGAAAGATGTGGTCCAAATCCAATAGTATAGACCCATTTGTTTTCTTAATGTAAGCTTTAAGATTATCATGAAAGTGGGAAAAATCACATTACAATTATAACTCACAAAGTTATTAGACCCACCCAAACAAGTTTTATGCCAGGATGACTTATCCTATAGGGGTAGTTGTTTTGTGTGAAAAAATCCATTAACTTCTTAGGAAGAAAATAGATGACGTTTTTCTTAAGATCGATTTTGAAAAGGCGTGTGACGGAGTAAAATGGTTCATAGCAGACATAGGGAATGAAAGCATTTTTACCAAAAGTGGTGTGATCTCATTACTAGCTTTGTCCAACGTGGGCAGTGGGAATACAAGTTAATAATAACATCGGCCACTATTTCCAAACGAGGAAGGGCCTAACACAGGGAGATCCCTTTCCGCATATATTGTTCAACAATAATTGCAGAAATGCTAGCTATTCTTATTGCAAGGGGAAAAGAGGATGGTCATGTTGGAGGCCTCATTCCTCATCTTGTTGAGGGTGGAGCATTTGTTCTACAATATGCCAAATGACACTATTTTATTCATGGAACACAACCTGGAGAAGGCCATCAACATGTAATTGATCTTGTGTATCTTTGAACGGTTATTGGTGCTAAAGATAAACATTCATGAAAGTGATTTTTTGTTTTATTTTCGCAAAGCTATAGAAATGGAAGAGCAATACAAGCAAATCTTGGGTGTGAGGCTTGTTCTCTTCATTTTCGATATCTAGGAATCCCAATTCATTATATAAATTATTAAACAAGAAATGGAACCTAGTGGAGAATCGGTTTGAAAAGAAACTAGGAAGCTGACAAGGAAAGCTACTCTCATACGGGAATAGGCTGGTACTTATCAATTGTGTTCTTACGAGACTCCATGCGTTTATGCTATCGTTTTAAGAGACACCTAACGGTTTAATGAAAATGTTATACTTTTATTGGACACGCTTCTTCTTCTGGGAAAGTGATCAACACAAGCGTAAATATCAACTAACCAAGTGGAACATTATTTATAGACCCAAAGATCAAGGGGGCTTAGAAATTGAGGTACTGGACATAAACAATAGGTATCTACCAATTAAATCATTGTTCAAAATTCACAATGAGGAGAGAGTGTGGCAAAAGCTACTTCATAAGAAGTACCTTAAAAACATGATTGTCACAAGTGATAGCTAAACCCATAGATTCTCAATTCTGAAAGGGTCTAGTGAGAGTTAAAAATGATTTATTTGATAGAGGGTCTTTTCTTATAGGGAATGGACAAGCTACACGATTTTAGGAAGACACTTGGTTAGGAAAAACACCTTTGGCCAAGCAATATCTGCTGCTCTACAATGTGGTGCGCTAAAAAAAAGTTTTGGTTTCTGACGTTCTCACACAATTTCATTTGAATGTAAATTTTTTTAGGTTTTTTACCTGGAATAAATGGGAGGCTTCTATTCATTTGGTACAATGACTTATGCTCATTAACCTAACAAACGAAGATGACAAATTCATCTGTAAACTTACTAATTCAGGAGTTTTTCACTGTGAAATCTATATATGTGGACTTATGAACGGGCATACAACCTTTTTGGGCATATATATTTGGAAATTGAAAGTACTATTAAAAAAAATCTTTCTATGGTTCCTACATAATAAAGTTATTCTTACAAAAGACAAATCTCACACGGCGTAATTGGAATGATTGTAAGAAATGTGCTTTCTACGACTCGGAGGAGTCAATCAACAATCTATATGTTGATTGTCCTTTTTGCTAGACTTGTTTGGCGAGAGTGGTTCACTTTATTTTTAATATTTTCCCACCATCAAATATCACGAATATGTTCAGGAATTGGTTGAATGGGGTAGATAAGAAAACTAAGGCGCGCATTCGAGTGGGGACTTGTACTTTTTGGTATGGTCTCTATGGAATTGCAGGAATGATATTATCTTTAACAAAGCTGAAACTACTATTTTTTATGGGTTATCCATATTACCTACAAACTGGTTCCACAAGTGGTCTTTTTCTACTTCCACAGGAGCAACATGCACCTATGAATTTTGGGTGCACCTGGCTGGAGAAGGTTGTGTAGGATATTTGCAAACACATGATAGTTGGCGGCTTTCTAAACGATTGCATGTTGCATGGGCGACCTGTTGTTTTCCTAGTTTTCCGTTGGTTGATTTTTTATGTATACCATGTGTGACCCATGAAATGTAAACTCTATGTACAAAACCTATGAACCTCTGGAATAAATTAGGATGCCCGCAATCGATGCAGAGGCCGGCGCTACGTCCCTAATGTGGAAAAAATGTGTTAAGCGGAAAAAAAGAAGAATTCAAGTACTAAGAACTTGCTAGATGTAAGTATGTAAGGTACTGTCTATACACTTGTCAAGTGGGGTAGATTGGGTAGATTCAATCTAAATCATGTCTGGGAGCGATAATCTCATCCATGTGATTAGCCCTTCGGGACGTGATTTTTGACCAAATCTACCCTCCATGACAAATTTGTGGAATATTCCATTACATACCACAACCTAGTGGACAAAAGTAAGAAATCAAAAAAAAAAAATGGACAAGTACCTCAAGTGCAATTACCTCATTTGGATGAGAAACGTTGGCATATGCGACAGACCCCTTCAATAGTGAAGTAATAGATATGAAAAAAGCTATACAAAGCTTACTTACATGTATTTAGTAGAATCATTATGTATTGGGATCATAGTGAATTATTTTCTATTGGCATTTTCTATATTTTTTTTGAACTCGTGTGTTGAATTTGTAATGTTTACAATGGCAATTTCTATATGTGTGTGTGCGATAACGATAAATTCCTTATGAATATGCTTTCAAAATTTGGCATCATTTGCTCGTGTTTTCATATGTCTATTCTTTCTAAATATGGCCAAAGTTCATGTGTTCTATGGGGCACTTTTTTCGACAACAAGAATGCAATGTTCATGTGTTCGCAACTAGGTTTGTTGGTGGCGGAGCTAGGATTGACGTTGAGTGATATCAAAAGCCCAAAATGAGTAAAAAAATTAGGATAATGAGGTCAACATCTAGTAGTAATAGTCAAAAGTTGTGTATGTATAACTAACATAGTGATGCTAACAAAATTTATGTGATGTATCACAAAGTACAACTGGGTTTGTAGATGGATACATTTTTTCTCCAAACCAGAGCTTGAAGAAAGATTTCAAGATGAAATTTCCGAAAGGCGTAGGTATCAGGCGTCCTTTAGAGGTAGAATTTCTATTGATTTAAATCCTCCAAAAGTCCTAATTCAAAGAAGCCAGACAAAAGATGTACTTTCCCCAGCTAGCTTGCCCATACATTACCAAATCATGCAATGCAAGAGTTACATGCATGATTGATGGAAGGAGCGAAAAATTTCTCACGGTTTGAGCGAGTCAATCGCCAACTCGCCCATATGCATAGGCAAATACATAAGCGCAACTGTTGGTCCCCGATGCACGGTGACAAAAGAATGATGGGATCTCTAGAGAGCGCTGTTGCAAGTATAGGGCCTCCTGCATTATTGAAGGGACCTTGGCCCCTCCCCTTCGTATATCACTGTAGTGTAGGTGATCCTTGGCACTAGTGCTTAGCAAGTTCCAAGTGAGGCGCATGTACTCATGTTTACAGGTAGAGGGTAGCCAGGAAGATGCTGTGTACTGTGTGGTCACCAACCGGAGAGGATGCATGGGAACACGCATGACAAAACTCTCTTCGCCATGTCTCGCTTTCTCTGTACAATGATGCACTTCGCGAATATTATTAGGAAGTGAGCCTTACCTAGGTGTACCATAACGGGTTCTGAAATTGGTCAGGTATGAGTAAAAACTCTAGAAGGACTTCTTCCAATTGTAAGGTATCCATTGCAAATTTGCAATATGGAAAGGCCATGGCGGCGGTGCTGCTTCGGGAGGCTGCGGCATTGGGCGGGCCTGATCTGGGCATGTCAGGCCTTGCGGGCCGCGGCCGCTGTTGGCGTTGGCGGCGTCTCCGTCTTGGCGCTGGGGTGGCCCGGTGCTGGCCATGGCTTTGGGCCGGGTTGGCTGTGCGGTGGCGGCTTCGGGTGGTGCGGGGAGTTCATGTCTGCAGGCTTCGGCGTTCGTCATCGAGCCCCGTGTCGGTGTTGGTCGACGTCCCCTCTATGTGGCGTCCCGGTGGCGCCCACGGTGATCTTCGGCGGTACTCCGTTGGCTTCGGGATGTGCTGCCCTCTGCACGTCGGCGGCTACATGTTGGCCAGGAGGTTGCTCGCGGTTGCGGTGGTGGTTTGTGCCGGTCCTTGTTGGCGGGCGCGAGGTCTTGGAATTCTTCGCTGGCGAAAGCTCTGTCTTGGCGGCCGGCCGGACCGACGACGGTGACGCCTGTGGGCGCCACATACTTCTTGAAGGCGTCGTCGAAGCGGTGTTTCTTGTTCTCCGCTCGGGCTCTTCGGGGGAAACCCTAGATCCCTCGCGGGGTCGGGCGTGGGCGGCGCTCTTGCGTCGCATTGCCTCTTGGGGCCTCGCTTTGGATGTGCACCAGACAAAGGGACTTGTGGAATGTTTTGGTGGTTTCGGCGAGGCGGGTTCGTCTTCGGCCAGCGGGGCGCGGCCTCGGGGCCGGCGTGGTAGTTGGAGCGGTGGCTCCGGTCTTTCGCCTCCGCCTGTTACGTTGAGGTGTGGTGTCGACCTGGCTGGTCGTCGACCCGTGTGGAGTGTAGCCTCGGGGCTGGCGTGTGGTGTCGTGTTGTACGGTTTTTCGGCCAGTTTTCTTCATAAACGAGATCAACTCTTTTCTCCCTTTTGCCC
This sequence comes from Lolium multiflorum, assembly GCA_030979885.1. NCBI lineage: Eukaryota > Viridiplantae > Streptophyta > Magnoliopsida > Poales > Poaceae > Lolium > Lolium multiflorum. Next base: position 45,753,351 of record CM061751.1, on the reverse strand, counting down.
CGTTTCAAAAGAAAAAGTCATTTTTGGCTCCCCGAGCACCGGTGCTGCAATGTCCCCTATTAATTCCGCTGAGCACACAACTAATTTTGATTAAATGTAGTACTCAAATTATATGAACTGCTTCAGTCTGGCTCCAGTTTCATATGATTTCGTAGGAATTTCAACAATGAGCGCTAGCTTTTTCCTGTGTCATGATTATACCAAGCATGTGTTTGTGCCATTTTCATTTTTCATGTTCTTGTATCCTTTTTTTTTTTTTTGCTTACACTGCCAAATTCTTGCGACTTTTATTTCATTGAGTATTTTTATTCTTACTGTGAAAACGGCACCTAGCAACCTTTATACTCCTACGTCGAATCTAAACGTATTCATGGACGGAGTGAGTAAAGCTCTGCCGTGTTGGTGTCAAGGTCGAATGCGGCGTATGTTTTTCGTACCGTGAAATTATTATGAGTGAAAGATGCGCCCCCACTCACTAGAACATGTGTACTATGTTTAGCCCCTAGCTATAATCTAGGGTCCCTAATCTAAGAATCGACTTGCATGTTTTTTTTTTTTTGAAACGGAGGCAAAAGCTTTGCCTCATCTATTAATTAAGAAGAATGTGCTCAATTTTTAGGAGAAAATCGAGCACAACAAAAACACACCCACAAGAGAACAACACCAAAAGAAAGCAACCTCTAAACCAACTAGAACCGACAACACAAGACATGACAACCCAAAACGAGTCCATCACTAGCTTCTCAAACTTCTCTAGCTCTCCTCCTTATCCTTCTGATAGATACCTTCTTAAGAGACTTCTCCACCTTCTTGATCATGTCCTCTCAGGCTTTACCTGCCAAGACGCAGGCAATTTCCTTGCCATATCCAGGGCAAGCCGCCTCCAAACTAGCGAGCAAACCACATAGCTCCTTTGCAAAACGAGCATCTGAGCTAGGAACCAACACTCCTCCATGGTCCAAAGAGGTGAGGGACTGGCAAGGCCCCGACTGCGGTGGAGAGGGTGTCGTGGCCACCTCCAAGGTCTCAACAGAGCACAACGCAGACGGAAGCACCATGGCTGCGTCTTGGCAAGGCTCATGTAGCTCTTCCGTGAATTGCAACACCGGAGCCAAGAACTCTTCTATGTCCTCGCACTTAGAGTCAGCCAACACAACAGGTTGTGGCGACTGGCAAGGCTCCGACTGTGGCGGAGGGGATGCAGACACAAGTGTCAACACTCCTGACTTAGCAACCACATGTTCCCCCACCTGCATGTCGGACTCAGGCGAAAGAGAGACAGCAACATCAACAACACCACTCCTCTCAAAGCCAAGAGCGTAACTCGGCGGAGAAGCCACATCTGAGAACTCGTGCAAGTTAGACCCCACTTCATCAACAAAAGGAGGCATCACCATATCACCACATGACACTAGGAGCTTAGGCATGATCTGCATGACCGGAGCCATGACCGCCGAGCCCGCCCTAGCGCGCGGAGAGAAACAACCAAAAAGGCCCACTCCGCTTGCATCCACTTTGCCAACATTAGGCGGAATCAAAGGGTCGGCGGACATCTGGGAGAGCCTACCCAACACAGCTTCCGCCCGCTCCAGAAATGACATGTAGCCCTAAATTGATGGCACGTAGCCGTTTAGGGCTGATGAGAGAGCGCTCCTCCAGCTCGCAGGCTACGTAGCTTGGATCCACCACCATAATGGCAACAAGCCGCCGATCGAGAAACTTGGCCGGCCCCTCGTCTCGTCGTCGCATGCAGCGGCGTCTCTGTCCTGTGCTGCGCTGCGCAGCGCACGCTGGAAGAAGATCTCCTCCCACCCGGATCTTCGCCCGCAGACCGCTGCCGGAGTATTCACTCCGGCCGGCGTCGTCCCACACCTCGGTCAGAGCGCGCGGCGACGCCCTAGCTGGCTGGCTGGCTAGCTAGCTGCTGCGGCCTGCGGGGAAGAGGAAATTCAGTGGTGGCCGGGTTTGGCTAAACATGGCAGTGGCAGCATTTAGGAGCGGGGATCACAAGTTGCCCAGAGACGCAGGAGACGTCGGAGCGGAAAGGAAGCCACATCGAAGGAAGACGCCGCCCAACACGCAACCGATGCCAGAGATCAGGCGCGCGCGGCGCGAGGCAGAGTCCACAGCTAGTAGAGCCTAGCTCTGCTCGCTGAGCTAGCCTGTGGCTGCCACGTGGCGCTGGCTGGGGTCGCAGCACCATGACGTGTGAGCGGCCATGCGCGTATGTATACGTATGTAGGCGTGTAGACGTGTATGCTTACTTGCATGTGTTGTAGAGCACTGACTAGGTTCAGCTCAGCAGCACTGTGTTTGTAGTAGCATACGGCTGTGAGTGATGGGATGCGACGCCTGCTCTCGATCGGCAACTGTATCCTTCTCTCTTGTACACAGTGCGTTTTTACATGTATTGTTTCCTACTAGTGATTTTAAGCTGTCCTTTTTTCAGTTTACTGTGGTTTTCTAAGCTTAGAATGGAGGGTGTAAGAGGACGGTGGAGACTTGCTACAACTGGGCCAGCCGGCCATGGTACATCGTTCTTCGGTGCAGGGTATTTACTACGGAGTTGACACTGGATTGAGCGTGTATATAGAAGGCAGGGGCCGGGCACCGAGAGGAACACGCTACATGCATGCTAGTGACCGATGGCATCGAGTCATCGACCCTCGTCCTCACGCCTTCTCCATATGTGTACCCGCTGAGAACGTAGGCATAGCCTAGTGGTTGTCGCAGCGGCGCACCCCAACGACCAGAGTTCGAATCCTGTCAGGAGCGAATTTCTGGAATTCTCACGCCGAGGTCCCGCTTCTACTATATCATTTAATGTCTAGTTCCTCCTAGCACTAATTCATTTTTTTTTCATAAGGCGTATGATGGAGAGGCAAAGAGACCAAAGATAAGAAGAAGAAAACTACTCACTGCGTGTTTGTTCTTAGCAAAAACATGGATTAAGTTTTCTCCTAATACGTGTATTAAGGAACATGTATTAGATTTTGTTGTTATTTCTGAGACAGACAAACGGAATTATTCACTAAGTTTTCTAAATCATCTTTCAAGCGAGGAGGACTTTGCTTGGGTATCTCGCCCGCCTCGGAGACGTTCTGGTGGCTTATTACTTGGGGTTCGAACTTCGACTATGAAAAATTTACATAATTTGGGAGATGATTTTCACATAAAACTTCAAATCTGAAATAAATATGATAATTTCATATGGCGCTTGATTTATGTCTATGGGGATGCCCATGATGTTGATAAGCCCACTTTTTTCGTGAGTTGGTTAATCTAGTAAAGGATAACTCGCACCCTATTATTATAGGCGGGGATTTTAACTTGCTTGGATACCCTTAGAAGAAGAGCAGGGGCAGGTTTGACAGGCATTGGTCTTTCTTATTCAATGATTATTAACAGTCTGGTTTTGAGAGAGGTTTCAATAGTTGGGAGACAGTTCACTTGGGCGAACAATCTTCCAAGGCCTACTTACGAGAAATTAGATCGAGTATTGATGGACTTAGATTGGGAATATAAATTCCCTCTAGTCGCGGTACAAGTTCTTCCTCGGATTGAAGCTTTGTCAGATCATGCTCTCATTTTATTAACTACCGGGACACCATTGCCGCAGCAGTGTAGACGTCCGTTCAAATTTGAACTAGGATGACTATATCGGGATGGCTTCTCGGACATGACTAAATTTATATAGGATAAACCGGTTGCTGGGAACAACCCAATCCAAAGGTGAAATAACAAACTACGTTTTATGCGTAGATACCTTGGTGGTGGGCTAGGCACATGATTGGGCAACTCAAACAAGAGAAACTGACCCTATTATCGCATATTGATGACTTAGAGGCACTCGATGAGGTACGACCACTCACTATAGAGGAGATTGACCTTAAAAGTCAATACAATGCAAAGTTAGCCAGTCTACTACGTGAGGAGGAACTCAAATGGTACCAGAGGTCTAAGGCTCAGTTCTTGTTGGAAGGAGTTTCGAATACGAGATACTTTCATAGTGTGGTCAATGGTCGATATAGAAAGAAATGTATTCATTCTCTAGTTCAGGAAGAGGACTTGATCAAAGGTCAGGAGCAGCTCAAGTCCTATATTATGTCTTATTATAAAGGTCTGTTTGGCGCCCTGGAGGAATCGGATGTATCCATGGATGAATCCAGGACTGATGATATACCTCAAGTGCCTCCAGAAGAAAATGCTATTCTACATCCCCTTACTCTAAGGAGGAGATAAGAAAAGCGGTTTTTCAAATGGAACATAATAAGGCGTCGGGTCCTGATGGTTTTCCGGCTGAACTTTATCAGACCTTTTGGGATATAGTTAAGGTTGACTTATTGGAGCTGTAGCTGAACTCCATGCGGGGGTAGCTGGATCTGTTCCGTATCAATTACCGTGGCAGATCAGATTCAGCAAAAGTTATTGATGCGGAACAGATTCAGCAATACAGACCAATATGTATTCTAATGTTTGTTTCAAAATTTTCACCAAAATGGCTACTATTAGACTAAATATACTGTGGCCGTTCAGGTGGTGTGTCCGTCTCAGACTGCTTTCATGCAAGGTAGATACATCCTAGATGGGGTGGTCACTTTGCGTGAAACAATCCATGTGATGTATCGCAAAAAGTTAAATGGGTTCATACTCAAAATCGACTTTGAAAAAGTCTACGAAGTTAAGTGGTATTTTCTTCAACAAACACTTAGGATGAAAGGTTTTTCTCATGAATATGTATTCTAAATGTTTGTTTCAAAATTTTCACGAAAATGGCTACTATTAGACTAAATATACTGTGGCCGATCAGGTGGTGCGTCCGTCTCAGACTGCTTTCATGCAAGGTAGATACATCCTAGATGGGGTGGTCACTTTGCATGAAACAATCCATGAGATGTATCGCAAAAAGTTGAATGGGGTCATACTCAAAATCGACTTTGAAAAAGCCTACGAAATTAAGTGGTATTTTCTTCAACAAACACTTAGGATGAAAGGTTTTTCTCATGAGTGGCGTGCTCTAATTAATAACTTTGTTTTTTGTGGAAGTGTCACCATTAAGGTCAATGGTGATATTGGTAGATACTTCCATACTGAAAAAAGGTTGAAGCAAGGTGATCCCCCATCCCCAATGATTTTTCACATTGTGTCGGATATGCTTACTATTATAATTGAGTGAGCTAAGGTTGATGGCCAGATTGAAGGTGTAGTTCGTCATTTAGTTGATGGAGGCTTGTCCATTCTTCATATGCCGATGGCACATTTCTATTTATGGATCATGACATGGAAAAGCACGAATTAAATCTGAAGTTAAATCTTTCAGCATTCGACCAGTTATCCGGTCTTAAGATTAATTTTTATAAAAGTGAATTGTTTCGTTTTGGTGACGGCAAAGACGATGCCAATCTATATGTCGATTTATTTGGATGTGGGCTTGATTGTTTTCCAATTAGCTATCTTGGTATTCCGATTCACTATCGGAGACTTACGCTTGCTGAATGGAAACTTGTTGAGGAAAGACTTCAAAAACGTCTTAGTAGTTGGAAAGAAAAATTACTATCTCTTAGGGGAAGATTAGTTCTCATAAATTCAGTACTTACGAATATGGTATTGTATATGATTTCTTTTTTCCAGTTACCCAAAGGAGTAATGCATAGATTGGACTATTTCCGATCAAGATTCTTTTGGCAAGGGGATAGTGAGAAGAAAAAATGCCGGTTGATGAAATGGAGTATTGTTTGCCGTCCAAAAGATCAAGGTGGGCTTGGTGTTCATGATCTTGAAGTTAAAAATAGGGCCTTGCTAGGTAAATGGCTGGCTAGGTTGTTAACGGATGATGGTGTTTGGAAACAACTATTTGCGGAAAAAGTATGTAGATTCAAATGCAATCTCTCAGGTTCTTTGAAAACCAGGTGATTCGCACTTTTGGGCTGTCATTATGACAACTAAGAAACACCTTTTTCCCATTTGGTTATTTCTCCATTAGAAATGGGTCAGAGATACGATTTTGGGAGGATAGATGGTTGGAAACAACCACTCTTCGTGAACAATATTCAGCATTGTATAATATTGTTCGTCATAAGGTGGATACCCTGCAGAAAGTGATGGAATCTTCTCCGCTCTCTATGACGTTCAGGCATGATCTTATTGGTCCCCGACTAGCTGCTTGGAATGAATTGCTACAATAATTAGCTCAATCTAGTTGGTTCAGGGGACTGATGGATTCCGTTGGAGTCACACCAAGAATGGTGTATTCTCGGTAAGCTCCATGTACAAAGCACTATGCATACCAACTCAATCGGTTGTCAATAATAAATCCATCTGAAGATGAAGATACCTCTAAAAACAAAGGTCTTTGCATAGTATCTTCGTCGGTCGGGGTGTGATTCTAACTAAAGATAACCTTGCAAAACAAAATTGGCAAGGTTGTTCAAAATGTGTATTATGTTACAAGAAGAGACAATTAAACACCTTTTCTTCAATTGTCGGGTTGCTAGGTCTATATGGTCAATCATTCAGATAGGTTCTACCTTATACCAACCTCGTAGCATTGCAAATATTTTTGGTAATTGGCTAAATGGGGTGGATTCTAGGCATAAAATGATTATCAGATTGGGAGCAATTGAGGTTGTATGGTTGCTTTGTCTATGTAGAAATGACAAGGTTTTTAATGATAAAAAATCTTCTATTATGCAGGTCATTTACCAGTGTACGGCTTTGCTCCGTTTACGGTCGCCACTTCAACACTTGGAGGACCGCGACCTCTGTACGGAGGTGTCTACACAGTTGGTGAATACCGTCAAGGAGTTTATTTCCCAACATGGGTGGCTGCATAGTCATAGGATTGAAGCCAATGCAGTTTTAGACTAGCTGGCTTTCTTTCTTACTTTTTCACCTTCATAATTGTTCTATACTTGATACTTGAACGGTTGTGTGCATCCTAGTTATGCAAAGGCTGAGCGTAATGCTTAAAACTTTTGAGCAATAAAGCTCTGATGTGCGCATTACTCTTCGGGTACCCGACATTAGCCTACCTCCTCTGGTCCAACATGGGGCCCATGAGAATCACCGCAGCCCAAGATGGACCAATACGTCGGTTGCAACGGTGGAAAGGTGGAAGGAGACAGATTCTTGACGGACAAGGCAAGAAGACGTCGATTAAGGAAAAGATAGATTAGATCTTGCATGTAACCTAGTCGAATTCGTGCAGGACTCTCGGGACCTGGCATCCTATATAAAGGCCAGGAGAGGGCCTACCGGATCTTACCCTCACAATCGCATACAATCCCTCGCACACCAAACCCTAGAAACCTTGCCTCGACGAGATCACTACCACGCAGTCTATCGGCTGCCCCATTGTAACCTTTTTTGCCAATAATCAAGATCACACAAGCAGGAGTAAGGGTTTTACCTTATCGAGGGCCCCGAACCTGGGTAAATCTCGCTCTTCGCTTTCTTGGCATCCGATATCTCGTGCTAATCTACAGGATTCCGTCAAGCCTAAACCCCTCATGGTGGGCATTACCGAGAAGCCCCTTCGTCACGCCCTTTATCGAAAAAAGCTCCCGCCGTCCATTATTTCCTGTTAGCCAACATTGACAAGAAAAAAAAACTATATACGTCAAGTAGACATTGCCAAACAAATTGTACTGTGTGGTTTGGCCACCATGTGAACATACATCTAGTCTAGATTATTACTGTGTTTGTCATCTTTCATCGGCTATTGAACTACTCCCTACGATCTATAATAATTGCTAGTGGTTTAATTCAAATTTGAGCTAAAACCCCGTCACTTATTATAGATCGGTGGGAGTAGTAATTATCGCCATCACAAAGTCCTCTTGTTTACAATTTCATATGAATGTTCCTTAATTGGTCATCATGGTTCTCTATTATGTTTGTGTTGCCAATTTGGTTGTATGTGATTGATATGTGTCAATTTTGGTTGTCTCTTATACAATGAGACTGGTATTTGGCGGGATACTATTGAACAATTTAGTCGATCTTCCAACAACAATTTTTTTCACTTTAGTTCATGCATCACTTCTTGGATGTGAGCATCTTTATTTGAAACCAACAATTCTGAGTATGGTCTGACTTCCACCTTTACTGCCAAGCTATATATCAACCGACATCACATTTACATGATGGGATAGGAAACGTAAGTTCATTTGATAAGGATAAAACTCTTGAGATGCAAGATTTATGAAAAAATTCTATTTTAAGAAGTAATATTTCTATACCAGATTATGCATGCGAACATTTCTTTATATATGTGGGCAAAAAGAAATAAATTTACGGTTTTGATGATGCTTAGTCGATTGAGATTGTTTTAGGTCTAAACACAATTTTTAGAAGTGCAACCTCAATTTAGTGAAAACTGCAAATTGATAATTTTGTGATGTGATTGAAAATAGAAGTTCCAACAAACGCTCAAGCTACTACTAATTTATAAAATGAATTATCATCATGTATCATAAGGTAGCTTATATTATGGAACAGTGAGAATAATGCAAAATCAGTATAATCAGATACATGAAATGTATTTTAACATGGTATCTATATAATATTATAGTTATTAGTAGCTTTTTTCTGAAAGTTTGATCAAAGCATAGTTAGCTAGATTTTTTTCTGGATAATGTAAAATTAGATACATCAAGAAATGTATTTAATTTTAAATCTCCATAATATTATAGTTGGTAATATTTTTTTCAAAAAGTTTGATCAAAGTTTATTTAGCTTGATTTTTTAGAAGATAACGAAGGAAGCATATACAATCACACAAAGAGATAAAAAACATAAGACCTCGCATTTGTTTTCCTCCAATATTCGTGTGAATATAGCCCGTGGCACTAATAAATAAAACAAATATTTAAAAAAGAACGTGGCAACTTTGAAGAAGGGGCGGGCGTACATTTATTCATGCGGCATGCATATCGGTCTGGACAGGTTTGTCGCCAGGCTACGGGTCCCAGTAATATCGATCCGTGGCTCCAGATGTCAGCCACATTTTATGTGGCGCGTGAACACGTTGGTGACGTCGATCCATATCGCCAACCCGGTATCGACGGGATCTCCTGCTCCTCTTTTCGAATACCTCCATGAATTGGCAGAGAGGTAACGATGGATAGGAGGGAGATGTGGCAGAGAAGAGATAGGCTGCTGCGACAAAGGCTAGCCAGCTATTGGCTCTAGCTATTTATGCTACTGGCTATACATACCAGTACGTAGAGTAGGAGTCCTTTGGAACATGATTTGATTTGACATGGCCATGCCGTTGGCCGTTTCCTCTCGTCACAGTTGACTTTATCACGTATAGTTCGGCTGAGATTTGGCAGTACACGGCGAAACCGATCGCGGAAATACTACAGTGTTTCATATACAGTATATATATATTTTTGTTAGTTGTTTGGAACTATTACTTCTGTTCTTTAGACGAGAACGAAATTTCTAAAATAAGTCGTACTTTGAATTGATAAAGGCATGAACCGGCCAGAAGTGTAACACACAAACACAAGCAAAGAAGGAAAAGAACAGAAGACTACATCGAATAACCAACCCGAGCAAAAGCGGGAGTTGAGCGAGCCTTGTCGCCAACAAATTTCACCCCGGCCACTTGATGACGGGCCAACAACCTAGCAACACGTGAAGATCCAAATGAGCGGGAGAAGGGGGGGGGGGGGGTCTTGCTGCGACGGCTCCAAGAAGTTGAACAACGTGAAAGCACGTCATCATCGTCGTCACAAACCGAAATACCGCAATGTCCAAACCCCAAACCACCAACTCAAATGGCGAAACCAAACATACTACATCAATACATCATCCAATGGCATTCAGAAGAAAGCAATTGTTGCCTGACGCCAACCTAGCAAGCCCACTAGGCGCTAGGAAGGCTGCCAACAACCAGAGTGATACCTTGTAGAAGCAGCCATACTGACATTGGAAGAGGGCGGCGACTCGAAAGAGAGGTCAAAGGGTGATCCACAAGGCACTACAAGAAAAGCTTGCGCCAATCGAGGTCACCAGGAGGAGCAGCATGAAGCGGAGGGATGGAGTCCATCAATCTAGAATAGAGGATCATCATCGGACGCCTTCGGCAAGGGAACGACAACTAGAGGGAACGCGGTCGTTGACATTGGCTAGAACCGTGCGCAACATTCGCTAGGACCCATCCAGAATCCAGCTGCTGCCGCGAGGAAGCAGAGAAGACACAACATACATCATTGCCGCACAACCAACCCTACAAGCATTGTGGTCTAGCCCCAAGTAGACTCACTGGCATGAGAGCAGGTCTAACAGACCCCGTAAAAGGGGCAAACCCGTATAATAACCGCCGATTTGAGGGTTTCGCGTCTACCCGGCCGTCTAGCACGAAACGGCCCCCGCATCGATTTTTGCTGTTTTCGACTACGGGGCGGGTCGTCGCCCCCTACTTGTGCGGGGTGCGAGCGGGGATAGTGGGCAAAACCACTATCCCAATTCCGAAAGCGCGCGCGGATATTTCAGTTGTCCCCATCCATTTTCCCCCGCGCGCCGCCGCCGGAATTCGTCAGATCCGCGCCCCTCCGCCGTCCGCCGAGCCGCGCCGAGCTGCGCCGACGCCCGCCGCACACCCCCGCCGAAGTTCCGCGTCCCTCGCGCGCGCCGCCGCCGTCCAGCCGTGGTCTTCTCCGCCGTTTGTCGCCGGTGAGTATTCCGCCGCGTTCTTCTTCGTTGCCGCCGGTAAATTGGTCGGATTTCGGGCTGATGTATGGTACCCCGTGGTAGATGGCTTCGGAGGATGTGCACATGGCGGATTTGGAGGCGACGTCGACCGATTGGTCGTCGTCGGATTCCGATGATTCCGACATCGACGAGTTGCTCAACGCGACGAGACGGAGATGATGGTGCTCTGTTCGGCTTGAAGCAAATGGAGGACCGCTTGAAGCTGCTGGATCAGCGGAAAGGATCCGTGATGGGGCGTATGTGCATTCCGCGGAACCGCGCGCTCCACGAACAGCTGATGCAAGATTATTTGCGGAGGTACCGACCTATCCTCCGCCTCTTCCGTAGACGGTACCGAATGCGTAGGTCTTTGTTCGAGAGAATCGTCAAAGATTGCGAGGCAAATTGCGATTATTTCAAGCAAAGAAGAAATGCTGCCCAAGTCATGGGATTTAGCCCATATCAAAAAATTTCGCCGCCATGAGGGTTATTGCATACGGTATACCAGCAGATTATACCGACGAGTACCTTCGCATTGGTGTGCAAACAACCACGGATTGCGTGCGTATGTTTGCCAAGATGGTGATCAAGTTGTATGGAGAGAGTATCTCCGAGCTCCAAATGAGGATGATACAAAAAGGCTCATGGAGATCAATGAAAAGAGGGGTGGCCGGGGATGCTTGGTAGTTTGGATTGCATGCATTGGACATGGAAAAATTGTCCAAAAGCATGGCATGGAATGTATTGTGGCAAAAGCCGTGATGCTAGATACGTCTCCAACGTATCGATAATTTCTTATGTTCCATGCTACTTTATTGATGATACCTACATGTTTTATGCACATTATATGTCGTATTTATGCATTTTGGAACTAACCTATTAATAAGATGCCGAAGAGCAGTGTTTCTCTGTTTTTGGTTTTCGAAATCCTAGTAACGAAATATTCTCGGAATTGGACGAAATCACCGCCCAGGGTCCTATTTTTGCACGGAGCTTCCAGAAGACCGAAGGAGAGTCGAAGTGGGGCCACGAGGTGGCCAGGTGAGGCGGCGCGGCCCAAGCCTGGCCGCGCCGCTCGCCCTGGCCCTCGTGCCGCCTCTTGACCTACCCTTTCGCCTACAAATAGCCTCCGTCGCGAAACCCCGATCGAGAGCCACGATACGGAAAACCTTGCGAGACGCCGCCGCCGTAATCCCATCTCGGGGGATTCAGGAGATCGCCTCCGGCACCTGCCGGAGAGGGGAATCATCTCCCGGAGGACTCTTCATCGTCATGATCGCCTCCGGAGTGATGAGTGAGTAGTTCACCCCTGGACTATGGGTCCATAGCAGTAGCTAGATGGTTGTCTTCTCTTTGTTGTGCTTCATTGTTGGATCTTGTGAGCTGCCTAACATGATCAAGATCATCTATCTGTAATACTATATGTTGTGTTTGTCGGGATTCGATGGATAGAGAATACTATGTTATGGTGATTATCAATCTATTGTTTATGTGTTGTTTATGATCTTGCATGCTCTCCGTTATTAGTAGAGGCTCTGACCAAGTTTTTGCTCTTAACTCCAAGAGGGAGTATTTATGCTCGATAGTGGGTTCATGCCTTCATTGACACCGGGATCGTGACAGTAGGTTCTAAGGTTGTGATGTCTTGTTGCCACTAGGGATAAAACATTGATTCTATGTCTAAGGATGTAGTTGTCGATTACATTACGCACCATACTTAATGCAATTGTCTGTTGCTTTGCAACTTAATACGAATGGGGTTCGGATGATAACACGAAGGTGGACTTTTTAGGCATAGATGCGGTTGGATGACGGTCTATGTACTTTGTCGTAATGCCGGATTAAATCTCACTATATTTACCATATCATGTACATGCATTGTTATGCCCTTCTCAATTGCCCGGTGTAATTTGTTCACCCAACATGCTTTTATCTTATGGGAGAGACACCTCTAGTGAACTGTGGACCCCGGTCCTATTCTTTACATCGCATACAATCTCTGCAATACTTGTTTTGTTTTCTTGCAAACAATCATCTTCCACACAATACGGTTAATCCTTTGTTACAAGCCGGTGAGATTGACAACCTCACTTCGTTGGGGCAAAGTACTTTGGTTGTGTTGTGCAGGTTCCACGTTGGCGCCGGTATCCCTGGTGTTGCGCGCATCACATTTCGCGACCATCAACCTTCAACGTGCTTCTTGGCTCCTCCTGGTTCGATTAAACCTTGGTTTCTTTCGAGGGAAAACTTGCTCCGTGCGCATCATACCTTCCTCTTGGGGTTCCCAACGAACGTGTGAGTTACACGCCATCGCCTACCATTGTTCTTGAAGGCCTCTGGATTTGGCATGCTTTTTTTTTTTTTTTTGGGACACTCAACGACATCAACATCTTGAATAGATCCCCTTTGTTTGCAAGACTAGTTAGGGGTGAATCTCCACCTTGTAACTACAAAGTTATGAACAATGAGTACACCATGGGGTACTATCTCACAGATGGTATTTACCCTAACTATGCAACCCTTGTCAAGTCCATAAAAGAGAAAAAGGACAGGCTTTGACAAGAAAGGAAGCTTGCTTCACCAAAAATCAAGAGGCATGCCGCAAGGATATTGAGAGAGCTTTTGGTGTCTTGCAAGCAAGGTTTGCAATTGTCCGGGGTCCTGCTAGGTTTTGGGACAAGGAAACTCTTGTTGATGTCATGACATGTTGTGTAATTCTTCACAACATGATCATTGAAGATGAAAGCGGTTTGAACTTGCCGTGTTTCTATGACAATGTTGGCACCCGAGTGCAGCCCGAGAGGAACCCTGATCGGATTGAAGCTTTTCTTGCAGCTCATCGAGGCATTGAAAATGCCGAGACTCATCACCAGCTCACCCAAGATTTGATTGATCACCATTGGCAGTTGCATGGCCAATGATTTATTACATTCATTTCCCATTCTTGTATGTGTGAAACATTCATTTCCTATTGTTGTATGTGTGAAACATTTGTTATTTATTTGTTTAATTCTTGTTGACATTTCCGAAAAACATTATTGTAATAATTATGACGATTATTGTGTGATGTAAAACATTTATTTTATGTGAATGGTGTGTTGGTTCTAATATGCAATTTGTCAAAAAACCCTGTTTTGAGGGGTTGACAACTCGGACGAGCTAGCAGACCCGTATACCCACCCCGTAAAACAGAATATTCTGTTTTACGGGGTGGGTATACGGGCTAGCTCGTCCGAGTTTTCGGCCGGCGAAAACCCGATACAGGGCCCTCTACTCGCGTTATACGGGGCGAAAATATACGGGGCCTGTTAGACTTGCTCTGACACACAACACACACCATCATGGTAGGCCCAACCTAGATGCCACCAACAACACTAGATGCGGAGGCACCATGATGGTTGCACCACCACCAGTGCGCATACTGACCACACCTTCATCAACACGACCATGATGGCTGGAGTATAACCACGCCCGCAAGGGCAACATGCCTAGCATGTATGCTAGATCCACCCAAAGATCTGGACGCCCCCACTTCCAAGCAGGGCTCACATCGAGCGGCGCAGCATGACGAAGAACCGTAGTAGTGAGGCGCCGACACAGCAAGGTGACGAGGACCTGTGTAGCAAGGCGACGAGGCCGGCGCAACAATGAATCTAGCGTGGAGGTGCCATGCACCCGAGAGGAGGGATGGAGACGGAGAGGAGGGGGCGATGGGAAGGGTTCAGGAGGAACTAGCGGCGTGGGTACCATGCACCCTAAATTGCCTTAGTTCTAAAATTTAACCTTTTTCTTTAAATTTTTTTTAGGGTGGCTACAGTGCAAAATTGGGTTGTCGGTGTTGGTACGTCCACATTGACGCAAGCCAGTGCTGATGGATCATTTTAACGCGGCCCATCAGTGTGAGGGAGAGAGAAGGTGCGTTCGTGCATGCATGCATGCATGCCTCTCCCCGCGTCCCCGGCTGGCGCGGAAAGGGGTCGAGACCAGACGATCAAGCTAGGGAGATGGGCGTACCTTGTCAGCTGTAGATTAGGCAAGGAATCAACTGAACGGCCGTATAGTCGTATAGATAGCCCGTGGCCGTGGGAACGGGGTGGATGCTCAAGTCGTGGCACTGCACGCGGGTCCCGGTTTGAGGTACACGAAGTGTTCGTGCAATTTCACGATGGGGTTTGTACTTTGTACCGGGCTGCATGCGCTAAACAGCCAAACAAAAAAACCATTACGAAAAGAGAGAGAGAGAGAGAGAGAGAAAGAGTAGTCCGCTTTTCGCGGCACGATGTGGCAGCACTTCATGGCTGCAGGCCTCCCTCTGAAGCTGGTGGATCAGCGCGCGGCCGGCCTAGCCAGGCAGCTCAGTGAGAGAGCGCCTGACCGCCCAGACACTGGTACCGTTTCTCTTGTTCTGTCTACACTTGGTTTACTGCTCCTGCTTGTTATTACCGTAACATTTATCAGCATCCTCCTAATTCATAAGAGTAATGCTACACCTACGGACTCAACCTGCGCACATCAGCTATGAAAGAGAGATCCTATTTTCACGCACAGAATCCAAACCGAACCAATAGATTTGCTCTACGTTAGTCCGTACGTGCTTTTGTAGCCAAAACAGTCTGTAGGTCTAGGATTATTGAATTCATAATGTAATCCCTTTGGTAATAAACATCTGCATGTAATCCTTTGGAAAATGTGTGTATATTTTGTTTTGCGGGAAAATATTTGTGTACTTGTAGTTAGATGCAACATTTCATGCCATTCGTGTTCTCTCGATCACTTGCACACTACGCTGGACCAAAATGTGTACATATACCCACAACTACCCAAATATATAACAAGATACACCTATCTTTGTCAATTGTCACTGTTTTCTCGTTCACACGTTTCGAACCGACTGCCAGAGATGTAGCTAGCGTCGACCGAATTCGAGCCAATGGTTCCAAACGCCCTTAGGGCATCTCCAACCGGGCGACCCATCCCGCGCCCGCGCGTCCGGATGGGTCGAAACGGACAAAAGTGGCCATCGCGGACCCATCCCTAAAACGGATGGCCATGGCGTCGGACGACCAAACCCGGCCCAAATCTTGGACGAGTTTGCGTGGCCGCGGACGCGAAAGGCTGGTCGCTCGCGTCCTCCCTTTGCCCGCCCGCTTGTCCGCCTCCCACAACACAAGCCCGTCGCACACATCTCCCCACCGCTCCGCCGCCACCCACGGACCGGCGATTTGGGAGCGCGTCGAGCGCCGGCCATCGTCGTCGAGACGCCGGCAAGCGGGGCGGAAGCATAGGTCGAGGCCCCGCGCTGCTTTCGGCGCGTCGTAGCGAGTCGGAGGACGCCGCCGTTGTCCTCTCACCGTCGCGACACCTCCCGCCGTTCGCTCGCCGTTTCCGCCGGAGGTGAGCTCTCCTGCCCGTGTTCCGACCGCAAGTCGGGAGACGGCCATGCCTGCAGTCCCTACGGAAGCATTTGGATCGCCTCCGCATGCGAGGTGTTCGTTGAAATGCTCGAACTAAAATGTGTCCCTTTTCAGATCATGGTGGACAGCGACGACGAATACTACTTCAAGAACTTCATCGACACGTCGTCGACGAGGAGTCCGACGACGATTTTCACGGATCGCTGCTCATCCACGAGCACATTGTCTCGCAGATCCCCGTGTCGGGGGTCCTTGCCGGCCGCGCGCCCCTTGGACCGGAAAGAGAACGCGGCCACGACCAGCTCTACAACGACTACTTCCAACCCAAGGCATTGTTCGTGCCGTCCTTGTTTCGCCGTCGTTTCGGATGACCAGGCCGCTGTTCCGCCGGATAATGGATGGCGTGAAGATCTACGACGACTACTTCAGGCGAAAGTGGATGCACTTGGCAAGGTAGGCCTCTCTTCGTACCGAAATGCACAGCGATTAGGATGCTCGCATATGGCGTTGCCGGTGATTTCGTAGATGAGTACACGCGCATGAGTGAGTCAACCGGCTGGAATCGATGTAAGGTTCTGTGAGCCGTGATCGGTTCGCTCGGAGAACAGACCTCCGGCAACCTAATGCGAGGACACACCGTCCGTTGTCGATCAACGCTCTGTGGGTTTCTGGGATGCTTGGCAGCATAGGTCGCATGCACCGGGAGTGGAAGAACGCCCTTTGGTTGCAGGGGGCATGCCATTAGGGGTGCACGGTCATTCTTGAAGCGTTGCTTCCCATGACACATGGATTTGGCACTCATTCTTCGGAATGGCTGGCTCGCACAATGACATCAATGTGCTGCAGCGCTCTCCGGTGTTTGATAGGCTAGCGTACGGTCAGTCCCCGATGTGGATTTTGAGATCAATGGCCACCACTACACCAAGGGGTACTACCTTGCCGATGGTATCTATCCACCTTGGGCTACACTCGTGAAGACAATCCGAAACCCCACCTCAGAGCAGGAGGTTTGCCAAAGAGCAGGAGGCAGCCCGGAAAGATGTCGAGCGGGCGTTTGGCATCCTCCAAGCTCGTTCGGCTATCGTCAGACACCCTGCCGAGCCTGGGATGTGCAAACTCTGTGGGAGGTGATGACTGCTTGTGTAATCATGCATAACATGATTGTTGAGGTAGAGCGGGATGATTCACTCTTTGATAATGACTGGGAAGGCCAAGGAGAGTTGGTTACTCCTCAAGGTGCGCCGGCATCATTCCAGGACATTCTTCATGCGCACCATGAAATTCGAGATCTAGCTGTACACAACCAGCTTCAGGCTGATTTGGTCGAGCACATGTGGCAGCATGTAGGCAACAATGCTGCAAACAACAATGATGAAGGAAATCCTGAAGCCTAGAGCATTTGTATCGTTTTTTTCATTTTATTTGAATAATACTTTATCCTTGATTACATGGACTATGTAATGTGTAATACATTTTGAGCATTTGAAGTTTGAACTATTTTATATATTTTATATAATATGTTTTTGCGTTTTTCTAGTGAATTTACAAGAAAAACATACCATAGGGCAACGCGACCCAAATCCCGCGCGTTGGGCGCAGCGCGCGACCCAAACGGACGCGCGGACGCGGGGCGACGTCCGCGCGTCCGCTCGGCCACGCAAACGGCCCAAAACGGACGGCCCAGCGCGTCCGTTTGGGTCGACGGTTGGAGATGCCCTCAGGACATCGCAAACTCCGGGGCGATATTTAAGCGATATAATAGTTGATCTTATTCTCACAAAGCTCTCAGACAACAATGTGACCCGGCCGAGGACGGTTAGAGTCCGTGCAACAAGTCGAGATTCTTGGCTCCCGAGCACCAATGATCAGTTATTTTAAAAACAAATTAAAAATTTTGTTTACAAGTTTTCAAAAAAATTGAAAAAATATTGCAGGCGCATGCAAGCTTGGGAGGCAAAGGCACTTTTTGGGAAGGAACCGAATACGCTTGTAAGATTTTTTTTTCTTTTTTAAGGTGCTGGCTACTTGATCAATATTTTCTTTTTAAGTTGTGCAAGTTGTACATCATGCATCAAGTTAAGGTGTTCCCTAGAAGCCTGTGAAATCGCACATACTTACTTTTTTTTTTTTTTGAACAAGAGTGCCCCGAAGGGCAAGGAAGCTTCCCATTAAATCGAAACGGAGGAGGTATATAAGATTACAAAGGACCCCATAAGATCTAAAAGCACATATAGGTCCCTAGCATTTGCAGAAAAGACCTCACTGAGAGATGAAGAAATGCAATCAGGCCCTTCTCTTTCCCCGCCGTCGAGCCAGAGGTCTGCTACGCCGCCGTCATGCGAAGAGGCGGGGACGAAACCACTTGCCTCTACGCAGCCGTAGTATGCGACTGCAAACCTCAATAAAGACCTCACAACGGAGGTTGATTCGCCGGAATCCTTCGCCGACAATTGGATAGGCCATGGAGTGGCCTTGGATCTGCTCAAGAAAATTGCTTCCCACCTCTGATAAGGATCACAGAAGACAACATCTCGAACGCCGTCTTCATCTTCCTCCTCGCCGCCACGGCCGGCCAGGTTGATGTTGAGGACGTCGAGGATGCTGCTTTGCATCCTACCGTGCTTATTGCCGAGGGCCTTGGCAAGAGGAGCAAACGAAATCCACCCCCACCTTAGGGGCTTGATCTCCTCGCTTCTCGGCTGCTCTCCGATGTTGCACAAAAACACCAGATGAGCAAGGCCCCTGCTCCTCTCTGGTTGCCACCTGACCCAAATCCTCCCTCCCCACTCCTCACCACCATGGCCGGCCAGCGAGAGAGGGATGGAAAGGCCAAAGGCAAAATCCAGAAAAAAGAAGCAGAACCTGAGCTTATTGATGGATGTAGAAAGGTTATTGGAGATTGCACAGCACCAATAGGGCCGGCTGCTCATATATATATAGGCGGACACATGTACAATTATAGGTACAACCCTGAGAAAACACGGGGACCTATATCTATACAATATGTTACTCAACACCCCCGCAGTCGAAGGGTCGGCACCGACACACAGACTGGAGCGAAACTCGGGAAAAGTCGTGGATGGCAATCCCTTCGTCATGATATCGGCAAATTGCTGAGACGTCGGTACGTGAAGAACTCGAACGTGACCGAGGGCAACTTGCTCACGAACAAAGTGAATGTCCAACTCGATGTGCTTGGTGCGCCGATGATGAACGGGGTTGGCGGAGAGGTAGACAGCCGATACGTTGTCGCAGAAAACCACCGTAGCCTTGTCAACAGGACAAGAGAGCTCGGACAGAAGCTGACGAAGCCATGTACACTCAGCCACAGCGTTAGCCACGGCACGGTACTCGGCCTCAGCACTGGAGCGGGACACGGTGGGCTGCCTCTTGGAAGACCAAGAGACAAGCGACGAGCCGAGGTAGACGCAGTAGCCGCTGGTGGAGCGACGCGTATCCGGGCAACCCGCCCAGTCCGCGTCGGAGTAGGCGACAAGGTCAGTCGACGTCGAGGGCGAAGTGGAAAAGTCCAGCCGTAGCCCATGGTGCCACAGATGTAGCGGAGAATCCGCTTCACCGCGGCCCAATGAGCATCCCGAGGAGCATGCATATGCAAGCACACCTGCTGCACGGCGTACTGGAGCTCCGGTCGCGTCAGTGTCAAGTACTGAAGAACACCGACAATGGAGCGATAGAACGGCGCGTCTGATGCCCGACCCATCACGGCGGAGAGCTTGGCCTTCGTGTCGGCAGGAGTAGGCGCAGGATTGCAGTTAAGCATCCCGCACGCTCGAGAAGCTCGTGGGCATGCTTCCGCCGGTGGAGGAAGAACCCGTCCGCACGTCGGACAACCTCGATGCCGAGGAAGTAGTGAAGCGGGCCAAGGTCCTTCAACGCGAACTCGGCGCGAAGACGGTCGGTGAGCTGTCGAAGAAGACCAGCGGTGGAGGCCGTCAGGATGATGTCGTCGACGTACAACAGCAGTATGCCATGTCATGTCCGGTCCGGTAGACGAACAGGGACGCATCGGAGCGCGTGGAGCGGAAGCCCAGCTGATGCAGAAGCCGGCGATGCGCGGTGCGCGGGGCGCCTCTCAGTCCGTACAGGGACCGAGAGCAAGCACACGTCATCGGGCGCTCGGTGTCGACGAAGCCGATGGGCTGCTACACCTGCTCCTGCATGGCCATGAAGGAAGGCGTTGGAGACGTCCATCTGATGCACGGGCCACGCACGAGACGCGGCGAGGTGCAGCACTGTGCGGATCGTGCCCGGTTTGACAACCGGGGCAAACGTATCCGTGAAGTCGACGCCTTGCCGCCGAAAGCCGCGCACCACCCAGCGCGCCTTGTAGCGCTCGAGAGTACCGTCGAGCTTGTGCTTGAAGACCCATTTGCCGGAGATGACGTTGGCGCGAGGGGGGGGAACGAGCTCCCAGGTCCTATTGCGCTGCAGCGCGTCATACTCCTCCTGCATGGCGCGCGCCAATGCGGGTCGCGCAAGGCAAGACGAGCCGAGGTGGGCAGCGAAGGAACGGTCGCGGGCGGTGCGAGCCGGTGACCGGCGGCGGGCCGGTGGGCCGGTCGACCGGCGCTTGGCGGGTCGGCGGCTAGGGTTTGAGGCCGGCGGCGCCCAGATGAGAAGGGCGGCTAGGGTTGGGAGTGGTGGCGAAGCGGTGGTGGTGGTGATGGCGGCGGCGCCCGGGGAGGAGGAGGGCGGCGGCTAGGGAGGGAGGAGGCGGCGGTTGAGAGGAGGCTTGGCGAAGGTCTCTGATACCATGTAGAAAGGTTATTGGAGATTGCACACCAATAGGGCCGGCTGCTCATATATATATAGGCGGACACATGTACAATTACAGGTACAACCCTGAGAAAACACGGGGACCTATATCTATACAATATGTTACTCAACAATGGAGATTCGTGGGGAGGAAACCAGCGCCGCCGTCTCCGACCACCGGAGCACCTTGCCGCCGCCACCACCTCCAAACGCACCAGATCTTGCTCAGAACAGATGGTGCTCTACTCCAAAACGACGGCATCTCGCCGTTAAACCTACATCTACACATACCAGCTACTCCGGCGCGTCCCCCTTCCCGTCTCCGGCCGGCTGAGCCGCCGGAGAAGGGTTGGGTTCGGCCCGGTCCGGCGAGATCTGAGAGCAGAGGACGGGGGCGGAGAGAGAGGAGGTGGAGGGGAAAGTCGCGTGGCTACTGATGGTTGCGGCTGTGTTCCACACTGTCCGCTTGTTCGATCGTTACACCAAGAAGGAAGCTGGGAGGTGCCGGTTGAGCAGTTGACATTTCCTATTCATGTGCTCAAGCGCCAGGGACCAAGGGAGATGGTGAATCAGGGCAGGGGGGAGCAAGGAGAGAAAAGAGCGGGAGAGGGCCAGGACCACCGCCTACCTATAGCCATAGCTAGAGAGGTCCGGCCTCCGGTGGGAAGGAGTGAGAGGCGGATCGACGAGCAAAACAACAAATTTGTGTCCACGTCCATGAACTGCACGAGATGGACTCAAGCGGCATAGTGCTCTTGTGCGGCATGCACTCAAGCGGCTGCAACGGGCAACGGCATAGTGCTCTGCACCGCACTGGGCTGGGCTAGCCCTGAGTACTGTAGCGGCGCCTCGCACTGGCCGCCGTTGGCCTCTTTGTCCCGTTGCTCATACTCTCCGGCCTCCTTTCGTTTCGTCGAGTGCCGCAGGTGCGAGATCAGATTTCAGATGCCGCGCGCGGCAGGCAGGGACGGATATAGGAATTTAACTTTGGGTGTCCAAATTCCAACCAATAAAGGCGAGAAACTGAAAAATTCTCAGTCCTTCACCCCATTACAAGATAGAATCGTCCATTATAGCAACAAGTATCACAAAAAGTTGAAAAACATGCAAGAACGTAAATAAAAATACAATACAAGAATCTAATCTATCATAGATTGGAAGCCATATGTCCAACGCTAGACGCTGCCCGGTCCGGCTTCCCTGTGCCCCTACCATTGTCGCTGCACCGGCTTTCTTCTTTCTTTCCTCTACCTGGCCCGCGTAGGGGACATTGGAGCCATGGAGCATCGCCTAGCTGTGTCGCTACTCGATTTGAACTTATTTCTTTCGGTTAGTTAGCAACACCGTCTACAAAAGCATGTACTCCGAGCTTTGGTCATAAGTCAAACTTTAAAAAAATACTAACTTTATAGAAAAGAGTAATAATAAATCGGAAATACATTTGTACACCCAAGCATGGGTGTGGGTGCTGCCATAGCCGTTGGATGCTTGGAGATTCGGATAAGATGCCAGGTGAGAGAAATCATATTAACCTTTTTCCTTCAATTTTGCAAAGTTGTTGGGTCCCATCAACAAAGGCAAAAAGCCTCCCGACATGGCTTTTCACAACAGGAATCCAGGGCGCACCATCCGCTGGTGCGTCTCCTCCTCACTGCACAACACTGTTAGAGCATCCCCACTCGTTGGCGCTCCCCACGCCCAAATCCGGCGAAATTTCGTCGGATTGGAGGAAGATTTGGCGTGGGGAGGAGTAGTTTCCAGTCGTGTGCTCCCAAGCGGCGTTTCTCGGGGAAAAAGAGGATGGCTCGGGGAATCCGGACGAAAGAGGAGACACGTGGGCGTGGGCGATTGGTTTAGCTTCATCCGGAGTCCCCGGAGACCCCCGGAAACCGGGATGGCATGGGAGTCCCGGACGAAAATAGGCTCAAATCCGGACCAAAACGAGGAAGGGGCGACTGGGCCATTTTTCGCCGTCCGGATGAAAAAAAGTGGCCGTGGGGGGCTCTATGGGGAGACGAGTGGAGATGCTCTAAACTCTAGACCGGACTGAGATCAGGTGACATGCCTAAGGCATGTCACGCATGAACAGTGCGGTGACATGCACCGTAGGCCGTAGGATCGAAAATGAACACACACGATCAAACACTGTAGCGCGTGACTGTAGATGGTCCTGTAGCACACGAACTGTAGCAATGTCCTGTGCCAATATCCTGTAGCAAATGCACTATAGATGGTTCCTGTAGCAGTGATATCCTTACCATCTAATCTAGATCCGACGGAGAAAAGGGGTGCATGTCACCTTCTTCACGCTCACCGCTGTCACCATGTGAATGAGATCAGGCATGCTCATGGCATGTGCGATGACATGCATGCCGTAGGCCGTAGGATCGAAAATGAACACACACGATCAAACACTGTAGCGCGTAGATGGTCCTGTAGCACACGAACTGTAGCAATGTCCTGTGCCAATATCCTGTAGCAAATGCACTATAGATGGTTCCTGTAGCAGTGATATCCTTACCATCTAATCTAGATCCGACGGTGAGAAAAGGGGTGCATGTCACCTTACTGTTCACGCGTGACATGCCTAACGCATGTCACCTGATCTCAGTCCCTCTAGACCGGACTGAGATCAGGTGACATGCCTAAGGCATGTCACGCATGAACAGTGCGGTGACATGCACCGTAGGCCGTAGGATCGAAAATGAACACACACGATCAAACACTGTAGCGCGTGACTGTAGATGGTCCTGTAGCACACGAACTGTAGCAATGTCCTGTCCTGTAGCAAATGCACTATAGATGGTTCCTGTAGCAGTGATATCCTTACCATCTAATCTAGATCCGACGGTGAGAAAAGGGGTGCATGTCACCTTACTGTTCACGCGTGACATGCCTAACGCATGTCACCTGATCTCAGTCCGCATTTGCTACAGGATATTGGCACAGGACATTGCTACAGTTCGTGTGCTACAGGACCATCTACAGTCACGCGCTACAGTGTTTGATCGTGTGTGTTCATTTTCGATCCTACGGCCTACGGTGCATGTCACCGCACTGTTCATGCGTGACATGCCTTAGGCATGTCACCTGATCTCAGTCCAGCAAATGCACTATAGATGGTTCCTGTAGCAGTGATATCCTTACCATCTAATCTAGATGGTTCCTGTAGCAGTGATATCCTTACCATCCTCTCGTCCATCTTCCTCGCGCGCACCGTTACAACACCGGCGGCGGATGCGGCAGCGGCGACGACGTAATGTCCAGCGAGCCCACCTAGGTGCTCGGTCAGGGCTCGGCTCACGCCACGGCGAGCAGCGGCAACATGGAGCCATCGGGAGCCGTGGTTTGCCAGTTGCCACATGAATGCCCATGCTCAAGGTCTCCAACTTCAACGGCGGGAGATCTCCAGAGACAAGATCCTATGCCATTTTGGTGCTGGTCCTGCCTAAAACCGATGGCTCGCGAGGGTGGAGAGGCCGGCACCTGGAGATCGTGGAGGTCGTCGCGGTCTCGCGGACCAGGGTCACGGTGGCGCTCTCCCACGGTGGCGCTGGAGGAGCGGCAGTCGCTCGAGCAGCACGGTGACCTTCTGTACGCGAAGCACGGGGCGGCGACGGCGAAAGAGGCCATCCACTCCGTCCAGAACGCCATGTGCGGCGCCATGTAGAGGAAGATGAACTTAGTCGCCGGGCTGCTCTCCATGCTGTGGCACGGTGTCGCCCAGTACGGTATGCGCGCCGAGCAGAGCTCGCCGTCGACGCCATCGCCGGGACGAGCGCGCTCTCGCTAGCGCTGGTGAACGACCCGGACGCTAGACGCTGACGGTGTGCCGCGTGCCGTACGGCCTACACGCCCTGGTCAGGGAGGCCATGGCCGTTGCGCGAGGCCATAGCCAAGGCGGTGAAGGGCACCTCCAAGTCTGTCGCGCGAGACCATAGCCATGGCGGTGAAGGGCACCTCCAAGCCCGTCGCGACTTTGAGGAGGTGCTCACATCTTCGTTGACGCCGGCGTTCCGCTCAGGATTGCTGTTCACTCATGCCGCAAGGACCAGAACAACGGGGACTGCCTCAAGGGAGCTTAATCCTGTTAGATTTATTAGCCGTAATGGACTTTGTTTGTTTCAGAGCATCAGTGTGTTAGTTCTAATCGATTGCAAAATAGTAAAAGCAGAAGACCAGTGAACTGATCGCACGATGAACAGAACACATAGCCGGCTCTCCAGCCTTTTAGCCTACACTTGCTGACTTGCACAGGACAGGAGTATGGGACCTTGCTTTTGCACCATGTCCAGTCAAATCAGTAGGGACACGATACCTCGCCCCTGGAGTCACGGTGAATCCTGGAATTTTGCTTGGTGCGACCTGCACCATGCCTCCACGGCTCCACCTCTCTATGTTCTTTGATTAACCTCCCGCCCGTCCAAGACTCGAGCTAACAAGAACAAAATTAGGATAAAAAGATGCCGATCCATGTGTTCGATTATGTACCAATGCAAGCTCTGCTGTACCCTGTGTTCGTAATTGGGATTATTTAGCAATTAGTGGGTAGTTTAGTTCACAAGTAGGAAGACATTGGCGCAGGTTATGACTAGGGAATAGGAATCTTCCAGGATTTCATTTACAGAACTCGATCCCTACCAAGATTCCGGACTGGAACAGATTAAGAAAAAATGACAAAAGGATCGGCAAAAGCTCCTGTCGATGAAAATGGACCCATAAATGGCTTCAAACAGAACAGCCTGACGTTGTTCCATAGCAAATTGCCACCATTCAAGCCTAACTGCGAACTAACGACAAATTGTTGCGTGACGGCCAAAGCAGAATCTCAAACGAGCTGAGCGCCGACCTGTCGCTGCATGATGTTCCAGACGCCGAGATGCGTCGTCGCTAAACGAATGCTGTGTCTAAGCAGCTCGTCGTCGCCCTCGTCGACGCCTTGGCACCCAGCATCTGAAGAAGAGTCGCCCTCCTCGAGTGAAACCAACCTGGCTGCAAGCTTGACGCCGCCGGAGCCCATGCTCCTCCTCGACGACATGGCCAGGAGCAACCTGCCATGTATTTGTTCGAATCAAGACTCTGTATGAACTCGAAGACACCCTAAGTTAATTACAGTTTTGAAAATGCTGACTCACGACTAGCCGCTCACTAGCAGGTCGGCCTCGGCGCGCGGCTCACCGGCACGCTGTACAGCGACCGCCGCTCCCACGTCCACCTCGTGTTCCAGGCGCTCACCGCGGCCACGGCGTCGCTGGTGCGCGAGATGGCGTCCGGCCTCGTGCGCACCGCGCTCGCGCGTTCTCCACGGGCACCGCCACGGCGGGAACCAGCGCGGCGGGCATGAAGCTGCTGGAGGAGATGGTGTTGCGCGCGTACATCAATGGCGGACATGACATCTGCCGAATCGTCCACTACCAAACTCTGGGAATATCCGTTTTCGAGTTGCTCCGGCAGCTATTGCATGCACGTAGAACAACTCGGCAACTCGCCGTCAGTACATAAGCAAGACAAGATGAGGGGGAGAGAACAGATGGGGGTCGATGTATCCCTACCCGCGGGCCGGCGGAACAGTGTAGAAGACTGGAGGTACGGCGGGGCGGTGGAGACGACTGGAGGAAAGGCTGCACGGCGGCACGGTGGAACCAACTGGAGGCACGACGGAGCAGCCGCCACGGCCGTTGCAGATCTGACTGCCGCAACAGCGGGCAAGGTGGCGGGCGGGGAAAAAATGCTCCCGGTGGCGCGGTGGACGACGGAGCAGCCGCCGCGTCCGGGGATGATGGCCGGCGGGGAGAAAATCAAGAATCTTGGCCCGGTCCCCTGCTGATTTTGGGATAGAGTCAGCGGCAGCGTCTCCACCTAGGCTAGGGGCAACTTCTCCCGACATGAACAGAGCCTGCTCAGGCAGCGGGTCGCGCAGAAAAAAAAAAGCCACGGAATAAGGGGTTGGTGATGGGACGGGAAAATTGACGAAGGGGTGGAAAATATTCACCTCAGCTATTCCGTGCACAAATCTCGAGGTTCAAACGAACGGTACATAATACACCCACACCCATGCGTGGGTGTACAAAATCCACTCTCAATAATAAATATGGCATCAAAACGTATATTAACAGACTACATCTTACAAATTTACTATCATAAATGATATTATATTTTCCTATAAAGTTAGTCAAATTTTGAAAGAATTGACTTAGAACAAAAGTTAAAAGTACACTTATTCTTTATTTGTGGACAGGAAGGGTTTGCTAATTGAAGATTTGGTCTTAATTTGGAAGAGAAAGTGTGAGCTAGATGTGCTAAAAATACACCGGAAGTGATACATGAACTATATGCAGTATATGCATGCATTTTTTGAGAAAAATTTGGGTGTTCATCTGCACACCCATGCCCCATGGTGAATCCGTCCATGGCGGCAGGGGAGGGAGCAAAGTGCGGTGGAGCGTGGAGGTGGTCTACCTAATGCGGTGGAGCGTAGAGCCGAATCTTCTGCTGGCGGGGCCGCCAAGAAGGTGGCCAAGCCACAAAAACTCGCCAAGAATTTTACACCGAATGAGCGTCTAGTTGAGTCATTGAAGTACACAACTCAGATAAAAGCCGCTAGAGCTCAGGCAGCCGACGCCAAGCTCGAAGCCAAACGACAGAAAGAGAACGACTGCATCCCCACTGTGCGGGCCGAGGTCGATCAAGGACGACTTGCTAGCAAAGAAATCCATCTAGCAGGTCATTATGTTGATGAAGCAAGGGGCGCCGAATGTGGCATTGGGCCAATGTGTGGTTCCGCCTGTGGCTACCCTTGGCCATGTCGTGGTCGGCGCGTTGTTGACTAACTTGATCACATCGACACCGAGTGGCCAGCCTCCTCTTCAACCCAGGACGCCATGCCCGCATACGCCAATGCAGGATGACGGACAAGAGGATCCCAGATGCGCGTCCTCCCGGCTTGACGATCCTCGGTCAATGTTATCAGAGACATCAGGAAATATCATCGACCTCAAGCGCATTTCCACAACTAGCATAGACAGAATGGGCAAGATCGATGTAATAAACCCGTGAAATGTAGTGGATGAGCAACCGGTCCTGCCACGCAGCAACTGTACGTCTGTATCTCACACTTCATGCGCCGTGTCTCTGAGATAAAGAGAGCAACATGCCACCGTGGCGCCGTTTCACTTCGTTGTACACTTTGTTTAGTGCTCCTGCTTGTTTTTTTGAACGAGAGAGACCCCGAAGGGTCCAGAAACTTGTATTAGTCAACGCGGTTGGTACATATTACAAAGAGGCCCCTTATGGAAATAGAAATGCAATACAAGCCTTCAGAATTACAACCAGGACCCTGAAGATTTTCACAAAAACGCGATCCAGTCCTCGGTCGCCGCTGCCGGTTGGAGACCTCCAGCTTCGGGCACCATCGTCGCCAACCGGGGAATTTGCCACTTGGGGCATCGCTGGTGTTGCTTCCCGGAGTGGGTCGGAGAAGATCCTCGAGCAGAGAAGAAATAGCCGACGAACTCGTCCGCTTGGAGTGGCTCCAAACGCCAAAGATAGCACCGGCGAAACCTGCCCGACGCTGATATACTCCAGCAGCTACAGCTTCCAGCGTGTGGCGCGCACGCTCGCCGTCTCCCTGCCGAACTCCAAATCGAAGAGCTTTGGGCATCTCCTCTCCCCCTTTGTTTCTCAGCACGACCACAAGGGGGATCAAAAGCTTCCTCAGATCTTTGCGATTTGAAGGCCGACGCTCGAGCTTTATTGATAGGGATGAAGGGGGAGCTTCAGTCGTCGCCATCTCCGGCAGCCGAAGCTCAGCAACAAGCGAGAGCAGCACCCTCTTCTAGCCGGAGCAGCTCGCGAGCTCCCGCCGAATCCACCCCACCGGCATAACGCCGTATTGGCACCTAGGCCAACAACTACTACTAGACCTACAATAATATATACCGGCCTCCTCTCCCTCTCCAACTCCAGCCGGCGAGGCCGCCAGAGAGGGGAGGGAGAGGAGCCGTGCCCCGCTTGGCTACTGTTCACCTTTGAGAAATAAATATGCACATGGCATGTAAGCCTTTGGAAAATGTGGAAAATGTGTGTATTTTTTTCTTTGTACTTGTAGTCAGATGCACCATATTATGCCATCGTGTTCTCTTGATTATTTGCTCAGTACCCTGGACCTACATGTATACATACACGCACAAGTACACAAATGTATACACGATACACCTATCTTTGTCACGGTTTCCCCGTTGACACGTTTTGAAGCCACCGAGATGTAGCGTAGAGTAAATTCATGCCAATGGTTCCATCGCAAACTCTTTGATGATATATAAAACATGTACAATGCAAGATTCTTAGATTGATACTTAGAATATTAAATTAATTTTTGTCTAAGCATTGCTGCTTTTATATAGTTAAAAGATACTCAAAACCTCTTCTAAAGAAATAAGCACTGATGCTTAAGAAAAATCTTATTTATTTTTATAAGCACCTCTCTAAGCGCCTAAGCGCTCCCTTTGTACATGGCCTAAGCGATGTAGGTAATGCTACTATCGCAACCTTTTGGCGGTGATGCAACATGGCAGATTTATTTTGGTGCTACGAGATTTTTTCCAGTTTTTTTACAACCTACAAATATTTGGAACCGCGTACACTTGTAAATGATTTTCTTTTTGTAATCCGGGCTTGTAAATGTTTGAAGGCAGTCGCTACTCGATTAGTATTTTCTTTTTAAGTTGTGCACGCTGTATACATGTCGCATTAAGTTAAGGTTTTCCCTAGAAATCTGTCAAGTCACATGTACTTACTGCTCCGAGATCATTGTAGGCAAAACTGTTTACGTACGTAGAGAGTAGAAGAAAGTTGGGAGCAGTTGACATTTCCTCTTCATGTGAGCAATCGGCAGGGACCAAGGGAGATGGTGAAGCAAGGAGAGAAAATAGCGGAAGAGGGCAAGGACCCGCCCATTGGGGAGGTCCGGCCTCCGGAGGGAGAGGGTGTGACGGTGTGAGTGAGAGGTGTAGGTGCAAAGCAACAAATTTCCGTCCCCATCCATGAACCGCACGAGATCGATGGGGATGGGAAGCTGATCCTAGTCTGGTCCCGTGCCCTCTCGTCTAGGTCTAGTGCGGCGGCAACGGGCAATGGCATGCTGCTCTGCACCGGTCTGGGCTACTGTAGCGGCGTCTCCCAGTCGCCGCCGTTGCCCATCCTTTCGTCTCGCGCCGCTGGCACTGGCAGGAGCCCCTGGTCTCGCTCCCTGCTGCGCGCTGCGTTTGGATGGACGCATCTGGATCGTCTGCCGTTTAATGCCGCGCTCGCGCCGCTGCGGCGCTGCGTGTGGGCGCCCTCCGTGCGTGCATGCATGCATGCGCTGCCACGATCGATCCCCCACTGGCTTCAGGGCCACCTCTTCTGCTACGTGCGCGCGACACGCGCGCGGCTGGACGGCCGGCTGATCCGGCAAGATAGTCGCGTCTTTTCTTCACTCCTCGCCGCGCCGGCAGTGGCACCTCTCGTGCCGTTCCCTCGCTTGGAACGCTAAAAAAGTTGCTCGTGTTTCTCATTTCCATATGCTTCCTCCCTTCCATGTAGTACATTTTATATATAGATACATCTGAATCAATGATAACTAGTATAAGACTGATGGAGTATTCTACCGCGAAGTTCAGCTTCTCTACTATTAAGAAGGCCCACAATTTCTAGCACAAACTATTTTGTTTCACCGTCAAATGTACTCTAAAAGTGTAAATAAATATGTATATCATGGCAAAATGATTGCACTTTACTGGAATCATTTTGATTAAATGTGTTTGGTTGTTTTCAACTATGATAAATAAAAGATTGGTATCATATACTAGCATGTTTACAAAAACCACTACCTCCAATCAAAAGTAAATGTCAATGCTTTAGTTTAAACATCACTACTAGAAAAACAGGCTTCCGGTGAGCCCCATAAGTCGCGAAGGTAAGGGCGACTAATGGCTTTAGTCGCTTCGGGAGGCGAACCGCGACCAAAGGCCCGGGGCCGGTGGTCCACGTGGGAGCTTTAGCCGCGGTTGCGAACCAACCGCGACTAAAGGTGCAAGGCCTTTAGTCGCGGTTGGCCACAACCGCGCTTCCTATATATACCCACCCAGACCAACACTTAGCCATTTGGTGCCATTTTCTTCACAAGCTTCACAAGTGGGTGTTAGGTTTGCTTTTGGTTCCTCTTATGCACATAAGGTGTTTGATGAAATGCCCCAAGAGCATGAAACAAACATGATATGAAGTGTTGGAGCCACACTTGAGCTTTCTCATTTATTTTTCCTCCTCGATCGCGGTTAGCAACTTGAACCTTTGATGTGTCGTTGATAAAATGTGCATGTGTGTGTAGTTCATTGTTTAATTTATATTGTTTGTAGCTAGTTAGTTTAACAAATGCATGATGGTTAATTATATATTTTATATTATAATAATGCAGATGAATCGACAATGGATGTACGGTAACCGACTCTCCGGCGAGTTCAGTACGGGTTTGAATGATTTCCTCGTAGTGGCTAATGCGAACAAGCAGGGGGTTTTGTTATCTGTCCATGTGTTAAATGTAAGAATCGAAGGGTTACTCTTCCTCAAGAGATGTTCACCTGCTTCGGCACGGTTTCATGCCAAGCTATAATTGTTGGACCAAGCATGGAGAAAGAGGGATTATAATGGAAGAAGATGAAGAAGGGGATGATTTCATCGATGAAAGCTATCTTGCTCATTTCGGTGATACTTTCATGGAGGATGCTGAAGGTGAAGGGGAAGGTGAAGGGGAAGGTGAAGAAGAGGCACGTGATGATCCCGTTGATGATCTTGGTCGGACCATTGCTGATGCACGGAGACGAAAAGAAAAAAAGAGAGGGAGAATTTGGATCGCATGTTAGAGGATCACAGGAAGGCGCACCGGATGCGATGATGGTCTGAAAAAGCTGGGCTGCACACTGGATTTGCTGAAATGGAAGGCACAGGCAGGTGTAGCTGACTCGGCATTTGAAGACTTGCTGAAAATGTTGAAGAATATGTTTCCAAAGAATAACGAGTTGCCCGCCAGTACGCACGAAGCAAAGAAGGTTGTCCCTCTAGGTTTAGAGGTTCGAAGATACATGCATGCATCAACGACTGCATCCTCTACCGCGGTGAATACGAGAATTTGAATGAATGCCCGGTATGCACTGCATTGCGTTATAAGATCGAGGCGATGACCCGGTGACGATGTTGAGGGCCAGAAACCCAGGAAGAAGGTTCCCGCCAAGGTGATGTGGTATGCTCCTATAATACTGGTTGAAACGTCTGTTCAGGAACAAAGAGCATGCCAAGTTGTTGCGATGGCACAAAGAGGACCGTAAGTCGGACGGGGAGTTGAGACACCCCGCAGATGGAACGCAATGGAGAAAGATCGACAGAGAGTTCAAAGATTTTGCAGCTGACGCAAGGAACATAAGATTTGGTCTAAGTACGGATGGCATGAATCCTTTTGGCGAGCAGAGCCACCTGGCCCGTGACTCTATGCATCTACAACCTTCCTCCTTGGTTGTGCATGAAGCGGAAGTTCATTATGATGCAGTGCTCATCCAAGGTCCGAAGCAACCCGGCAACGACATCGATGTGTACCTAAGGCCATTAGTTGATGAGCTTTTACAGCTGTGGGGCAGACCTGGTGTCCGTGTGTGGGATGAGCACAAAGAAGAGGAATTTGACCTTCGAGCGTTGCTTTTCGTAACCATCAACGATTGGCCTGCTCTTAGTAACCTTTCGGGACTGTCAAATAAGGGATACAATGCATGCACGCACTGCTTACATGAGACTCAAAGTGTACATTTGCCAAATTGTAAGAACGTGTACCTTGGGCATCGATTTCTTCCGAAAGGTCATCCAGAAGAAAGAAAGGCAAGCATTACAACGGCAAGGCAGATCACCGCCGAAGCCTGCGGAACACACTGGTGCCGAGGTATTTGATATGGTCAAGGATTTGAAAGTCATCTTTGGAAAGGGTCCTGGCGGACAATCAGTTCCGAAGGGAGCTGACGGGCACGTAGCCATGTGGAAGAAGAAATCTATATTCTGGGAGCTAGAATATTGGAAAGTCCTAGAAGTCCGCTCTGCAATCGACGTGATGCACGTTACGAAGAATATTTGCGTGAACATCCTAAGCTTCTTGGGCGTGTATGGGAAGTCAAATGATACAAAGGAAGCACGGCAGGACCAGCAAAGTTTGAAAGACCCCGATGACCACATCCGGAACGGTTTCAAGGTCGTGCCAGCTACGCTCTGACCAAAGAAGAGAAGGTCATCTTTTTTGAATGCCTGAGCAGTATGAAGGTCCCGTCTGGATTCTCGTCCAATATAAAGGGAATAATAAACATGGCGGAGAAAAAGTTCCAAAACCTGAAGTCTCACGACTGCCACGTGATTATGACGCAATTGCTTCCGATTGCTTTGAGGGGGCTCCTGCCGGAAAATGTTCGAGTAGCCATTGTGAAGCTATGTGCATTCCTCAATGCAATCTCTCAGAAGGTAATCAATCCAGAAGTTCTACCACGGTTACAGAACGATGTGGTCCAATGTCTTGTCGTTTCGAGTTGGTGTTCCCGCCATCCTTCTTCAATATTATGACGCACCTCCTGGTTCACCTAGTCGATGAGATTTCCATTCTCGGTCCTGTATTTCTACACAATATGTTCCCCTTCGAGAGGTTCATGGGAGTATTAAAGAAATATGTTCGTAACCGTGCTAGGCCAGAAGGAAGCATCGCCAAGGGCTATGGAAATGAGGAGGTAATTGAGTTTTGTGTTGACTTTGTTCCTGACCTTAAGCCGATTGGTCTTCCTCAATCGCGGCACGAGGGGAGACTAAGTGGAAAAGGCACGATCGGAAGGAAATCAACGATATGTATGGACGGCCATTCTCTGACTGAAGCACACCACACAGTTCTGACCAATTCCAGCTTGGTGGCTCCGTACTTTGAGAAACACAAGAATATTTTACGCTCGGACAACCCGGGGAAGCCTGAATCCTGGATTAGGAAGGCCCACATGGAGACTTTCGGCAGTTGGTTGAGAAAACATTTAATGAGTGACAATAAGGTTGTAGATCAGCTGTACATTTTGGCCAAGACACCATCTTCGACTATAACGACTTTCCAAGGGTACGAGATAAATGGGAATACATTTTACACGATCGCCCAAGATAAAAAGAGCACCAACCAAAACAGTGGTGTCCGCTTTGATGCAGCAACCGAGAATGGGCAAAAGGTCACATATTATGGTTACATAGAGGAGATATGGGAACTTGACTATGGACCCTCCTTTAGGGTCCCTTTGTTCCGGTGCAAATGGTTCAAGCTAACAGGAGGTGGGGTAAAGGTGGACCAGCAATACGGAATGACAATGGTGGATTTCAACAATCTTGGTTACCT
Source organism: Lolium multiflorum (assembly GCA_030979885.1). NCBI lineage: Eukaryota > Viridiplantae > Streptophyta > Magnoliopsida > Poales > Poaceae > Lolium > Lolium multiflorum. Next base: position 45,719,031 of record CM061751.1, on the reverse strand, counting down.
TGACGAACCATTCGTCCTAGCGAAAGATGTCGCTCAGGTTTTCTATGTGAAGGACATGAGTAGCAAACCGAGGAAACGGAAAGATAAGAAAACGATCAGTACATCATGCGATGATCCAAAGCGCCACATTGTTCTTTCAGGGAAAAGAAACATCGTGGGAGTGGAGGACAAGACAGACATGTCAGAAGATTATAATATGTTTGCTGAAATTCCGCCCTTCAAAGTGAACACCGACCCAAGCATTAAGTTAAATGATGAGGATGCTCCATGGATACGGCACAATCGTAAGCAAGCAGGGACACAAGGAAAGAAATGATGTGTAATAATTTATTGTACCAAACTTTGTTGAATGAAATACATGAATTATATTACCCGTGATGTGTTTGGTGTCCATTTTCGAATGATTCAATTGACTCGAGATAGCACTGATGATACATAAAATTTGGAGTGACTAAGTCATACTCCTGCATACAGGAAATTTGGAGTGACTAAGTCATACTCTGCATACGAAATTTGGAGTGACTAAGTACTCCGCATACAGGAAATTTGGAGTGACTAAGTCATACTCCTGCATACATGAAATTTGGAGTGATTTAGTCATACTCCTGCCTAGGCGTATAATATGCATACTCGTAGTCTTCATAGCCGCCGCCGTTGTACGGTAGTCGTCGCCTTCTAAGTTGCGGCGTCGTCGTCGCTGCTGCGTCGCTGCGTCGGGTGGCGCTCGTGGCTCGAACGAGGGTAGCGCGGCGGGGATATCGCCGGCCGTGATGTAGTCCATGACGCTCTGCAGAGTCCGGCCGTACCACCATAGCCGACGGCCGGCCTCGTGGAAGTTTCCAGGAGGCAGACCGTCCTCCTCATACCTGGTGAGCGCCCTCTCACGCCGATTGATGAAGAAGGCGTCCCAAGTATGCTGGTTATCGGGATGCCAACGGGGATTCATCCGCTGCTCCGGCGTGAGGTCGAGGTAGTAGTGGTTCGTGATGGCCGCCCGGCGCTCCCGAGGGACGGGAGGGACCGCACGCCGCCGGCGCTTAGGCTCCAGCCGGCAGGGACGCGGTAGCCCGGAGGGCAAGGGTAGTTCGAGGCGCAAAGCTCCTCCACCTGCTGGTAGGTTAGAGTGGGTGCGGTGGAAGCCATGAGTGATGAGAGATTGTAGAGATGTGATAATGCTGGCCAAGCCGGGCTACCTATATGTAGTGACAAATGGCGGGAAAAATGGGAGCGGGAAGACAGGAGGCGGGAAGAAAGAGGCGGGAAGAAAGAGGCGGGAAGAAAGAGGCGGGAAGAAAGTGGCGGGAAGAAAGTGGCGGGAAGAAAGAGGCGGGAAGAAAGTGGCGGGAAGAATTTTTCTGATTTTTTTGATATATTATTTGTATTTTTAAGAATTTGAATTGAATTAGTTTTATTTTTTGATTTTTTGATATATTATTTGTATTTTTAAGAATTTGAATTGAATTAGTTTTATTTTTCTGATTTTTTTGATATATAATTTGTATTTTTAACATTTTGAATTGAATTAGTTTTATTTTTCTGAATTTATTGATGTATTATTTGTATTTTTAAAATTTTGAATTGAATTAGTTTTATTTTTCTGAATTTATTGATGTATTATTTGTATTTTTAAAATTTTGAATTGAATTAGTTTTATTTTTCTGAATTTATTGATATATTATATGTATTCTAAACATTTCTGAAATGAAATAATTTCGAAAAAAGCCTTTAGTCGCGGTTGGCCTCGCCAACCGCGACTAAAGGTCTGTGCGCGCGCGGGAACGAAAAACCGGCGAAAAAAGCCTTTAGTCGCGGTTGGGTTGGCCAACCGCGACTAAAGGGTGCCCTTTAGTCGCGGGTCGCCTCGCCAACCGCGACTAAAGGGGGGGCTATAAATAGTTTTCCCGAACCGTCGCCAAACACATCGTCTTCTTCGCCGCTCTGCTCCGTCTCTCTGCCGATCGAGAGCTCGCCGCGCAACGCGCCTCGCCGTCACCGCGCCTCGCCGTCGCCGAGCCTCGCCGTCGCCGCAGACGCCGTCGCCGCCGTCCTGTACGTCGCCGCCGCCCTCCGCGTACGTGTACCGCGCGCCCGTGTCGATCCGTATAACGCCCGCGCGCGCGCGTCGCCGGCCGGCCGCCCCTCGTCATCACCGGCGCAGAGAAAGAGAGAGGAGAGGCGCCAGGCCGCCGCCGCCGCCGCTCTGCTCGCCCCGGGGGCGCTCTGCTCGCCGGCGGCCGCCGCGTGTGCGCGCATGAGAGAGAGAGAGGGGAGGAGCGCCCGCCTGCCTTTTTTTTCTTTTTTTTTAGTTTTTTTGTTTTTTACTTTGTGTAACTATAAGTTTTTTTAATTAAAAACTAGTAAAAATGCAATACAACTTTGACTTATTAAAAATTGAACTAAAATGGGTACTAAAATTTTGACTTAATAAAAATTAACTTAATAAAAAATGAACTAAAATTGACGCCGTCAACGCGCCAACGCCGTCAACGCTACCTCTATTCAAACGCCGTCAACGCGCCAACGCCGTCAAGATGCGGAGTGTATTAAATGAGAAAGCTCAAGTGTGGCTTAATAAAAAATGAACTAAAATTTTGACTTAATAAAAAATGAACTAAAATTGTAACGCCATACCGTCGCCAAACGCCGTCAACGCTACCTCTATTCAACGCGCCAACGCCAACGCTACCTCTATTCAACGCGCCAACGCCAACGCGCTCGCCCCGCGCTCTTCCGCGACACCCTCTCCCACCCCTTCCTCGCCCCCTCCTTGCCACCGCCCTTTCGCCACCGCCCTTTCGCCACCGCCACCGGTCTCTCGGTCACGCGTCCCTGCGTCCCTCTCGCATCCCTCGTCGCCCTCTCTCTTTATATGTAGAAGAGATGTGATAATGTTGGCATATACACAATTAATTTGTTTTGACTACATGTTTTCAGGACTGACATATGGCGGACGATAGAGCTGACCCGATTATGGACAACTATGATCCGGACGCTGAAGACCATATGTTCGGCATCATCAACGGCGATATTCAATATGTGCCGACCGGACAAGAAGAAGATGATATCTCTTCTTATCTGAACCTTGACGGTGAAGATGAAGGGCGCCGTCAGCAAGATGATGCCGAAGAAACGTCGATAAACGACGATCTTGAATTGGAAGTAGCAACCACCTCCGGCGCCGAGGTATATATATACATTGAGCCTCTGGTGATACAAACTAACTGATTTGAATAAATATGTGTGTACTAACACGCGCGACTCTCTTTCTTATTTTAGCCCTCGGCCGGATCGTCGAAAAAATCGAGTACGTCGTCGTCAAAGCGTGGCGCAACCAAGACGATGAAACCAAACGAAACATGCACCATCGAGGTTGTCGACGAAGCAACCGGCAGGCCGCTGGAGCCCAGCAAGAACGCCACCAAGTTTATCAGCCAATGCGGAGCCGTTGTTAGAGAGAACGTCTCGATCACCGTCCAGGAGTGGAATGAGCCAAAGAAGGCACGTCTTGGTTTCACTTTTGTCGATAAGAGAACAAAAAAGATTGCTTCAAGAAGCTTATAGAACATTTCGTTCTACCTCCGGAATACCGCAGATACGATGAGGCGGGTAACAAGATTCAGGAAAACAAGGAGAGGTGCAAGCTAGTCAAACAGTTCGCTCTTTCTAAGATGGCCGACGCATTCCGGAAATACAAGCAAAATCTAGCCCATGACTTTGTCAAGCAGGGCAAGACTCGGATTTCAAAGGACAATATGAGAAACTGCAACATGATTGGCCAGAATTTGTGAAGCAAAAGAAATCGGAGCAGTTCCTTGAAATGTCGAAAAAAATAAGAAGAATGCGGCCAAGAAGGAGTACAATCATATTATGGGGCCAGGAGGGTATCGCTTTTGGCAGCCTAGGTGGGAGAAGATGGAGAACGAGCTGAGGGCGCGAGGAATCCATCCAGGTACGGAGGGATGGGACCCAAGGGCCAAAAGCTGGTGGTACGGGCATGGGGGATCGCTGAACCCGGAGACAGGGAGTGTGTTTATCAGGGCAAAATAATTAAACCCACCCAAAAGCTTATTGAGGCAATGAGGGATGCTCAAGAGGGGAGGATCAAGTTCAACAGAGAGAACGACGCCCTGACAAAAGCCCTCGGGAATCCTGAACACGGAGGACGTGTACGAGGCATGCCCGGGGACATTCCGTGGAAAGTAGGGTTCCCCCAGAACGATGACCCGTACGGTTACAGAAGCCGTAAGAGAAAGATGGATCGGGATGCAGATGTTGTGGCGAAGCTGGTAACGAAAATGGATGTGATGAAGAAAACCGTGAGTGTACTAGTAGCCGAAAGAGATGCAGCTCGGGCGCAGCATGAAGATCATCCAATGGATCTCGGAAGCCAGCAGAGAAGAAGCAGCGTGGCTTCCACGGAGGCCTCACCGGCTGGTGCACCGACGATCGAAATTACTGCACCGGAGCCTCTGGTGGTCGAAATTACTGCACCGGAGCCTCCTCGCTACCCCGTGGACGATATAAAGGAGATGAAAGCATGTCATCTGTATTATCCTATCGGGAACATGTCCATGAAGGTAGCCACCGGCAGTGCTTTACCACCTGGAGCACTCCACCACAACAACCCCATTCCAGATGGCTATGCTCGTGTCACGGTGGAGGAGATAGTCCAAGGGTTTGAGGACCTGGACATTGACATTGCTACACCTGAAGGGGCGACAAGACTTGGAGATGTCAAGCGCCAGTTCATTCTGTGGCAGAAGAAGTTTATCAAGTTTCCAGGCGAGGCGCCAAGGCAAACAAGTCCACCCCCTCCGGTGGTGGTGGCGGCGGCGGTGGTGGTGGTGGTGGCTCACCTACACCTCCGGCGGGTAAGCCGACGCCGCCCCCAATTCACCTCCGGCGGGTGCGACGCCGCCCCCGGTCCTCTTCCGGCGGGTGATCGACGCGCCCCCCAATCCACCTCCGGCGAAGAAGCGAAGCAGTCCTGGGTTATTAACCCGGACCCTTACGTACCTACAACCACAAAGATACCGGAGCCATCACTTAAGCCTCTCCCCAAGAGGTCTTGGGAATGTAGTGCCGAGGAAGTCGCGGCGGGCGCGGCTGCTGATTTAGAGAAATGGAGGGCGAACTGCAAGAAGAAAATAGAGGGCGAGCCCAAGCCAGTATTTTCTGATGAGCAAAAGAAGTGGGCTAAGACATTTTTGAACACACCGTCCCAAGCCGCGAAGAATCTCCCTGACGACTATGAACGTGAACTTCGTAGGCAAGCACTCACGTTCAGGAGGAAGCAGGAGGAGGCGGAGAAGCAGGAGAAGAAAAAATTTGAAATGGGGAAAGAAGTTGCCCAGCTCGGGGAACAAAGTAAACAATCGATCGCCCCGCTCATAGTGCAAGCCGCCGATCCGGATGACCCCCAAATTATAGCAGCTGCGGCAGCACATGGATTGACTGTAGCGAGTGCCACAGAACAAGCGGCCAACTTAGGTATCACTCTTCGTGCAGTGTTAGGCCTTGATGAGGCGCCAATGAAGGACGCAGTATTTACATATGTGGCGAATGGGCCTCTCGTCGAGCCTGCGCAGGAAAATGATCTACCTCGACAAATGAAAGGTCTGCTAAATTGGTACAAGGGTTACATAAAACTTAAAAACGCCAGAGACTATATTTATGCGGATGTTAGACCTGAGCATCACTTCAAACATTACTCTATAACAATTCAACGGAATGAATTGTTCCAGCTGTTCAATCTGCGCGAGCTCGACAAATCTATCATCAGTTGCTATCTGTAAGTGATTTATTAATTTCTACCCCATCTCGTTCATTGCCTGCACTATATATATATATATATATATATATATATATATATATATATATATATATATATATTGTCCTAACTATCTTGTTGTGTACGCTATTATGCAGATTGAAGAAGCGGGAAATGCGAATAAGGCTCATCCATGATGTTGGGTTCATTGACCCACACATCGTTAATTCATATACGTTAGAACACCACCCCAGGGACGTGGAGGCAGACCTGTGGCGGTTTCTTAAAACAGGAACTCAAAAGTGATATTCTATTTCCTTACCATTTTGGGTGAGTGTTTCTGTCTTGAGCACATTCTCTTTTGTTTACTCCATGCATGGTATGTGGCTAATCGATGAGTTATGCATGACTGTGCGTGTATCGTGTCCACAGGTTCCACTGGATTCTGCTAGTAATTCAAATTCAGAACTCCACAGTTCTCGTCCACGACTCTCTGAATATGGATTCGGCGCTTTGGGCCGACATGAGAAAAATGATGCAAAAGTAATTATTTTCATTCATTTGCGCTCTATATCGATCGGCCTATTTAGTTCATCATTTCCTAATATCAAAAGTAATTATTAATAACTCTCTTGTTCATTTAATTTTCTTTGCCTCGTAGGGTTTGGAGACGGTTCGTAGATCAAAAGGTCGGTGAATTAAAAAAGAGCTGCAATTTAAAAGGGCAAAGACTGCGACTGGGGATATTCAGCCACCGGGGACCAATCTATGTGGATACTATGTTTGTGAGAGGATCCGGAGATACACCACTGAGCGGGAGCCGTCTGAGAACAACCTCAAGAGGATTAACCTCCGGGCGACGCTTAGTCCAGAAGCTCGCTTCCGACCACTTCAAGAGGAACTAGCTGGATGGTTGGCGAACCAAGTCATCGATCCTAGAGGAGAACACTATGTAGAGGACGATGAACTTTATATGCACTTATAAATTATGTATGGAAACTTGTTCAAAATTGTATATGTGGTCGTCCGATATTGAATATATATTATTGTATATTCCTCTTGAATTCTTTTTGGTTCTAATGTCAAATTTGTTTGAAATTGTACATTCACATGCATGTATACCGTAGAATATGTGAAACTCCTTCAAAATTAAAATAAAACACAAAAGAAATAAAACAATACAACTTAAAAAGTAACCAGGTTAGGGGAACCAGGTTAGGGGGGGCTAAAACCCTAAACGCCTTTAGTCGCGGTTGGCGAGCAACCGCGACTAAAGGTCCTCGCCCAGCGCTCGCCGCCGCCCACGTGGACGGGCCTTTAGTCACGGTTCGTAAGGAACCGCGACTAAAGGGGGGACCTTTAGTCGCGAATAATAGGTCGCGGTTGCGCAACCGCGACTAATGGCAGTTGCGCACCGCGACCGAAGGCCATTTTTCCACCAGTGCATAGACTAAATTAAACCATAGTTCCGATCGGAGGGAGTATCTGAATGCGTCCCTCTCCCCTCAAATTCAATCAATATTAAATGTACACAAGATTCACATCCACTAATCCATCACAAAAGAGGTGAATCTACATAGCTAGAAGCTAAACATAAAAAAGACATGGCATATGAGAGTGATAGATTTCGTCAAATACCAACATACTATAAGCACTTCATATGAACAACACTACACATGGAAAACTTAGCCAAATATGCCCTACCACACCTATGCTACATTCGGACCCTACAAACGCTAGATCACATATGAACAACACTACACATGGAAAACCTAGCCAAATACGCCCTACGACACCAAGATCTAACCCCATCGTACAAAGTTGGAGGTGTGGTTACTTATAATCATCGGTGGAACCGTAGGAGAACTCTACAAAGCAGCGGAAGTAGCCTGGCCACTTACGTCATCGCTGGCTGGAGACAGGAGCGTTGTTTACTTGCTCAAGGACCCGACAATGGAGCTGAAGGGGTGGGGGTGGAGGGTTTGGAATCAGGCAGTGATAGTGGAGGGTAGAAATAGGTGAGGCATTTCCCATCTCCGGCTCCGAGATAGATTATGGGCGCGAGGACATGTAGGCAGCTGGGTATTCGTGTGTGCATGCGCATGGGAGATGGCGAACTGGTAGGAAAAGTGGGTGGAGCGAGGAGGAGGGACGCGGTGGATAAGCTTGCTAGAAGCTAGAAGGAAGGGGTTTTGTCTCTCTAGAGAGGTTCAAGTTGAGTATATTTAGGGTTTAGACAAGAGGAGGAGGGATCCGCTAGGTGCAGTTTACACCCTAAAATGAATATTTTACTCTAACCGACTTAAAGGGATCAGCTAAAGATGCTCTTACATTAGCAAATTATTGCACATTTTATTTTTTATATTTTTAGAATATGTCCTAGAAGACGCATCAATCACAAAGACGAAGAGCCCGACGGCCGATACAACACCATAATGCTACAACTCCAGGTGCACAAGTCGATACATTGCCGACGAGTACGTAGAAGGCATGATCCTTCAGACTTGTGGAAGGCGTCAACTAGGCTACATCCACCATGTCTGTGGTGACCCTGCATACCACTGCATGTTGTAGTATGCCAGTCGTTGATATAACATTCGCGAAGTACCAATCCGCAAATATTACATCCCTTAGAGTAGTACACCAGAACATAGCGGGTCCATAACTCATACATACATTATTACAAACCATATATACATATCATCTGGGAGCTCCTCTTGGGTCCTAAGAGGTTTACTCCTGGGTTCGAGGCGAACCCAACTTAGCTTATAATATAGAAGTTTCACAAGACTTAACATTTATTCTCTCGAGCAGCTAAGTATAAAGAGTTCGTGCTGCTCGGCTACTACTACTACTACTACTACTACTACTACTACTCGATACTTCTAGGTTTGGTCTCCTCCTGAAGCCTCCCCGGTCCCGTAGACTATGAGATAGTCTACGCCTTCAATACCTCCAGAGACGTCTGGTTCTTCATAGCCGATGATGTCGGCTCCTTTGGGTTGTCGTTGTCCTCCTCCAGATGGTTCAGACTAAGCAGGGATTTAAGAGTGGTATGAGTACGAGCGTACTCAACAAGTTCATATTAGGAAAGAGGTGTTTAATGCACTAACTACGGTACCAGACCAGAAAGTCTGATACCATGCAGGTTTTGATAACCATTTCTTCAAAAGGTTGTTTTTATTCAGAAGAACTATGTCCGTCAGCCTTCACCGGTTGACTAGAACTTCATGGAGTTCTTTTCCGGCAGCGTTCGCAGTTCCAAATCCCGGAACAAGGAGTGACTGGTCACAATTCGTTACACTCTGCAGAGGTGTGTTTCTTTACCCATAAGAGATCTTAACCTTTGTGCCAACCGGGCAGCTTTCCCGTCCACACTTCCTTTGGTGTGAGGCCCGGTATAAGGTCCTAGTCAAACATGTTCCTCCGCTACCTCGAACACCCACCCTTTGTTGCATACCCTGGGTCCTCGTCGGTCCCATTATTCCCACTCACGGGTGGACCCCGACCACGACGACAGTTTGGGATCGAACCAAACTCCTTCGCCGGTAGCTGCAACCCATCATAGACCGCAATACCGTGGGGACTTAGGACTCCCCAGCCTCACCATCTTGCTCCGGGCGACAAGTGTACTACGGACTATGCCGTGGGGACTTAGGACTCCCCAGCCTCACCAGCTTGCCCCCTCGGATCACAAGTGTACTACGGTAAAGCGCGTCCGTTGATGAACGAGAGGTGGAAACACTTTTGACTACTCCGTCCCATTCCAGATCTTATGGTGAACACGGTTTATACGACACAAGAATCACTGGACGACATTTGTTGTTTAATCCTAGATGGATATAAACCCTTGCAATGGAACCTCCACCATATCAACACAATCCATGGTTCCATTTCCCACCACATAGTCATATTCATAGTTATGAAAATAGTGGTTTTGTTTTTATGCAATAGTGATAAACATAGTACTTTGCAAGTAATTTGGTAAAAATACTCAAATGACATGAGCAAGCGATGAACTTGCCTGAACACTGCAAAGTGTTGCAGTTGGATGGTGTGGACTGACCCTTGTCCTCTGCTGCTGAAAAATAGCATCATTGTCCGATAAGGGCAATGGTTAAAGAAGCAATTATGCATGATTCAGCTTTTAGGGTTGTTCCCCCCTTTTCCGGTGTTTATTCTTTTATGTAGAAGGTTAATACTAAGAACAATTTAGGGATACTCTGTTTAGGGTAAAATACAACCTTGAAATGTTGTCAAGGTGTTTTTATAGTCCAAAAGCGTTAATGGACTATTTTTATTATTGAAAATAATATGTGTGATTTAAATGATTATTAAATCATCAAATTGAGACTTATTCTTAATTGTCTTCAAAAATTCCCTTTCATATTTTATTTAGTTAGGGAATTTTATGCTGATCAATTTTCATATTTTTAATTATTTTTTTAGAGCTTTTATCTATTTTCTATTTAATTTCAAAGTTTCAGCATTTTATGAATTTGTGAAATGTCACAATTGCCCCTGGGCCCCACCTGTCAGGGTGGCCCAACGGGTTAGGTCGGCCGACCCACCTGGTCCGGCCCGACCACCTCACTCTCTCCCTCTCTCTCTCGCGCGTGTCCGAACCCTAACCCTAACCCCTCTCTGGCGATTCGCGTCGCCGCCGTCTTCTCAGAATTGTTCCGGCCATCTCCGGCCGTCACCGCCGGCGAGGTATGGCGCATCTGAACCGCCGTTCAACGGCGCTTCAGATCCACCGCGGCGATTTGTGATGCGCCGCCTGCTCGTCTCGCCCCCTTCGCCTCTGGTCTCCTGGCGTGGAGTGCCGTGGCGATCTCGTCGCCGCCGACGCTCCAGATGCCGTGGCGCCACCGTGCTCGTCCGTGGTGCTGCCATGGCCTGGCTTGGCCTGGTGCCGCCGCGCTCCGGCGTGTGCCGCCGTGGCCGCCATGGCTGCGCCCGTCTGCTCGACCCCGGGTATGTGCGCCTCCTTTCTTCTGCTCCTCTCCTGTGCCTGACCTTCTTCCTCTGCTAGCTCTACTACTGTGCTGTGCTTGCCTGCACAAGAGCTGTTGTGCTCTTCTGCAGCGCCATGTGTGCCTGCTCCTGCTGTGCTACGCTGCTGCGCTATGCATGTGCTACTGCTGTGTGATGCCCTGCCATATCTCTGTGCAAGAATTTCTAGCCTAAGCACTTGCTGTGCTAGTATTGCTTGCTTAATTCCATTCCTGTGCCTTTGTTCTTGTTGATAATCTTGCCAGATCCTCAAGTGTGTTCATTTCAATTGCTATGGCTTGATTATAGTGTATAGTTCTTGCATATTTGCAAGTGCCTGAGCTACTGTGGCTAATTCTTGTGCTCAAATTCATGAGCATGCTCATCTGAGCATTGCTGTTGGCTTACTGGTATGATTAAAGGATGAGCACTAAGTGGTTTATTTGTTTATCATGATCCAGTGGTTCATCAAACCTTTGATGTGCTTCTGGATACAATCATAAGGTTATTAATTGATTATCTGTGATGCAATTCATTAAGTAATGTGTCTGTTTATTTTATATGGTCAATATGATGCTAGAATTGGGTTCTAGCATGCTTTAGCAAGCTCTGGTGATCCAGTGATCAACAGCTGCTTGATCAATGCTTGCTTTATTTACTGCCTATGCCTGTCTGGGCTTATTCTGGTGACTGTGCATCACCATGCCTTGTGCTGGTGTGTGCTGTGGTTGGCTCAAGCAATTGCTGTTGCTTCCAGTGATCAATTGGATCATGAGTAAGTGTTCCAGTTACTGGTGATCTATCTCTTTCATTTATCTGTAAAGCTTATCCTTGTTTATTGGATAAATGAGATGAACTGCTTGCAGTGATGACTCTTATAATTTGTTTAATTGAGCTAGAGGGATGCCAACATTAGTTGGGGACCCTAGCTCCACTTTGAACCCATTCTGGGTGATGATATTTGTGCTTGGCTTGATGGTTTGGCTGTTTTAGGGTTTGAGGTGACCCTGGCAGTAGTCATATGCTGCCCCAGGGTAGCTCCCCTCTTGTTGGCTTGCTGTGGCTCACCAAATGCTTTCTGGGTGATCCATTTATTGGATTGCCAGTAGCCCTTGATGTTGAAATCAAAATAGACAATGATTTGTCTAAGTCTGATGGCCTGAATAGCTGTAGGTGCTAAGTGTGTAGCTAGGCTAGCTTGTGCTCTCATCTCTTGCTGGATTTCTTCAGTTATGCATTGAGTGTCATAGCTGTTGTTCCCTTTAGATGATTTACCAGTGGCCTTACTGCTCTTGCTTGCACCATATGGCTTAGTAGCCAGATGATGACACGACATGGGTATCACACCCTTTTGAATATGTGTGAAAGATGCATATGCTTATATATGAACAAAACCATCTGGTTTGTTCATGATGCTTGGTATACCTCACTCCAGCTCCTAGAATTAAGTGTTGGTGTAGAGGATTGCTTCAGTGATTGCTTGATTTGCTTGTCCAGCTCCTCCTAGCAAGCTTGTGGTGCTGGATTTAAATGTTGTGGCTGTTTGAGCAGGTTGAACAGCAGTGGCTGTTCCTCCTGTTCTTGAGTTCTTGGTTTTCTGATGAACTTACCCAGTGCAATCCTGTCGATGGATTGACTAGGGTTTACTGTGGAGGCTTTATATGATCTCCTTCTCCTTCTCTGGTCGACAACAAGGCCTGGCAGCCTGTTGGTGACTCACCAGCTGTGTGTGTGTGGTGTGCTGCATGCACACTGCTGTGTGAGCAGCCTAGCTGTGTGTGTGTGCACATGCTTGGTATCTGGCTTGTGTCTTGGCTGAGAGTGGATCAGCTCGGCAGACTTGACATTATCCACCATTTCCATTTCTTTCTAACCTGCCAAGTGGCTATGCCACTTGGCATAACTCTTCTTTTGTTGTGATTATGTGCAGGGATCAATCTGTTGCTCCAATGATCATGAAGATCATCAAGTACAAGAATAAATGAAGTTTAGCTTGTAGTGTTAGGATAGATCATTGATTTGTAATTTCCTTTTCTTTTCTTTTTCTATTTTTGTCCAATTCTTGTAATATGTTGTAATATTTCATATTTTATTTCTGGATATTGTAAAGACAATGTATCTTGTGTGTTTATCAATAAAGCTCCAATTTTCTCTATTGAGCTTTATATAATAATTGTTCTATTTATATCTTGATTATTTATGATTGTTTATTAAATTATCTCAAGTTTGAATTATGTGATAACCACTTGATGTTTGAATTTGAAATTCAAATTCAAATTTGGTTTGAATTCAATCATACAACTTAATTTAGAATTCAATCATGCAACTTAAGATTGTGATGCATCTTCTCTTCTCTCTTCTCAAAACCCTAATCTAGTTAAGTAAGAACAAGTTCATCGCACTCTCGAAACCCTAACCCTGTAGGATGTCGAGAGAGAAACCTGTTCCCCTTCGATGCAGTTTTGTTTTAAAAGCGCGAAATTTCCCCGTAATTTACCATGCAATGCACATCCCTTTCTAAAATCTACCCCTCGAACGTCTCTAAACCTGGGACATTACAGCCTTTCCCCCTTAAAGAAAACTTCGTCCCGAAGTTGTGGTTGTAATACCTGAACAGTTCGGGGTATGTTTTCCTCAAGTCTTCTTCCTTTTCCCAGGTGGCTTCCCTCTCGGGGTGATGCTTCCATTGTATCTTGCAGTATTTTATAGCTTTATTCCTGAGTTGCTTCCAGCTTTCTTCGAGAATCTTCGCTGGCTTCTCGATATATGTCAAATCTGGTTGTAACTCGAGCTCAGCATGTGATACTGGCTCATCTGGGGTCTTTAAGCATTTTCTGAGTTGTGATACATGGAATACATTGTGAACTTGAGCTAGCCTTCCCGGTAGATCCAATTCAAAGGCTAAACCTCGGTTCTGACTCAGTATCTTGAAAGGTCCAATGTATCTAGGGCTCAACTTTCCCTTTACTCCGAAGTCTGAAGTTTCCGGGTTTGGTGTACCATGGCCGACGATTTTGGTCCCTCCATGGTGCATGTCAAAACTTTTTTCTCGTTTTTGAGGCCACCTAGCCCGACGAAAGCGGCCAAAACGTGGCGTATGGTGGCCGGGACGTGGTGCATCTCGAAATCTCGGTTCGCCGGCCGAGTCAACGCAAATCCGCACCGCCGAGGGATGTAGGGCCCGGATGGCAGCCTCTCTGGCATTGTTTTTTCTACATCGCGCCATCTCGTTCAACGTTCTCCGATCGAGCCGTTTACGATGCAGGATCATGGGTCCCGCATGTCATCCTCTATGAACCAAAATTCTTTCTATTCTTGGATTTTTTTGACCCCCTGATTTCTGGCTACTTCCTTTTTCTTTTGATCCCTGCCTCCTTGGAAACGTTGAGACCGCTGCTGCTAAATGGGACCCGCATGTCATCCTCTATGTGCAATCAACTTTCTTTTCTTGGAGTTTTTTGGCACCTCAAATTTGGTCACTTGCCTTTTCTTTCGATCCCCTGCCGCCTCTCAAACGGTGATACCGCTCTGCTAAGCTGGACCCGCATGTCATCCTCTATGTACTATAAAACTTTCTTTTCTTGAATTATTTTTGGCACCTCATATTTGGTCACTTACCTTTTTCTTTCGATCCCCGCCTCTCAAACGGTGATACCGCTGCTGCTAAATGGGACCCGCATGTCATCCTCTATGTGCAATCAACTTTCTTTTCTTGGAGTTTTTTTTTGGCACCTCAAATTTGGTCACTTGCCTTTTTCTTTCGATCCTGCCGCCTCTCAAACGGTGATACCGCTGCTGCAAACTGGGACCCGCATGTCATCCTCTATGTACTATAAAACTTTCTTTCCTGGATTATTTTTGGCACCTCATATTTGGTCACTTACCTTTTCTTTCCCTGCCGCCTCTCAAACGTTGAGACCGCTGCTGCTAAATGGGACCCGCATGTCATCCTCTATGTGCAATCAACTTTCTTTTCTTGGAGTTTTTTTTGGCACCTCAAATTTGGTCACTTGCCTTTTTCTTTCGATCTCCTGCCGCCTCTCAAACGGTGATACCGCTGCTGCTAACTGGGACCCGCATGTCATCCTCTATGTACTATAAAACTTTCTTTTCATGGATTATTTTTGGCACCTCAAATTTGGTCACTTGCCTTTTTCTTTCGATCTGCCGCCTCTCAAACGGTGATACCGCTCTTGCTAAACGGGACCCGCATGTCATCCTCTATGTACTATAAAACTTTCTTTTCTGGATTATTTTTGGCACCTCAAATTTGGTCACTTGCCTTTTTCTTTCGATCCTGCCGCCTCTCAAACGATACCTGCTGCTGGGACCCGCATGTCATCCTCTATGTACTATAAAACTTTCTTTTCTTGAATTATTTTTGGCACCTCATATTTGGTCACTTACCTTTTTCTTTCGATCCCCTGCCGCCTCTCAAACGGTGATACCGCTGCTGCTAAATGGGACCCGCATGTCATCCTCTATGTACTATAAAACTTTCTTTTCTTGAATTATTTTTGGCTCCTCATATTTTTTCACTTGCCTTTTTCTTTCGATCCCTCCGCCTCTCAAACGGTGATACCGCTGCTGCTAAATGGGACCCGCATGTCATCCTCTATGTACTATAAAACTTTCTTTTCTTGAATTATTTTTGGCTCCTCATATTTGGTCACTTGACTTTTTCTTTCGATCCTGTGCCTCTCAAACGGTGATACCGCTGTGCTAAATGGGACCCGCATGTCATCCTCTATGTACTATAAAACTTTCTTTTCTTGGATTTTTTGGCACCTCATATTTGGTCACTTGACTTTTTCTTTCGATCCCTGCTGCCTCTCAAACAGTGATACCGCTGCTGCTAAATGGGACCCGCATGTCATCCTCTATGTACTATAAAACTTTCTTTTCTTGAATTATTTTTGGCTCCTCATATTTTTTCACTTGCCTTTTTCTTTCGATCCCCTGCCGCCTCTCAAACGGTGATACCGCTGCTGCTAAATGGGACCCGCATGTCATCCTCTATGTACTATAAAACTTTCTTTTCTTGGAGTTTTTTTGGCACCTCATATTTGGTAACTTGACTTTTTCTTTCGATCTCATGCCACGTTTGAAACGTTGAGGCTGCTGGCTCATGGGACCCACATGTCATCCTCTATGTGCTATAAAAGTTTCCTTTGTTGGATTTTTTTTCACCCTCGATTTTTGGCTTGCCTTTTTCTTTTGATCCCCCCTTTGAAACGTTGAGTAAGCTGTTGGTTCAAGGGACCCGCATGTCATCCTCTATGTCCATCAACTTTCTTTTCTTGGATTTTTTTTCACCCCCTAATTACTAGCTACTTTCTTTTTCTTTTGATCTCAAGCCGCATTACAAACATTGAGACCGCTGCTGCAAAATGGGACCCACATGTCATCCTCTATGTACAATAAATCTTGGATTATTTTTGGCTCCTGATATTTGGTCACTTGCCTTTTTCTTCGATCTCATGCCGCCTTTGAAACGTTGAGTAAGCTGCTGGCTCATGGGTCCCGCATGTCATCCTCTACGAACAATAAAAGTTTCCTTTCTTGGAGTTATTTTTTACCCCTAATTTCTGGCTATTTGCCTTTCTTTTGATCCCCTGCCCCCGTTGAAACGATGAGGACGCTGTTGGCAGGTCGGTCCCACATGTCATCCTCTATGAACAATAAAAGATTCCTTTGGTGGATTTATTTTTGACCCTAATTAATTCTGGCTATTTCCTTTATTTTTCTTTTGATCCCCTGCCGCCTTGGAATTGTTAAGAATGCTGCTGCCTCATTTTTCTTTTGGTCCTGCCGCCTTGGAAACGTTGAGACCGCTGCTACAAAATGGGACCCGCATGTCATCCTCTATGTACAATAAAGTTTCTTTTCTTGGATTATTTTTGGCTCCTGATATTATGTCACTTGCCTTTTTCTTTCGATCTCATGCCGACTTTGAAACGTTGAGGATGCTGCTGCCTCATGGGTCCCGCATGTCATCCTCTCAGAACGATAAATGTTTTCTTTTCTTGTATTTTTTTACCAACTGATTTTTGGCTTTTTTTATTTTCGATCCCCTGCCGCCTTTGAAACGTTGACTCCGCTGCTGGCTCATGGGTCCCCGATGTCAGCCTCCCCGTACAAGAAACATGTGATATTTTATTTTGCAGACAATAAACGTTGTATTTCGCTCTGAGCTATTGCAAACGGATAAATTAAATCTTTATATCTACATAAACAAACTTATATGTTGAATCTCCTTGTTTTTTGTTTTTGCGAAGCATAGGACTTTCCTGTTTTTTTTTTTTGAGAAAAATCCGACCTTTCCTGTTTTGGAGTGGGCTGAAATTGTACGAGTCAAAAGGCCCAGCAGGATAGTTCGAAGGCCCAGATGTCCAGATACAGCCCAATTAAAATCTTTCTTTTCTTGGATTTTTTCACCCCTGATTTCTGGCTACTTCATTTTTCTTTGGTCCTGTGCCGCCTTGGAAGCGTTGAGACCGCTGCTACAAAATGGGACCCGCATGTCATCCTCTATGTACAATAAAGTTTCTTTTCTTGGATTATTTTTGGCTCCGATATTATGTCACTTGACTTTTTCTTTCAATCTCATGCCGACTTTGAAACGTTGAGGAAGCTGCTGGCTCATGGGTCCCGCATGTCATCCTCTATGAACAATAAAAGTTTTCTTTGTTGGATTTATTTTTTTCCCTAATTTCTGGCTATTTGTCTTTTTCTTTTGATCCCCCCTTTGAAACGATGACGACGCAGCTGGCAAGTCGGTCCCACATGTCATCCTCTATGAACAATAAAAGTTTCCTTTGATGGATTTATTTTTACCCTAATTAATTTCTGGCTATTTCCTTTTTTATTTTGATCCCCTGCCGCCTTGAAATAGTTGAGGATGCTGCTGCCTCATGGGTCCCGCATGTCATCCTCTAGAAAGGTAAATGTTTCTTTTCTTGAATTTGTTTACCAACTGATTTTTGGCTTATTTTTTCTTTCGATCTCCTGCCACCTTTAAAACGTTGACGACGCTGCTGGCTCATGGGTCCCCAATGTCAGCCTCCCCATACTGCAAATCCTCTTTCTGCAAAGGTTGTATTTCTAGATAGATAAGGTGGATTCGAATCTGCCATGGTTCAGGCAGCTCAGGTAAGCCTTCTTGCACTAATTAATGGAAGTAGTGTATCGCAAGGTCAAGACATGTGGCTCGGTGTAATGAATCTATATGAATCATGTTGTGGGTTCAATCTGATAGTTCTCTAACAGGTCAGCCAAAATAGAAATTAAGTTTTTTTCTAAAAGGGAAATGCAAATTAAGATGAACACAAACATTAGTTATCATAATAGCTGATCATACATACATACTTGCTAAGAGCAAAAGCTTGCCAGAGTTTTACCACCCATACAATTAATTAGCAGTTCAGATAAGATAACCTTATATAAGTATAACTACAAATGCATTTGCTAAGGGCTCATGGGACAACAGAACTAGACAACCGCGAACTTTATGACCAGCATGTCACAGCGGCATCGAAAGATCTTGACCTTCAACTTTGATCCAATGCGAAGTTTGGCACCGTCAATGAACTTTTTCCACCTGGAAGTAACAGCCAAGCGGCCATCTGTGGGACTGACAGAGTACGTCCCTCCACGGTGAGACCTTCACTCTCCATGACGAGGGATATCTTGCCCCTTCGGCCAGCATTGAGATCCTTGGAGATACTTTTAGGCAATTTCTGATTCAAAGCAAGAGATACCACCAAAAATTAGTCAATGGCACCAATGCACTGAACCATGTGAGACTTTGAGCAGAGAAGACATCAAGATAAGAGCAGTTATGCTGTCATATACTCACGAACATAGCCTTCAGATGCGTCCTGGTCACCACACGGGTGGCCACAGCAATGAGCTGAGACCTCGGTGATCTGGCTGGGGCAGGTGCATGAGCCTGGGCTGGTACACGAGCTGGTGCTGATGCAGGAGACTGGGGCAGGTAAACGGTGCCTCTAGAGGAACCGGTGCTGATGCAGGAGACTGTTGGGCAGGTGCAGTAAACGGTGCAGCTAGAGGAACCAGTGCTGATGCAGGAGCCTGCTGGGCATGTGTAGTATATGGGGCCTCTACAGGAACCAATGCTGATGTAGGGGACTGCTGGGTAGATGCAATAAACGGAGCTGGTACAGGAACCGGTGCTGATGCAGGAGAGTGGGAAGCCGGTGCCGGTGCTGGTGTGGTTGCCCTTTGTGACATCCGCTCCTGTTCCGTCAGGGGATCTGCAGCTTTGATCATGTTAAACCCAGCAAGCTAGAACAGAGGGAATGGTTTAGAACAACTGCTCAGAATGCAGTTATCAAAAGATATGAGTAGAAAAAAGTTACATATTATATATTTGGAAGTGTCTCCAACTCTGTAAGCAGTTACGTATATCTGCCCGTTTGAGTTTCTGATCCTCAGCTCGTCGCCCTTCTTCAGACCGTAGTCAAAAGCAAACTTTCTCCAATCATGTCCATACAAATATGTGATGGCCTGCGTCTTGTAGACATACACCTCATAGACCGTGTAGGTGTTCATCAATTTGCCATTGCCATGCATAGTGAAAGATCCTTCATGCGGACACATCTGGTTAATCATTGGACGAAGTTCACAAGGTACAGTCTGCATGTGAAAATTGATACAAATGTAAGAAGCAGGAAGACTAAAAACAAGACTTTACTATATGCCAATTCATGCTAAACCACTGAGAATACATACCTGTAACTCTGTGAAGGAGCTACTAGAAAGGTAGATAGAGCCATAGGAGGTGTTATATGCGGGGTATGTACATGGGCCCGCCATATTCCCGCAAGCTCGACATCGGGATGGTGAAGGAAACATGGGAGGTACTACTGGTGCGTAGCGCTGAACGTAAGTGGAAGAATTAGGTTGTGTAAAGTGCATAGTTCAGAGCAATGCAAATGTTGACAAGCAAGTGCATAACACTATGTTACAAACTGAACAGTGAAAAATTAGTGTATGATGAATATAAGCATGCTAATTTGGTGTTTCCGAATTCCAAAAAGCATTAGACAGAGCCGGTGATAATATCAGACATAAATCATGGCATGTATATGTGGCTTAAGAAAATATACCCGAACCCTTGGATGGTTACGGCCCGGCTGATCCTTGGACTTGAGCTTATATAAGCATCCAGAAGGTGGGGCTGACAGTAACTTGGTGGCAGCCTCTGCAGATGCCTCATCAGCAGCAGTTGCAATCCTTTTGACCAATGAAGGCTTAGCAGTTTCAGTCTGCATATAAAAATTGAAGAGCAACAGATATATAAAATGAATCTATGAGACACTGATGCATATAGTGCTGGATGTAAGTGGAAGAATAGGTGTGTGTGTTTCTGAACTATTGGTAAGCATTAGACAAAGCCGGCAATAAACAGACAAAAATCAAATCATGTATGAGGATTAAGAAAATATACCTGCTTACTGAAAAGGGTACCACCCAGCTGGCCCGTGGCCTTGTGCTTGAGGAGGTTTTCAGAAGATGGTGGCAGCACCATCGTCTTCACAGCAGCCTCATCAGGATCATTTTTTATCCATTTGAGTAGAGGAACAGAAGTTTCATCCTGCATATGAATAGCAACAGAACTCATCATTGATATTTAATAAATCTATGAGATAGACTGATGCAAATAGTGCGGGTGTAAGTGGAAGAATAGGGTTGTGCATAGAGAACAGTTGACAACAATGCAAATGATTACAAAAGAAGCCAATGGAAATCAACAGTTTATATACTGGATGAGACAGACTGAAAAGTGAAAAATTAGTGTATGATGATTGTAAGCAAACGCAGTGTTTCTGAACTTTTGGTAAGCATTAGACAAAGCCAACAGTAATTAAACAGATAATAATGAAATCATGTATGTGGATTAAGAAAATATACCAGATTCATTAAAAGGTCACCACCCAGCTGGCCCATGGCCTCGTGCTTGTAGAGGTTTTCGGAAGATGGCGGCACCATCGTCCTCACAGCAGCCTCATTAGCCCCATTTTGCATCCACTTGAGTAAAGGCGCAACAGTTTCAGCCTGCATAAGAATGGGAACAGATCTCAGCAGTGATATTGAATGACTCTGAGACAGACTGATGCATATAGTGCTAGATGTAAGTGGAAGGGTATGGCCGTGTATGGACAACAGTTCACAACAATGCAAGGGTGTGTTCGGTTCTGAAACAGCGTGGAATGGAATGGAATGGTTCCATTTCAGAGGAATGGAATGGTTACATTTTTGTTCGGTTGGGAAAAATGGAGAGCAGAAGAGATCGAGGTTAAACTAACCAATTGTCTCAAAATTGTAATTAACAATTGCAAATGACATTTTAATCTCAAAGTCGTAATTAACAGCGCCTAATGGTGCTCTTTTAATCTAAAAATCGAAATTAACATCATTTTATGTTGGGTTAGGGGAACTGGAGTAGATGAACATTACTGTATGATGATTGTAAGCAAACGAATTTGGTGTTTCTAAACTTTTGGCTTCGAGATCTTATGGGTTTCAACTCTAGCCTACCCCAACTTGTTTGGGACTGAAAGGCTTGGTTGTTGTTGTTGTTGTTGTTGTAAACTTTTGGCAAGCATAGAAAAAACCGACAATAAACAGAGAAAAATCAAGGCATGTTTTGTGGATTAAGAAAATATACCATATTCATTAAAAGATCACCACCCAGCTGGTGCGTGGCCTTGTGCTTGTAGAGGCATTTAGAAGATGGGGCGGCATCAACATACTGGCAGCCTGATCAGCCGCAGTTTTGATCTTCCTTTTGAGTAAAGGCCCTAAAGTTTCAGTCTGCATATGAATAGCAAAACAAAAGGCAGACCTCAGCAGTGATATTGAATTACTGTATGAGATAGACTGATGCATATAGTGGATGCTCTTAGCCTTTTGCAGCGTGAACACTAGCTATGGACAGACAAAAAACTAGTTAACTCAGCTTTGTCTAGATATGAATGTACTACCACCATCCAAAAGCTTAAGCCTTATTTATTTTTGAGAAATCAAAACAAGCAAAGTTTGACCAAAATTTTAGAACATTCTATCAACAAATATAATACTGTGTAGATACCGTAGGAAAATATATTTTATTATCTATTTAATGATATTAATTTTGTATTTTGCATGTTACTGATTTTTGGTAAAAGCTTAGTCAAACATGGTATAGTTTGACTTTCTAAAAATAATATAAGCCCAAAGCTTTGGGATGGAGGCAGTAGTATCTAGAGCTAAAACACATCTAGATACATCCGTATCTACAGATAGTTGAGTCAATTAATTTGGATCTGAGGGAGTATCAGATTCAGACTACATCATGGTAAGTTGGTTTAAAAAATTACCCCTGGGCGGTCCCTGCCCAGCTCGGCAGTGGCATTTCGCTTCTTGTGCTGCAGATCGGGCCATGCTCCTGCAGCAGGTGGGGCGCTATTCTCGTTCCCCATAGCCTCAGCACGGAACCTGGAGGTACCAACCTGATACAGAGAATATAGAGCATGGTGTCACAGAGGCTTTACGCACAAACAGCTGAAGACATGTGCTACTTTAAGCATATTCAGAACAGAACAGATTGAGGATGCAGAGACCAGAGAGACACTTAAAAGGTAAAGAGTGGATAAGAAAACGGAGTACCTGCTTCGCGGGGCTGGGGACGCAGCTCAGGCTCAGCCAACTGCCCACATGCGTGGTGGCCTTACGCTCCATTGCCCCCACCGCCGAGGTCTTGCCTTTCCTGTACAAGCTGACAAAAGATACAGGGAGGATCAGCAGAAACTACAAAGGTTGCAAATGTCGACAAATAAAGGAAGAACACCCCAATCCAAGCAAAGGTAGCCCCCCCCCCACCCCCATCAATCACTCCCAGCTCGAGGGTGACCAGAAAGACACCCCTTTGCCCAGAATAGGAAAGAGATGCGCAAGATATCGAGGAGAGGAAAAAAGAACCGATCTCGAGAAAGGAGAGAACATTACTAGTCCTACCTAATCCGCTTGGGCTAGATGCAGCTTGCCCCTCCAAGCTGGATGCCTGGACGGTGGAGGCGAAAGGAGGGGATCGAGCTAGCGGCTTGCATCCATCGGCAATCGGCACTCGATCGGGAGAGAAGGGGTGCTACATAAAGGGGAGGGGTAACATATTTTATTACACAGTGAACTTACTGATGTGACTAGTCATTACATGTCTCACTGAAACTAGGGCCCATAGTGTGGCACCCCAAATTTACTTGAAGCTGCCCGGCGGGACGCATTGGCGCGTCAAGAAACCCCCGAATTGTAGCGGGGAAATGAAACATTTCACAAAAATTCGAAATTCAAGCACACCGCCACGCGCCAAGCACGCGGCTGTTCCTTCCTCTTCCTCGGTTCCTCCTCCCCTATCCGAAAAAACCCCAAATCCCAAGCTCAAACCAAAAAAAAAAAAAAACAAAACAAATCCCCTGGCCGCCATGCATGTCCTCGTTAACCCGCTGGAGATCGTTCCCGGACGATGCGGACCACCCGCCCGAGATCCAGAATTCCGTCCACCTCGAGGCACTGCGTGCTGTCTCGCAGCAGCGGCTTGAGGGCGCTGAAGAGGAAGTTCCGCCGGAAAGTGCTCATGGCAACCGTGCAAGCTCACCGGCGTGCTGTATCCCGAGAGGAACTGGTCAAAGCTTTGCTATTCGCCACACAAAAAAAATTGCGGGCCAAGATCTGGTCAAAGCTTCGTCGATGGCTTGCCGCGAGAGGCTTGGAGTCCAGAGTCAATAAACTAGCTGCTCGAGGACTTGGGCGGTTTACACGGATTCATATTAACTGACTCAAGTTTGTTAGTCTAGTTAACAAATGCATCTAGATACATCCATATCTAGACAGAATTGAGTCAATTAATATGAATCAGAGGGGAGTACCTGAAAGTGTTTCATGCTACCAACTAATGCGCTGGCAGGAATCGCTGTAGAAGTAATTGTGCTACTACTTGTACGATGAACTGATTGTGTGGGTGTCGAATTTTGCAACGCGATCATCCACTGAATGCTTAATCTAGCGCCAAAGGCATACAAATCATAACATACTACAGCACCAGAACATAAGAGTACGAATCATAAAGTAGCTCAACATTTTGCATCAGGGCTGGGTGGTCCTGAGACTACCGGGACGCCCCTGATGATCTCCGGGTGTGCATCCTCTTCAACGCAAAGCTGTGTACTCGGTCCACGGCCTCCTTCTGTAGGCTGGATAATCTCAGGTGCAGGACCTTCGTCTATGAGAGGCTCGTCATCAGTACCATCCACAGGTGCATCAGGGCTGGGTGGTCTTGAGACTACCCGGACGCCCGTGATGATCTCCGGGCGTGCATCCACTTCAACGCAAAGCTGTGTACTCGGTCCACGGCCTCCTTCTAGGCTGGATAATCTCAGGTGCAGGACCTTCGTCTATGAAAGGCTCGTCATCAGTACCATCCACAGGTGCATCAAACTGAGATTCATCTTCAAATCTCCCATCAAACTGAGAGACCTCTTTAACTCTATGCTTCTGCAATTAGTACATCAACCGATTAGACAAACATCTAAGGGATGCAACCTGAACAAATGCCGTTTTACATATTTACCTTCTCATCTGGCACAGCACATGTCCCAGAGCTGAAACCCGTTTCCTGAAGCAAGCGCTTTTTCTCTCCTTCCCGTCCATCCATCTGCAACAAGTTAAATTTGAGTACAGAACCTTGCACAACAATGCAAACTATTGATTGAAACAGCGGCAGCATCAATATAAATAATTAACTACATATGCCAGCACACATACAGTGTGAGCAAGATCTGCTTCTCCTGCTAAAGGATCATTATATGGTTCACCATGCTAAACCCGCCTAACATATGTGCGGTCCATCCCAAAAATGTGTAAATGATCTGCCACTACAGGGTGAGGCCTCTTCTCACCATTCATACATGTGCAGCGCGGGCAATACACGTCCAGGTTGTGACCATCATGAGCTCTAATAAACCCCATAAAGGGTTGAACACCATTTATATATGAAGGGGAACATAAGTGTCCATGCAGTTTCCAAGTTCTGTCCATCTGTTTAATTATGAGATACAGTGGTTGGTGATTAATTTAAGGCGAAGTAGGAAATGTATATCCATCGAGTACAAAACTATACTACATGATTATGCATTTCAGCAATCATGTCGAGTACAAAACAAAAAATGCCCATCGACATTTTAGCAAACAGATCGTGTACAAAACTCTGCCATGGCATTTCAGCAAATTAACGGATCGAGTGCAGAACTGACTCTATATGCCCACGCAAATGAACAAATTGATCGATGACAAATCGAGCGGAAAACTATAAAGTGCCAATTAGTTCGAGCATACTGACGAATTTTTTTAGCAGCATCAAGAAAATATAAATCGTTAGGCTGTCTTGCCCGATACATGATTGAGCTAGAGATAGCAGCCCTACCGTGGATCAACTTGACCGCCGGTGCGTCTCGAGAAGAACGACGGGGAGGGGAAGCTTCTTCTTCGCACGGACGGGACGGGGAGGGGAAGCTCTTCGCACGGACGGGGATAAGTTGTGTACGGGTGGGTGGGGGGTCATGCGGCCGGGCCGCCGGGGTGATAATTAAGGTTGGTAGGTGGCGTTTAATGGAGTTGCGTGTGTAATTTGCCGTGCACAAGGTTGAGGAATAGGCGGTTCCCTTTGCCGCGCGCACAATTCAAACTATCCCGCCCATGTAGTTTAAATTCGCCATATTTTCGTTAAATCGACATAAAGTCATGTGAGTGGGGGAAAATTAGCAAAGTTGCTTGAAAAATAGTAAAACTCTGGAATTATCCTTTAAATATGCTCTACTTCGTGTGAAAATCGGGGTGTGGAAGCATGTTGAGCTGTTTTATTTGTACTTTCTTCATTAAAACTCCCATTTTATGCACTTTGGATGGAAAGAAATCATTTGTACATAAATTTTGACAACGCCATTTGCAAACACTAATTGTTTACATGCCAAGATGCACCCATCCACCAAATATATATGTGGCAAAAGTTTATCACAATCTAGCAGATATGCATAATTAGTGAGGGACCCCTTTTGATTTTGTGCAATTTCCACTAATTAGGTAGAGATCGAGAAGGGTTAATTAATTAGGCCATGTTAGGGGTTATGTGTTTTAATAGGTTGTGTGGATTCAAATACAACTTCTTTATTTGTGTGCTATGATTAATCAAAACTAGATCGATCGACTGCGCACACATTATTAGAGGCGCATGCCTTTGCGCACAAAGTGCATGTGTGTGTTGTTGGCCACCAACGAGAGAGAGAGAGAGAGAGAGAGAGAGAGAGAGATAGAGGTAGAGAGAGCTACATACGAGAGAGCGATTGAAATCCCCAAATTAAACACATATATATGCATGGCACATTTAATTTAATTAGAGGACCGCGAGGCACCCCTGGCCTGCTTGATGCATAATTAAGTGTCATTGGCCTATATATAGGGTTTAATTAGGGTTTAGGGTTTAGGGTTAGGAGGTTAGGGTTTAGGGTTTAATGTTTATGGTGTTTAGGGTTTAGGGATTAGGGATTAGGGTTTATTTAGGGTTTAAGGTTTAGGGATCATCGATCGAGTGCGCACACACATATTATTAGAGGCACACGCGCCTTTGCGCATAAAGTGCATGCGTATATGTGTGTGTTTTTTGGCCACCAACGACATATAGATGATCGAGAGAGAGAGATTGAAATCCCCCAAGAATATGTTCAAATATATATTAAAATATATGCACGAATTAATGCATGCATGGTAGGCCATGCATGCACACTAATTATATATATATTATGAGGAAACTTAATCAAATGTGTTTTCATTCGAGAGAACTTGTCAAAATTCAAGTTAATTAATTTATCATCGATAATTATATAATTAATTAATGAATCTCAGGGAGATGTTATACAACATATGATCGATATATAGGCCATGTATATATTAATTGGTTTTAATCTACCGTTTTTGCTAGCTAGCTGCATGCTATATATAGAGCATGTTTTTATTAGATCGGGTTATAGCTAGTATAGTTTAGGGTTATGTGTTTTAATTAACTAGGGTTTGATTAGCTAGGGGTTAGTTATATATATATGGTTTAGGGTTAATGCATGTCACATTTAATTTAACTAGAGGACCGCGAGGCACCCCTGGCCTGCTTGATGCACAATTAAGTGTCGTTGGCCTATATATATAGGGTTTAATTAGGGTTTAGGGTTAGCTAGCTGGGTTTAGGGTTTAGTGTTTTGGGTGTTTAGCTAGGGTCTAGGGTTTAGGGTTTAGTGTTTACTGTGTTTAGAGGGTCTAGGGTTTAGTGTTTAGGGTGTTTAGGGTCTAGGGTTTAGGGTCTAGTGTTTAGGGTCTATGGTTTAGGGTTTAATTAGTGTTTAGGGTGTTTAGGGTTTAGGGTTTAGTGTTTACGGTGTTTAGGGTCTAGGGTTTAGGGTTTAGTGTTTAGGGTCTAGGGTTTAGGGTTTAATTAGTGTTTAGGGTGTTTATAGGGTTTAGGGTTTAGGGTTTAGGGTTTTAGGGTTTAGGGTTTAGGGTTTAGGGTTTAGGGTTTATGGTTTAGGGTTTACGGTGTTTAGGGTCTAGGGTTTAGGGTTTAGTGTTTAGGGTGTTTAGGGTCTAGGGTTTAGTGTGTTTAGGGTGTTTAGGGTTTAGGGGATTAGGGATTAGGTTTTAGGGTTGTTTAAGGTTTAGGGATCATCCGATCGAGTGCGCACACACACATTATTAGAGGCACACGCGCCTTTGCGCATAAAGTGCATGCGTATATGTGTGTGTTTTTTGGCCACCAACGACATATAGATGATCGAGAGAGAGAGATTGAAATCCCCCAAGAATATGTTCAAATATATATTAAAATATATGCACGAATTAATGCATGCATGGTAGGCCATGCATGCACACTAATTATATATATATTATGAGGAAACTTAATCAAATGTGTTTTCATTCGAGAGAACTTGTCAAAATTCAAGTTAATTAATTTATCATCGATAATTATATAATTAATTAATGAATCTCAGGGAGATGTTATACAACATATGATCGATATATAGGCCATGTATATATTAATTGGTTTTAATCTACCGTTTTTGCTAGCTAGCTGCATGCTATATATAGAGCATGTTTTTATTAGATCGGGTTATAGCTAGTATAGTTTAGGGTTATGTGTTTTAATTAACTAGGGTTTGATTAGCTAGGGGTTAGTTATATATATATGGTTTAGGGTTAATGCATGTCACATTTAATTTAACTAGAGGACCGCGAGGCACCCCTGGCCTGCTTGATGCACAATTAAGTGTCGTTGGCCTATATATATAGGGTTTAATTAGGGTTTAGGGTTAGCTAGCTGGGTTTAGGGTTTAGTGTTTTGGGTGTTTAGCTAGGGTCTAGGGTTTAGGGTTTAGTGTTTACTGTGTTTAGAGGGTCTAGGGTTTAGTGTTTAGGGTGTTTAGGGTCTAGGGTTTAGGGTCTAGTGTTTAGGGTCTATGGTTTAGGGTTTAATTAGTGTTTAGGGTGTTTAGGGTTTAGGGTTTAGTGTTTACGGTGTTTAGGGTCTAGGGTTTAGGGTTTAGTGTTTAGGGTCTAGGGTTTAGGGTTTAATTAGTGTTTAGGGTGTTTATAGGGTTTAGGGTTTAGGGTTTAGGGTTTAGGGTTTTAGGGTTTAGGGTTTAGGGTTTAGGGTTTAGGGTTTATGGTTTAGGGTTTACGGTGTTTAGGGTCTAGGGTTTAGGGTTTAGTGTTTAGGGTGTTTAGGGTCTAGGGTTTAGTGTGTTTGGTTTAGGGATTAGGGATTAGGGTTTTAGGGTTGTTTAAGGTTTAGGGATCATCGATCGAGTGCGCACACACACATTATTAGAGGCACACGCGCCTTTGCGCATAAAGTGCATGCGTATATGTGTGTGTTTTTTGGCCACCAACGACATATAGATGATCGAGAGAGAGAGATTGAAATCCCCAAGAATATGTTCAAATATATATTAAAATATATGCGAATTAATGCATGCATGGTAGGCCATGCATGCACACTAATTATATATATATTATGAGGAAACTTAATCAAATGTGTTTTCATTCGAGAGAACTTGTCAAAATTCAAGTTAATTAATTTATCATCGATAATTATATAATTAATTAATGAATCTCAGGGAGATGTTATACAACATATGATCGATATATAGGCCATGTATATATTAATTGGTTTTAATCTACCGTTTTTGCTAGCTAGCTGCATGCTATATATAGAGCATGTTTTTATTAGATCGGGTTATAGCTAGTATAGTTTAGGGTTATGTGTTTTAATTAACTAGGGTTTGATTAGCTAGGGGTTAGTTATATATATATGGTTTAGGGTTAATGCATGTCACATTTAATTTAACTAGAGGACCGCGAGGCACCCCTGGCCTGCTTGATGCACAATTAAGTGTCGTTGGCCTATATATATAGGGTTTAATTAGGGTTTAGGGTTAGCTAGCTGGGTTTAGGGTTTAGTGTTTTGGGTGTTTAGCTAGGGTCTAGGGTTTAGGGTTTAGTGTTTACTGTGTTTAGAGGGTCTAGGGTTTAGTGTTTAGGGTGTTTAGGGTCTAGGGTTTAGGGTCTAGTGTTTAGGGTCTATGGTTTAGGGTTTAATTAGTGTTTAGGGTGTTTAGGGTTTAGGGTTTAGTGTTTACGGTGTTTAGGGTCTAGGGTTTAGGGTTTAGTGTTTAGGGTCTAGGGTTTAGGTTTTAATTAGTGTTTAGGGTGTTTATAGGGTTTAGGGTTTAGTGTTTAGGGTTTAGGGTTTTAGGGTTTAGGGTTTAGGGTTTGGGTTTAGGGTTTAGGGTTTATGGTTTAGGGTTTACGGTGTTTAGGGTCTAGGGTTTAGGGTTTAGTGTTTAGGGTGTTTAGGGTGTTTAGGGTCTAGGGTTTAGTGTGTTTAGGGTGTTTAGGGTTTAGGGATTAGGGATTAGGGTTTTAGGGTTGTTTAAGGTTTAGGGATCATCGATCGAGTGCGCACACACATTATTAGAGGCACCCGCGCCTTTACGCATCAAGTGCATGCGTATATATGTGTGTTTTGGGCCACCAACGATATATAGATGATCGAGAGAGAGAGAGAGATTGAAATCCCCAAGAATATGTTCAAATATACATTAAAATATATGCACGAATGCATTGTAGGCCATGCATGCACACTAATTATATATATATTATGAGGCAACTTAATCAAATGTGTTTTCATTCGAGAGAACTTGTCAAAGTTCAAGTTAATTAATTTATCACGATAATTATATAATTAATTAATGATTCTCAGGGATATGTTATACAACATGATCGATATAGGCCATGTATATTTTAATTGGTGTTAATCTACGGTTTGCTAGCTAGCTGCTATATATAGAGCATGTTTTTATTAGATCGGGTTATAGCTAGCTAGTATAGTTTAGGGTTATGTGTGTTAATTAAGTAGGGTTGATTAGCTAGGGTTAGTTACATATATATGGTTTAGGGTTAATGCATGGCACATTTAATTTTATTAGAGGATCACGAGGCACCCATGACCCACTCGATCGATGCACAATTAAGTGTCGTTGGCCTATACATAGGGTTTAATTGGGGTTTAGGATTAGCTAGGGTTTAGGGTTAGGGTTAGGTACGTTTAGGGTCTAGGGTTTAGGGTTTAGTGTTTAGGGTGTTTAGGGTTTAGGGATTAGGGATTTAAGGTTTTAGGGTTGTTTAAGGTTTAGGGATCATCGATCGAGTGCGCACACACATTATTAGAGGCACCCGCGCCTTTACGCATAAATTGCATGCATATATATGTGTGTTTTGGGCCACCAACGATATATAGATGATCGAGAGAGAGAGAGAGATTGAAATCCCCAAGAATATGTTCAAATATACATTAAAATATATGCACGAATGCATTGTAGGCCATGCATGCACACTAATTATATATATATTATGAGGCAACTTAATCAAATGTGTTTTCATTCGAGAGAACTTGTCAAAGTTCAAGTTAATTAATTTATCACGATAATTATATAATTAATTAATGAATCTCAGGGATATGTTATGCAACATGATCGATATAGGCCATGTATATTTTAATTGGTGTTAATCTACGGTTTGCTAGCTAGTGCTATATATTTTATTAGATCGGGTTATAGCTAGCTAGTATAGTTTAGGGTTATGTGTTTTAATTAAGTAGGGTTGATTAGCTAGGGTTAGTTACATATATATGGTTTAGGGTTAATGCACGGCACATTTAATTTTATTAGAGGATCACGAGGCACCCATGACCCGCTCGATCGATGCACAATTAAGTGTCGTTGGCCTATACAGAGGGTTTAATTGGGGTTTAGGATTAGCTAGGGTTTAGGGTTAGGGTTAGGTTAGGGTTAGGGTATGTTTAGGGTCTAGGGTTTAGGGTTTAGTGTTTAGGGTGTTTAGGGTTTAGGGATTAGGGATTTAAGGTTTTAGGGTTGTTTAAGGTTTAGGGATCATCGATCGAGTGCGCACACACATTATATTATTAGAGGCACCCGCGCCTTTACGCATAAATTGCATGCATATATATGTGTGTTTTTTGGCCACCAACGATATATAGATGATCGAGAGAGAGAGATTGAAATCCCCAAGAATATGTTCAAATATACATTAAAATATATGCACGAATGCATTGTAGGCCATGCATGCACACTAATTATATATATATATTATGAGGCAACTTAATCAAATGTGTTTTCATTCGAGAGAACTTGTCAAAGTTCAAGTTAATTAATTTATCACGATAATTATATAATTAATTAATGAATCTCAGGGATATGTTATACAACATGATCGATATAGGCCATGTATATTTTAATTGGTGTTAATCTACGGTTTGCTAGCTAGCTGCTATATATAGAGCATGTTTTTATTAGATCGGGTTATATCTAGTATAGTTTAGGGTTATGTGTTTTAATTAAGTAGGGTTGATTAGCTAGGGTTAGTTACATATATATGGTTTATGGTTAATGCATGGCACATTTAATTTTATTAGAGGATCGCGAGGCACCCATGACCCGCTCGATCGATGCACAATTAAGTGTCGTTGGCCTATACATAGGGTTTAATTGGGGTTTAGGATTAGCTAGGGTTTAGGGTTAGGGTTAGGGTTAGGGTTAGGGTACGTTTAGGGTCTAGGGTTTAGGGTTTAGTGTTTAGGGTGTTTAGGGTTTAGGGATTAGGGATTTAGGGGTTTTAGGGTTGTTTAAGGTTTAGGGATCATCGATCGAGTGCGCACACACATTATTAGAGGCACCCGCGCCTTTACGCATAAATTGCATGCATATATATATATGTGTGTTTTTTGGCCACCAACGATATATAGATGATCGAGAGAGAGAGATTGAAATCCCCAAGAATATGTTCAAATATACATTAAAATATATGCACGAATGCATGGTAGGCCATGCATGCACACTAATTATATATATATATATATTATGAGGCAACTTAATCAAATGTGTTTTCATTCGAGAGAACTTGTCAAAATTAAAGTTAATTAATTTATCACGATAATTATATAATTAATTAATGAATCTCAGGGATATGTTATACAACATGATCGATATAGGCCATGTATATATTAATTGGTGTTAATCTACGGTTTGCTAGCTAGCTGCTATATATAGAGCATGTTTTTATTAGATCGGGTTATAGCTAGTATAGTTTAGGGTTATGTGTTTTCATTAAGTAGGGTTGATTAGCTATGGTTAGTTACATATATATGGTTTAGGGTTAATGCATGGCACATTTAATTTAATTAGAGGACCGCGAGGCACCCCTGGCCTGCTTGATGCACAATTAAGTGTCGTTGGCCTATATATAGGGTTTAATTAGGGTTTAGGGTTAGGGTTAGGGTTTAGGGTCTAGGGTTTAGTGTTTAGGGTGTTTAGGGTTTAGGGATTAGGGATTAGGGTTTCAGGGTTGTATAAGGTTTAGGGATCATCGATCGAGTGCGCACACACATTATTAGAGGCACCCGCGCCTTTGCGCATAAAGTGCATGCGTATAGTTTAGGGTTATTTGTTTTAATTAAGTAGGGTTTGATCAGCTAGGGTTAGTTACATATATATGGTTTAGGGTTAATGCATGGCACATTACATATAGTTTAAATCTCAAGAATGTTTATACATGATAGGCCATATGTGCAAAGGAATTTTTTTCCTCGTGAACTTGTCAAAATTCAAGTTTATCAGTGCCAATGGAAACTAGTCCAAAAAATTACATAGAGGACCAAAAGTACTAGACAATAACTAATAGAACCTGCAACTTTACAAAAAGGACCCCAAAACATATAGAAGAAAATCAATCGAGTCCTTCTCGACCGCACATCAGATCTCTGCTCCGCATCCTTTCCAGCAACTCCGTCGCCGGGGACGCACCACTTGGGACGGTGTCGCCGGTAGTCGCCAGGACGAAGGAGAAGAAGGGCCTCAGCAACGGCATATTGGCTCTGAGAAGGGTCGCTGAAAGTCCAAGATGTGCACGGGCAAGACGGATGACGCCGTCGTATGCCCCGAGCTTGTGAACTTTAGCAGCTTGACTTCCCCATTGGCCAGATCTGAAGCACTGACCAAAGCAAGCCTCACCGTTAGCGCCATCACATTGATGGCACCAGATCGGGGTTTGGCCGGCAAGATCCGCCAGATTCACCATAGGCCAGATCTGAAGCCGATGACGAGATCCCCGACTCCATTGCGCCATTCTGCTCATGGGAAACACTGGATCTAAGCTTACAACAACACTAACTCCCTCGGATCCAAATTAGCTGACTCAACTTTGCTTATCTAAATATGGATGTATCCACACATGTTTTTACTCTAGATACATACACGTCTAAGGAAAGTTGAATCAATTAATTTAGTTCGGAGGGTGTACAATATACAGAGAGAAGTCGGCCTCGTCTCCGGCCGGCGAGGCCGCCGGAGAGAAGGGGGAGAGGAGCCGGGGGAGTGGGAGAGACTCGAGAGAGAAAGAGAAGAGGAAGAAATGAGAGCTCCCTGGGGAAGAACATTATTTTTGCCAAATCATCCCGCCGCATCCATTCGAAAATCCCGTGACCAGTTTTACCCTTTTAACCCTGGTCCGGAAGCTACAACCCACCGACCATGGAGGGCTCATTCGGTAACAATGAAATATCTTGCCTAGATCCCGAACCCTCCCCACAGGCCCACACCCACCCACCAACCATTCGCCCCATTAGCTCAAAAATACTCTCACACGCCAAAGCTCTGACTCTCTACAGTACTAGATCTGCTTCGCCGCCGGCATACTCCTCCACAGCGTAGCCTTGATCGTGTTGGCTGTCCACCCACCTGATCCGCTCCCCCGCCGCCCTCGTCACCGACGGATCTGCTTCACCGCCGACCTCGCCACCGACGGATCTGCTTCACCGCCGACCTCGCCACCGACGGATCTGCTTCACCGCCGACCTCGCCACCGACTACCTCGCCGCAGCGGCTGTATCAACTTCACCGAATACCTTGCCAGCCAACCAGATCTGCTTCACTAACGCCCGCTTCTACTGAAACAGGGTCGATTCATCGTCTCCCGCGTTCGCCGCCGCTGGAATGCAAGTTGCCGCCCCCGTCCACCCTGATATGTCTCCAACATATCGATAATTTCTTATGTTCCATGCTACTTTATTGATGATACCTACATGTTTTATACACATTATATGTCATATTTATGCATTTTCTGGAACTAACCTATTAACAAGATGCCGAAGAGCCAGTTGCTGTTTCTGCTGTTTTTGGTTTCAGAAATCCTAGTAAAGAAATATTCTCGGAATTGGACGAAACGCCCAGGGTCCTATTTTGCACGAAGCTTCCAAGACCGAAGACCTAACGAAGTGGGGCCACGAGGTGGCGGGAGGCTAGGCCGGCGCGGCCCAGCCCCGGCCGCGCCGACCTCCCCCGGGCCCCTCGTGTGGCCCCTCGCGTTGACCCTCCGCCTACTTAAAGCTTCCGTCGCGAAACCCCCAGTACCGAGAGCCACGATACGGAAAACCTTCCAGAGACGCCGCCGCCGCGAATCCCATCTCGGGATTCTGGAGATCGCCTCCGGCACCCTGCCGGAGAGGGGATTCATCTCTGGAGGACTCTACACCGCCATGGTCGCCTCCGGAGTGATGAGTGAGTAGTTCACCCCTGGACCATGGGTCCATAGCAGTAGCTAGATGGTCGTCTTCTCCTTGTTGTGCTTCATTGTTGGATCTTGTGAGCTGCCTAACATGATCAAGATCATCTATCTGTAATACTATATGTTGTGTTTGTCGGGATCCGATGGATAGAGAGTACTATGATTATGGTGATTATCAATCTATTGTTCATGTGTTGTTTATGATCTTGCATGCTCTCCGTTATTAGTAGAGGCTCTGGCCAAGTTTTTACTCTTAACTCCAAGAGGGAGTATTTATGCTCGATAGTGGGTTCATGCCTCCATTGAATCTGGGACAGTGACAGAAAGTTCTAAGGTTGTGGATGTGCTGTTGCCACTAGGGATAAAACATTGATGCTATGTCTAAGGATGTAGTTGTTGATTACATTACGCACCATACTTAATGCAATTGTCTGTTGCTTTGCAACTTAATACTGGAGGGGGTTCGGATGATAACCTGAAGGTGGACTTTTTAGGCATAGATGCAGTTGGATGGCGGTCTATGTTCTTTGTCGTAATGCCGGATTAAATCTCACTATATTTACCATGTCATGTATATGCATTGTTATGCCTTTCTCTATTTGTCAATTGCCCGACTGTAATTTGTTCACCCAACATGCTTTTATCTTATGGGAGAGACACCTCTAGTGAAGTGGACCCCGGTCCTATTCTTTACATAGCATACAATCTACTGCAATACTTGTGTTTTACTGTTTTCTTGCAAACAATCATCTTCCACTCGATACGTTTAATCCTTTGTTACAGCAAGCCGGTGAGATTGACAACCTCACTGTTTCGTTGGGACAAAGTACTTGGGTTGTGTTGTGCAGGTTCCTAGTTGGCGCCGGAATCCCTGGTGTTGCGCCGCATCACATTTCGCGACCATCAACCTTCAACGTGCTTCTTGGCTCCTACTGGTTCGATTAAACCTTGGTTTCTTTCTGAGGGAAAACTTGCTACTGTGCGCATCATACCTTCCTCTTGGGGTTCCCAACGAACGTGTGAGTTACACGCCATCAAGCATAATTTTCTGGCGCCGTTGCCGGGGAGATCAAGACACGCTGCAAGGGGAGTCTCCACTTCTCAATCTCTTTACTTTGTTTTTGTCTTGCTTTATTTTATTTACTACTTTGTTTGCTGCACCTAAACAAAACACAAAAAAATTAGTTGCTAGTTTTACTTTATTTACTGTCTTGCTCTCTATATCAAAAACACAAAAAATTAGTTACTTGTCTTTACTTTATTTGCCTAGTTTACTTTTGATATCATGTCTAGTCCTGTACTTGTTTTTATTTTCACTAGTTAGGCTTAATGGAAAACAACAAAAAAATTAGAGATCTTTATAGTATTTATCTTGAGTTAGGACATGAGGTGTTTGAAGAGAAAATTAAAAAACCTATGGAACTTTATATGCATGCTAATGGTAATGTTATTTGTATAAATGCTTTGAACACCATTGTTGCTAATGCTATGGAAGAATTTAAGCTTGGGGAAGCTAGTTGTGATATTTTTAGTCCCCCAAGCATGGAGGAGAAAATTTACTTTGATGATACTTTACCTCCTATATATGATGCTTGCAATGATGAATATGATATTTTCAGTCCACCTACTATTGAGGAGAAAATTAATTATGATTACAATATGCCTCCTATATATGATGATTATGGTGATGAGAATAATAGTGATAGCTATTTTGTTGAATTTGCTCCCACTACAACTAATAAAACTGATTATGCTTATGTGGAGAGTAAAATTTTTATGCATGTGGCTCATGACAAGAATGTTTTACGTGATAATTATATTGTTGAGTTTGCTCATGATGCTACTAAAAGTTATTATGAGAGAGGGAAACATGGTTATATGCATCTTAATAATATTAAGTTTCCCCTCTTTATGTTGAGAATCTTGAAATTGCGCTTGTGTTGCTTTTCTATGCTTGCCACTTTGTTCTTCATGAATTTATTTGTGTACAAGATTCTTTTTCATAGGAAGTGGGTTAGGCTTAAATGTGCTTTGAATTTGCTTCTTGATTCTCTCTTTTCCTTCAACGCTTATTTCTTGCGAAAGTATCATTAAAACTGCTGAGCCCATCTTAATGGCTATAAAGAAAGAACTTCTTGGGAGATAACCCATGTTTTTACCTACAGCAATTTTTTGTTTTATTGAGTCTTGGAAGTTGTTTACTACTGTAGCAACCTCTCCTTATCATGTTTTTGTGCCAAGTAAAGTTTTTATGTCAAAGTTGATGTTATATTTGGGATTGCTGCGCAGAAACAGCATTGCTGTCTGTCACGAATCTGGGCACAGTTCCCTGTAGAAAATTCGAAAAAATCTGCCAATTTACGAGCGTGATCCTCAGATATGTACGCAACTTTCATTAGTTTTGAGTTTTTCCATTTGAGCAAGTCTAGTGCCAACTTTAAATTCGTCTTTACAGACTGTTCTGTTTTTGACAGATTCTGCCTTTTATTTCGCATTGCCTCTTTTGCTATGTTGGATTTATTTCTTTGATCCACTAATGTCCAGTAGCATTATGCAATGTCCAGAAGTGAAAATAATGATTGTGTCACCTCTGAATGAGTGAATTATTAATGATGCACTAACCCTCTAATGAGTTTGCTTGAAGTTTGGTGTGAAGGAAGTTTTCAAGGGTCAAGAGAGGAGAATGATATACTATGATCAAGAGGAGTGAAAGCTCTAAGCTTGGGGATGCCCCCGTGGTTCACCCCTGCATATTTTAAGAAGACTCAAGCGTCTAAGCTTGGGGATGCCCAAGGCATCCCCTTCTTCATCGACAACATCATCAGGTTCCTCCCCTGAAACTATATTTTTATTCAGTCACATCTTGTGTTCTTTACTTGGAGCGTCGGTTTGTTTTCGTTTTTGTTTTTGTTTGAATAAGATGGATCCTAGCATTCACTTTGTGGGAGAGAGACACGCTCCGCTGTTGCATATGGACACATGTGTCCTTAGGCTTTACTCATAATGTTCAAGGCGAAGTTTCTTCTTCGTTAAATTGTTATATGGTTGGAATTGGAAAATGCTACATGTAGTAATTCTAAAATGTCTTGGATAATGTGATACTTGGCAATTGTTGTGCTCATGTTTAAGCTCTTGCATCATATGCTTTGCACCCATTAATGAAGAAATACATAGAGCTTGCTAAAATTTGATTTGCATATTTGGTTTCTCTAAGGTCTAGATAATATCTAGTATTGAGTTTTGAACAACAAGGAAGACGGTGTAGAGTCTTATAATGTTTACAATGTGTCTTTTATGTGAGTTTTGCTGCACTTGTTCATCCTTGAGTTTGCTTCAAATAACCTTGCTAGCCTAAACCTTGTATCGAGAGGGAATACTTCTCATGCATCCAAAATCCTTGAGCCAACTACTATGCCATTTGTGTCCACCATACCTACCTACTACATGGTATTTCTCCGCCATTCCAAAGTAAATTGCTTGAGTGCTACCTTTAAAATTCCATCATTCACCTTTGCAATATATAGCTCATGGGACAAAATAGCCTTAAAACTATCGTAGTATTGAATATGTACTTATGCACTTTATATTTTATTAAGTTGCTTGTTGTGCGATAACCATGCTTCTGGGGAACGCCATCAACTATTGTTGAATATCATGTGAGTTGCTATGCATGTCCGTCTTGTCTGAAGGTCTATCATTTTAGTGGTTGGAGCATGCAAAATTGTTAGAGAAGAACATTGGGCCGCTAACTAAAGCCATGAATCATGGTGGAAGTTTCAGTTTTGGACATATATCCTCAATCTCATATGAGAATAATAATCATTGCTACATGCTTATGCATTTAAGAGGAGTCCATTATCTGTTGTCCATGTTGTCCCGGTATGGATGTCTAAGTTGAGAATAATCAAAAGCGAGAAATCCAAATGCGAGCATTCTCCTTAGACCTTTGTACAGGGGCATGGAGGTACCCCTTTGTGACACTTGGTTGAAACATGGCATGCGAAGATCCGGTAGTCCAAGCTAAGTAGGACGAGGTGCGGGCACTATTAGTATACTATGCATGAGGCTTGCAACTTGTAAGATATAATTTACATAACTCATATGCTTTATTACTACCGTTGACAAAATTGTTTCATGTTTTCAAAATAAAAGCTCTAGCACAAATACAGCAATCGATGCTTTCCTCATTGAAGGACCATTCTTTTACTTTTATTGTTGAGTCAGTTTACCTATCTCCTTCCACCTTAAGAAGCAAACACTTGTGTGAACTGTGCATTGATTCCTACATACTTGCATATTGCACTTATTATACTACTTTATGTTGACAATATCCATGAGATATACATGTTACAAGTTGAAAGCAACCGCTGAAACTTAATCTTCCTATGTGTTGCTTCAACACCTTTACTTTGATTTATTGCTTTATGAGTTAACTCTTATGCAAGACTTATTGATGCTTGTCTTGAAGTACTATTCATGAAAAGTCTTTGCTATATGATTCATTGTTTACTCATGTCATTACCTTTGCTTTGATCGCTGCATTCATTACATATGTTTACAAATAGTATGATCAAGATTATGATGGCATGTCACTTCAGAAATTATCTTTGTTATCTTTACCTGCTCGGGACGAGCAGAACTAAGCTTGGGGATGCTGATACGTCTCCAACGTATCGATAATTTCTTATGTTCCATGCTACTTTATTGATGATACCTACATGTTTTATACACATTATATGTCATATTTATGCATTTTTTGGAACTAACCTATTAACAAGATGTCGAAGAGCCAGTTGCTGTTTTTGGTTTCAAATCCTAGTAAAGAAATATTCGAATTGGACGAAACTTTCGCCCAGGGTCCTATTTTTGCACGAAGCTTCCGAAGACCGAAGACCTAACGAAGTGGGGCCACGAGGTGGCCAGGCTGGCCGCGGCCCGTGCCCCGGCCGCGCCGACCTACCCCCCGGCCCCTCGTGTGGCCCCTCGCGTTGACCCTCCGCCTACTTAAAGCTTCCGTCGCGAAACCCCCGTACCGAGAGCCACGATACGAAAACCTTCCAGACGCGCCGCCGCGAATCCCATCTCGGGGATTCTGGAGATCGCCTCCGGCACCCGCCGGAGAGGGGATTCATCTCCGGAGGACTCTACACCGCCATGGTCGCCTCCGGAGTGATGAGTGAGTAGTTCACCCCTGGACCATGGGTCCATAGCAGTAGCTAGATGGTCGTCTTCTCCTTGTTGTGCTTCATTGTTGGATCTTGTGAGCT
The DNA here is from genome assembly GCA_030979885.1 of Lolium multiflorum. Lineage (NCBI taxonomy): Eukaryota > Viridiplantae > Streptophyta > Magnoliopsida > Poales > Poaceae > Lolium > Lolium multiflorum. The sequence goes on along the minus strand of CM061751.1, from coordinate 45,678,762 downwards.
GCCTAACATGATCAAGATCATCTATCTGTAATACTATATGTTGTGTTTGTCGGGATCCGATGGATAGAGAGTACTATGATTATGGTGATTATCAATCTATTGTTCATGTGTTGTTTATGATCTTGCATGCTCTCCGTTATTAGTAGAGGCTCTGGCCAAGTTTTTACTCTTAACTCCAAGAGGGAGTATTTATGCTCGATAGTGGGTTCATGCCTCCATTGAATCTGGGACAGTGACAGAAAGTTCTAAGGTTGTGGATGTGCTGTTGCCACTAGGGATAAAACATTGATGCTATGTCTAAGGATGTAGTTGTTGATTACATTACGCACCATACTTAATGCAATTGTCTGTTGCTTTGCAACTTAATACTGGAGGGGTTCGGATGATAACCTGAAGGTGGACTTTTTAGGCATAGATGCAGTTGGATGGCGGTCTATGTTCTTTGTCGTAATGCCCGGATTAAATCTCACTATATTTACCATGTCATGTATATGCATTGTTATGCCTTTCTCTATTTGTCAATTGTAATTTGTTCACCCAACATGCTTTTATCTTATGGGAGAGACACCTCTAGTGAACTGTGGACCCCGGTCCTATTCTTTACATAGCATACAATCTACTGCAATACTTGTGTTTTACTGTTTTCTTGCAAACAATCATCTTCCACTCGATACGTTTAATCCTTTGTTACAGCAAGCCGGTGAGATTGACAACCTCACTGTTTCGTTGGGACAAAGTACTTGGGTTGTGTTGTGCAGGTTCCTAGTTGGCGCCGGAATCCCCGGTGTTGCGCCGCATCACATTTCGCGACCATCAACCTTCAACGTGCTTCTTGGCTCCTACTGGTTCGATTAAACCTTGGTTTCTTTCTGAGGGAAAACTTGCTACTGTGCGCATCATACCTTCCTCTTGGGGTTCCCAACGAACGTGTGAGTTACACGCCATCACCCCGCCGCAGCTTGGTTAGTACGCTGGCCCGTTAGATCGCGGTGTTTCTTTAGCCATGTTTTGTGTAGTTATTTGCAGATCTCATATGCCGTTAACTTTCTTGATGTGTTGCTTCGCATGAAGTTTGTTTAAATGTTGTACAGTACAAAAGCATTATCCGGTCGCTACCATCCTGTTCATTCTACTGACACCTGTGTGCATCCACATATTTATAGCCTTGTACCCATTCATTTGCTGCCAACTGTTTTTGTACTGCATGCTATTGTCGCACTGCTTTTATAGTCGTGCTATGGGCATTTCCAATCTGCTTGTTCTTATACCACGTCATTAGCTCACCGCTAGCTGTTTTCTCGTGTCTGCTATTCTCACACTGCTTTTATAATCATGCTATGTGCATTTCCAATCTGCTTGCTCTTATACCTCGTCTTTAGCTTATATAGTTATTGCTGCGTGCATGTCTGGTCTTTGTATTATCGTAGACTGACTTGTCAATGTTATTTTTCCTTGGGATTGATCATGCGAACCACTTATTAGAACATCCAACATTAACAGCGGGGACGCTAGGTAAGGTTGGAATCTGAGTTCGTGGTTGGTAATTTTGGCAGTTTACTTCCGTTATTATCTATAACCTATATGCATTGTTCCTTATGCAAGAGATTAACACTTGGAACCCTGCCATAGCAATGCCATTCATGCTTTACTATGTTTCTGCCTATTTGATATGCTTGTCTTGGAGAAACTTCGAGGGTGATTTGAACCTGACATTTGGTCATTCTTAATGCCAGTTTACTTTATGTGTAAAACCTTGGCATTACCCTACTCTAAATCTGAATGTCTGAAATTCGTATCTCATGCAAAGCAACATCTAGTTGGTTTTAATTTGATATCTGGTAACTATTGGCTTATTCATTTGGCAGCTCAAGTTTTTTGTTATTTGAAACCAGCTGACTTGGTCTTAAATGTGATATCTAAACACAGATTAAGGACAATGGAGCAGGAGGATTAGCATTTCACTTGATGGCTGAACCTAAAATGATAGGCATGTTGACCACGACTAGTGCACGCAAGAGAAGGACCTGCAGTGAGCCAGTATGTGCTTAGTACATGCATCTTATCTTATCTTGTGCTTATTTCTGCTACATGCTGTTATCTGATCTCTACATTGCGTAATACATGTTTGAATAGTTAATTGTTGTAACTATGTTTACAATGTTACCAGAATGCAGTTTTAATGAAGCAGTCATCATTAGAAGATAGTCGCCAAAAAAGGATCTGTAGCGACCCTGTGCAACATTATGATGTAAGTTTGTGCTTAGTACAAGTTCCATACATGTCTTATTTATGCAACTTGTTATTATCTTATATCTACATTGCATAATAAATGTTTGCATAGTTCATCGTTTAACTCTTTTTGCATTATTATCAGAATGCAGTTGTGATGAAGCAATCTTCATTACCAGTGAGGCCCACAAAAAGTTCTGATCTTTCTTCTGATGCATCTTCTCATAGCCGTCAACCTAGACCATTTCTTTCATCAGACAGTAAATATCTCAAGGCTGTACTTTATAAAAGACATGGTATTGCTGCTTTAAGATCTGTAGCTGATATGTTGACAAAGAGTACACAAGATTCAATCAAGGCGATTGCCAAATGTCAACGTGTTATTGATGATGCTAATAGAAGTCCTCAATGATTCTATGTAATTTTTTTATTTGGGCACATTAATTGCCTTGTAATTTTCCTATTTGTTTTATTTGTGTATGTAATTGTGTGTATCATTGAAATCAGATTTTAGGCTCATGAAATTTAATGCAAGTTGACTAGTCAAACAAGTAGGGCCCTACAACAGATTGGGCCGGCCCACTTACAGTAGTGTGGGACCCACTTTCATTTTGGGCCGGCCCACTTCTTTAGTAGGCCGGCCCGGTTACACGATAATGGGCTCCACATGCTTATTGGGCCGGCCCACTTGCTCTATGGTGGTCCCACATGGTAAATGGGCCGGCCCTTTAATAGGAAGGTGGGACCCACTTGTGTTTTGACCCGCCCACTATCTTGTTGGGCCGGCCCACTTTCTAGATGGTGGACCCCACATACCAAATGGGCCGGCCCACTTTCTATATGGTGGACCCCACACCAAATGGGCCGCCTTTTAATGGTGGGACCCACTGTGTTTTGGCCCGCCCACTATCTTGTTGGGCCACCCACTTTCTACATGGTGGACCCCACACTAAATGGGCCCCATTAACAGGAATGTGGGACCCACATGTGTTTTTGGCCCGCCCACTATCTTGCGGGCCACCACTTGCTATATTGTGGACCCCACATACTAAATGGGCCGCCCTTTAACAGGAAGGTGGGTCCCACTGTGTTTTTGGCCCGCCCACTATCTTGTTGGGCCGGCCCACTTGATATATGGTGGACCCCACACACTAAATGGGCCCTTTAACAGGACCCACCTGTTTTTGGCCCGGCCCACTAGCTTGTTGGGCCCACTTGCTATACTGGACCCCACACACTAAATGGGCCGGCCTTTTAACAGAAAGTGGGACCCACCTGTGTTTTTGGCCCGACCCACTTGCTTCTTGGGCCGGCCCAGTTGCTGTAAGGTGGACCCCACATGTTAAATGGGCGGCCCATTTAACTTTTGACCATCAACATTAGAGGTTAGGCCCGGCCCACGTAACTAATGGACCAGCCCAGCTATATAGTTGACCGGTCAAACTATGTCATCTGGCCCGCCCGCTTAAGACGTGGCAGCCTCGTGTGGGCCTACCATCTACCATGGGGTTTCAGCGGTTAACGCCGTTAAGCGCTAACTGCTCGCCACGTGTCGCTTGCATGACGTCGCAGTCAACGGGCTCCCGAAACACTTCCGCAACGGTCCGATTTTCCGTGCGGAAGGGCGCCCAAGCGCGACGGACCGAAAAATCGTCGTTGGACTTTGCTGGCAGTTTCGACAACGGAACCCATATCGTCGGGTTAGGCCCATAGGCGACGAAAAATGCCCCTTAGTTGACGATTTTGGGACGTTGTCTATCAGAACTTTTCTTGTAGTGTAGGGCTCAACTTTCCCTTTACTCCGAATCTCTGAAGACCTTTCATCGGGCTCACCTTGAGATATACCATATCTCCAACTTGTGGCTCCCAAGTCCTTCTCTTTTGGTCTGCATAGCTCTTCTGTCGACTTTGGGCTATCTTCAGTCTATCTCTTATGATGTCAATGATGTGTTGCTTTTCCTTGACATAATCTGGGTTGAACTCCTTGCTTGATCCAGCTTCATACCAGCATATTGGTGATCTACACTTTCTTCCATATAAAGCTTCGAATGGTGCCATCTTGATACTGCTTTGATAACTATTGTTGTAAGAGAACTCTGCTAATAAGTGTTCTTCCCATGATCCTCCGAAGTCTAGGGCACAAGCCCTAAGCATGTCCTCTAGGATCTGGTTAGTTCTCTCGGTTTGTCCACCTGTCTGAGGATGATAGGCGGTACTATAGTCCAACTTGGATCCTAAAGCTTCATGTAGTTGCTTCCAGAATGCTGATGTGAACACGGATCCTCGATCCGACACGATCTTCTTGGGCACTCCATGTTTACTCACGATCTCTTTGATGTAAAGATCAATGAGTTTTTCTCCTTTATCTTGCTGGTTTACCGCTAAAAAGTGTGCACTTTTCGTCAACCGGTCCACGATTACCCATATCATGTCCTTCTTTTTATTGGTCATGGGTAGTCCGGTGATGAAATCCATTCCTATCTCCTCCCATTTCCATTCTGGAATAGGTAAAGGTTGTAACTTTCCTGCCGGACTCTGGTGTTCGGCCTTCACTCTTTGGCATGTATGGCATTCCGCCACATACTGTGCTATTTCTCTCTTCATGTTGTTCCACCAGAATAGCTCCTTTAGATCCATGTACATCTTTGTACTTCCCGGATGAATAGAGTATGGTGTTTGATGGGCTTCCCGGAGTATTACTTCCTTGATTTCAGCAATATCAGGAACACAAATCCTCTTCTGGAACCATAATGATCCCATCTCTCCACGGTGAAATTCTGATGGTCTTCCTTCGTCAATCCTCCTCATCTCCTCTACGATGAATGGATCATCTAATTGACCCATGATTATCTCATTCTTGAGGTTGACATTCATTTCATCGGCTACTTGCAAAGCTGATAGTCCTTCGTGAGCTTCTTTCTCCCAAAGTTGTATTTGGGCTTGGCTTATTTCCTTCTTCAACTCCGGTGAAATTTCTGGTTCTATTCCGCCAGTACTCTTCCTGCTCAAGGCATCTGCTACAACATTAGCCTTTCCTGGAGTATAATTGATGGTCAAATCATAGTCCTTGATCAATTCAAGCCATCTTTTCTGCCTCATATTGAGTTCCTTTTGAGTGAAGAAGTACTTGAGACTCTTATGATCAGTATAGAGCTCACACTTGGCTCCATAGAGAAAATGTCTCCAAGTCTTAAGGGCAAAAACAACTGCTGCTAACTCTAAATCATGAGTTGGATAGTTCACTTCATGAGGTCTGAGTTGCCTCGATCCATAAGATATTACTTTCCGGTCTTGCATGAGTACACATCCCAATCCATGTTTGGATGCATCACAGTACACGGTGTAATCCTTGCCATCTTCCGGAACTGCTAACACCGGTGCTGTGGTGAGTTTTTCTTTCAGAGTCTGAAAACTCTTCTCACACTCATCAGACCACACGAATGGTGTGTTCTTCCTTAGCAACTTGGTCATTGGTCCTGCTATCTTGGAGAATCCTTCAATGAATCTCCTATAATATCCTGCCATTCCCAAGAATCCTCGAATTTCCTTGACGTTCTTGGGTGCTTCCCAGTCCAAAACTGAGGCTACTTTGCTTGGGTTGACTGCTATCCCATCCTTACTAATGACATGACCAAGAAATTCTACTTGATCTAGCCAAAATTCACACTTACTGAACTTGGCGTACAGTTGGTGTTCCCTTAGTGTTTGCAACACTATCCTAAGATGTTCAGCATGTTCTGCTTTGTCCTTGGAATATATCAAGATATCATCGATGAACACGATGACAAACTTGTCTAAGCATGGCATGAAGATCTTATTCATGAGATTCATGAATATTGCTGGGGCATTGGTTAGTCCAAAAGGTACTACGAGATACTCATGATGTCCGTACCTCGAGACAAAGGCTGTTTTCGGAACGTCTTCCTTCTTGATCTTTATCTGGTGATAACCGGATCTTAGATCAATCTTGGAAAAGACTCCCGCGCCTCTAACTTGATCAAAAAGATCTTGGATTCTAGGAAGTGGGTATTTGTTCTTGATTGTAACATTGTTCAAATTCCTGTAGTCTCCGCACATCCGTCGACCTCCATCTCTTTTATCCACGAAAATCACAGGTGATCCCCATGGTGAGATACTCTCCTGTATGAATCCTTTCTGTTCCAGGTCATCCAATTGTTCCTTGAGTTCTTTCAACTCTTTAGGCCCCATCTTGTATGGTGCTTTAGCAATCGGAGCTGTTCCTGGAATTAGGTCGATAGTGAATTCTATCTCCCTATCTGGTGGCATTCCAGGTAATTCCTTAGGAAATACATCTTGGAATTCGTTGACAACTGGAATGTCCTCCAGTTTCACCTCCTTCATACTGTTCAACTTCAACTCCACTTCAATCTGAGTATGCTTATCTCCTTGGTAGATGATTCTATCTCCACCTGGGCTTTTCAAAGATACTGTCTTATGGGTACAATCTATAAGTGCGCCATTTTCCTCTAACCAGTTCATACCAAGAATGACATCAATGTCCTTCATCGGTAAAATGAACAGGTCTGCGTCAAACGCACACTTATTGATCATGATGACTTGTCCAGGTTTAGTGTGGGTTACTAATATCGTTCCCCCCGCAGAAAGTATGGTTATTGGTTTATCTAGTTTATTGCATCTAATCCCATGTTTGATGATGAATTGCTGGGAAATGAATGATGTAGTTGCACCAGTATCAAAAAGTACTTTGCCAGGATGAGTGAGTATCTGAAGCGTACCTATCACTGCTTGATCGGAGTTAATCACCTCCTCCAAGCTGGTACAGTTCAACTTGCCGAAGGGTTTCTTGTTCTTCCAATTCCCTCCGGTGTTTCCTCCTCGGCTTCCTCCTCCTCCTCCTGACTGACCTCCTCCGTCATTTCTTCTCTTGGGGCAGTCTTTAGCATATGCCCCTCCTGGCGACACCCAAAACATATTATCTTGGGTTTACGACACTCTGTTGAGAGATGTCCCTTCATTCCACAGATACGACAAACAGTCTGGTTTGCTTGCTGGAGTCCTTGGTTCTTGCAATCCCTGGAAAAGTGTCCTGGAAACCCGCAGCTTCGACAAACTATCTGGTTCGGAGTCTGAAACGCTTGGTTCCTCCTGCTATTGAAGTTGTTGTTGAATCGGGGCTTGAAACTTAAGTTAATGTTTGGCTTGTTGCTGCCAAACCTCCTAGGCTCAAACTTGGCCTTCTTCCTCTTTTCATCTTGCAATTGTTTGAAGTCATCTTCCAGAGTGATGGCTGCATCCACCAACTCTTGGAACTCAGTCGCCCTCAGCATCATGAGCTGTACCTTGAACTGAGGATTTAATCCTCGCATAAACCTCTTCTTTTTCTTGTCCTCGGTATTAACCTCCTCCACGGCATACCGAGACAATCCAGAAAACTCCCTGACGTAAGTCAGGATGGCCTTATCCTTCTGCTCGAGACTTTCAAATTCTCGACGCTTCAGTTCCACTATGCTTTCAGGGACATTGGATTCCCTGAACTTCCTCTTAAACTCTTCCCAGGTGAACACCTTATCAGCCGGATAAACGGCTACTATATTGTCCCACCAAGATGCGGCTGGTCCACACAGCAAGTGTGTTGCATACCGGACCTTTCCAGGTCATTGCATCCAACAGTATTGAGCTTACGCTCGTATCCATTAACCAATCTTCCGCGTCCATTGGCTCGGGCGCGTATGCAAAAGATATAGGTTTGGTGTTCTGGAAGTCCGACAAAGTGACTCCCTGATTCTCAGGTCTCTCAACTCTGTTCTGTTGCAGCAGCTCCTGGAAGAATCTATTCTGCTGCTCCAACGTCACACGTTGTCTTTCTTCCATCATCTGCATGTACTGGACAAAGTTCTGCTGCGTCATGGGTGGTGGTGGTGGTGGAAACTGAGTCCTGGCTGCTTCATCAGCCTCCGCCTTCTGTCTGGCCTCGCGCTCGATGCGCTGCTCTTCACTCTCCTCACTCGGCGTTCCCGACATATCCCCCTAGTTCTGCAACACAAAGTGGTACTCATAGTTACTCCATGCGCAAGTTTTCTGAGCTCAACTTTGTGCACAGAACTAGTCACGCAATGGAAATCAAGAAGCAAATGCAAATCATACAAAACATATACCCTGTATATACATACATAAGTGGTCTTATTACAATACTCAGTAGCGATGTGAGTATGCAAACTCACTTATTAAAGTATATGTACAAATTTATACAAATATTACATACTACAATACATGTGGTACAACTGTATTGTAGTCTCGCCTCCCATGGTAGTCTCTAGTCGTGCTTCACTCCCGGTACATCCCAGGCTTCCATCCGGTCGAACGTGAAGTCCTCCTGACAGAATCTGGAACATAGGGTCTTCCCGTAGGCTTGTAGTCGGAATCGGATGATGTTCCGAGGGCAAAATCTGTGTTCATGAACTGGTCATTCAGTGCATCATAGTCCACCCATCGGGTGTACTCCCCGGTGACTCCGCCAAAGGTATTCCCACCTTCAGTATCAGACTCAATCAGCATCGGATACCCCTCAATATCTCCTCTATTATACTGATCGTCCTGAAACTGGGTTGTGGCATCATCATTCATCTCAGGATTATACCTAACCGAATCACTAGGGTTTCCAGTATCTGACCCCCAACGCCAACCTGTTGAGTTTTCTATAGGAGTCACGGAACGCTGATGGTTTCCGGATTCCTCGCCACCTTCATAACCTCCATAGGAGTTATTAGGAAAATACCTAGGAGTAATAGGTGTGGTTTGCTGTTCTGGATGGTCAATGCTAATGTAATCACCAGCTGAGTAAACTGGTGTATGCACCACTCCCTCCATGGGTTCCTTTCCTTTTGTCTCCTCCTTGGGCTCGGTGAACTCTTCTAGCATTGTATCAATTGCTCCCGTCAAATGACGGTTCAACTGAAATAACAATGATAGTAAGTTACGGCTATTGTCCATGTATTTTGCCGCTTCAACTGGTTTGCGTTTGGCGTATTTAAAATGGTTCAGCATGGGATCATCCTCTTCCTCCAAGTGAGGAATGTGGGTGAATTCGGAACCCATAAGCTCTTTCGTCTTATGTTCCCGGATATCGGTTATGGCTCTCATAACAGCTATATGGTAGGCTGTGTTGATGGTTCTGGCTTCTCCTGCTGGCATAACTACGCTCATTCCCAAAGATTCGGGAAGTCGTAGCCCTACTCTACACTTTGCCAATACTGGTCCATCATAGTACCAATATTTCATCACTTGGATTTGGGGATCGCACCCAAATTCAAGTAACATGGCACGTAGAATGTCTGCAAGTCCTCCGTCGTATTCACTCAAGTTTGAAGTCTTCACTTTCACATTACGTCCCGGGCGTGAACTTGCCATTGTTGGCTGTAGAAATAGAAAGAATATAAGATTAGTAATAATGCATCATAATAGAGATAATAAAGAATTATCACACTAAAAGATATGATTGTTGTATTCTCAATTGAATATACACCATATTTTTAGAGAATTCTTTACTAGTCCTATTTGACTCCTAACGTTTTCGTCCCATTTACTAGGTTCCAACCTAAGGTCAAAGCTTTTGCTCTGATACCAACTGTGGTGACCTTGCATACCACTGCATGTTGTAGTATGCCAGTCGTTGATATAACATTCGCGAAGTACCAATCCGCAAATATTACATCCCTCAGAGTAGTACAACAGAACATAGCAGGTCCATAACTCATTCATACATTATTACAAACCATATATACATATCATCTTGGAGCTCCTCTTGGGTCCTAAGAGGTTTACTCCTGGGTTCGAGGCGAACCCAACTTAGCTTACAATATAGAAGTTTCACAAGACTTAACATTTATTCTCTCGAGCAGCTAAGTATTAAGAGTTCGTGCTGCTCGGCTACTACTACTACTACTCGATACTTCTAGGCTTGGTCTCCTCCTGAAGCCTCCCCGGTTCCGTAGACTATGAGATAGTCTACGCCTTCAATACCTCCAGAGAGGTCTGGTTCTTCGTAGCCGATGATGTCGGCTCCTTCAGGGTTGTCGTTGTCCTCCTCCAGATGGTTCAGACAGTCTAAGCAGGGGATTTAAGAGTGGTATGAGTACGAGCGTACTCAACAAGTTCATATTAGGAAAGAGGTGTTTAATGCACTAACTACGGTACCAGACCAGAAAGTCTGATACCATGCAGGTTTTGATAACCATTTCTTCAAAAGGTTGTTTTTATTCAGAAGAACTATGTCCGTCAGCCTTCACCGGTTGACTAGAACTTCATGGAGTTCCTTTCCGGCAGCGTTCGCAGTTCCAAATCCCGGAACAAGGAGTGACTGGTCACAATTCGTTACACTCTGCAGAGGTGTGTTTCTTTACCCATAAGAGATCTTAACCTTGGTGCCAACCGGGCAGATTTCCCGTCCACACTTCCTTTGGTGTGAGGCCTGGTATAAGGTCCTAGTCAAACATGTTCCTCCGCTACCTCGAACACCCGCCCTTTGTTGCATACCACCCCTGGGTCCTCGTCGGTCCCATTATTCCCACTCACGGGTGGACCCCGACCACGACGACAGTTTGGGATCGAACCAAACTCCTTCGCCGGTAGCTGCAACCCATCATAGACCGCAATACCGTGGGGACTTAGGACTCCCCAGCCTCACCATCTTGCTCCTGCGGGCGACAAGTGTACTACGGACTATGCCGTGGGGACTTAGGACTCCCCAGCCTCACCAGCTTGCCCCCTCGGATCACAAGTGTACTACGGTAAAGCGCGTCCGTTGATGAACGAGAGGTGGAAACACTTTTGACTACTCCGTCCCATTCCAGATCTTATGGTGAACACGGTTTATACGGCACAAGAATCACTGGACGACATTTGTTGTTTAATCCTAGATGGATATAAACCCTTGCAATGGAACCTCCACCATATCAACACAATCCATGGTTCCATTGCCCACCACATAGTCATATTCATAGTTATGAAAATAGTGGTTTTGTCTTTTTATGCAATAGTGATAAACATAGTACTTTGCAAGTAATTTGGTAAAAATACTCAAATGACATGAGCAAGCGATGAACTTGCCTGAACACTGCAAAGTGTTGCAGTTGGATGGTGTGGAATGACCCTTGTCCTCTGCTGCTGAAAAATAGCATCATTGTCCGATAAGGGCAATGGTTAAAGAAGCAATTATGCATGATTCAGCTTTTAGGGTTTGTTCCCCCCTTTTCCGGTGTTTATTCTTTTATGTAGAAGGTTAATACTAAGAACAATTTAGGGATACTCTGTTTAGGGTAAAATACAACCTTGAAATGTTGTCAAGGTGTTTTTATAGTCCAAAAGCGTTAATGGACTATTTTTATTATTGAAAATAATATGTGTGATTTAAATGATTATTAAATCATCAAATTGAGACTTATTCTTAATTGTCTTCAAAAATTCCCTTTCATATTTTATTTAGTTAGGGAATTTTATGCTGATCAATTTTCATATTTTTAATTATTTTTTTAGAGCTTTTATCTATTTTCTATTTAATTTCAAAGTTTCAGCATTTTATGAATTTGTGAAATGTCACAATTGCCCCTGGGCCCCACCTGTCAGGGTGGCCCAACGGGTTAGGTCGGCCGACCCACCTGGTCCGGCCCGACCACCTCACTCTCTCCCTCTCTCTCTCGCGCGTGTCCGAACCCTAACCCTAACCCCTCTGGCGAGCGCGTCGCCGCCGTTTTGTCGAATTGTTCCGGCCATCTCCGGCCGTCGCCGCCGGCGAGGTATGGCGCATCTGAACCGCCGTTCAACGGCGCTTCAGATCCACCGCGGCGATTTGTGATGCGCCGCCTGCTCGTCTCGCCCCCTTCGCCTCTGGTCTCCTGGCGTGGAGTGCCGTGGCGATCTCGTCGCCGCCGACGCTCCAGATGCCGTGGCGCCTCCGTGCTCGTCCGTGGTGCTGCCATGGCCTGGCTTGGCCTGGTGCCGCCGCGCTCCGGCGTGTGCCGCCGTGGCCGCCATGGCTGCGCCCGTCTGCTCGTCCCCGGGTATGTGCGCCTCCTTTCTTCTGCTCCTCTCCTGTGCCTGACCTTCTTCCTCTTCTAGCTCTACTACTGTGTTGTGCTTGCCTGCACAAGAGCTGTTGTGCTCTTCTGCAGCGCCATGTGTGCCTGCTCCTGCTGTGCTACGCTGCTGCGCTATGCATGTGCTACTGCTGTGTGATGCCCTGCCATATCTCTGTGCAAGAATTTCTAGCCTAAGCACTTGCTGTGCTAGTATTGCTTGCTTAATTCCATTCCTGTGCCTTTGTTCTTGTTGATAATCTTGCCAGATCCTCAAGTGTGTTCATTTCAATTGCTATGGCTTGATTATAGTGTATAGTTCTTGCATATTTGCAAGTGCCTGAGCTACTGTGGCTAATTCTTGTGCTCAAATTCATGAGCATGCTCATCTGAGCATTGCTGTTGGCTTACTGGTATGATTAAAGGATGAGCACTAAGTGGTTTATTTGTTTATCATGATCCAGTGGTTCATCAAACCTTTGATGTGCTTCTGGATACAATCATAAGGTTATTAATTGATTATCTGTGATGCAATTCATTAAGTAATGTGTCTGTTTATTTTATATGGTCAATATGATGCTAGAATTGGGTTCTAGCATGCTTTAGCAAGCTCTGGTGATCCAGTGATCAACAGCTGCTTGATCAATGCTTGCTTTATTTACTGCCTATGCCTGTCTGGGCTTATTCTGGTGACTGTGCATCACCATGCCTTGTGTTGGTGTGTGCTGTGGTTGGCTCAAGCAATTGCTGTTGCTTCCAGTGATCAATTGGATCATGAGTAAGTGTTCCAGTTACTGGTGATCTATCTCTTTCATTTATCTGTAAAGCTTATCCTTGTTTATTGGATAAATGAGATGAACTGCTTGCAGTGATGACTCTTATAATTTGTTTAATTGAGCTAGAGGGATGCCAACATTAGTTGGGGACCCTAGCTCCACTTTGAACCCATTCTGGGTGATGATATTTGTGCTTGGCTTGATGGTTTGGCTGTTTTAGGGTTTGAGGTGACCCTGGCAGTAGTCATATGCTGCCCCAGGGTAGCTCCCCTCTTGTTGGCTTGCTGTGGCTCACCAAATGCTTTCTGGGTGATCCATTTATTGGATTGCCAGTAGCCCTTGATGTTGAAATCAAAATAGACAATGATTTGTCTAAGTCTGATGGCCTGAATAGCTGTAGGTGCTAAGTGTGTAGCTAGGCTAGCTTGTGCTCTCATCTCTTGCTGGATTCCTTCAGTTATGCATTGAGTGTCATAGCTGTTGTTCCCTTTAGATGGTTTACCAGTGGCCTTACTGCTCTTGCTTGCACCATATGGCTTAGTAGCCAGATGATGACACGACATGGGTATCACACCCTTTTGATTATGTGTGATTGATGCATATGCTTATATATGAACAAAACCATCTGGTTTGTTCATGATGCTTGGTATACCTCACTCCAGCTCCTAGAATTAAGTGTTGGTGTAGAGGATTGCTTCAGTGATTGCTTGATTTGCTTGTCCAGCTCCTCCTAGCAAGCTTGTGGTGCTGGATTTAAATGTTGTGGCTGTTTGAGCAGGTTGAACAGCAGTGGCTGTTCCTCCTGTTCTTGAGTTCTTGGTTTTCTGATGAACTTACCCAGTGCAATCCTGTCGATGGATTGACTAGGGTTTACTGTGGAGGCTTTATATGATCTCCTTCTCCTTCTCTGGTCGACAACAAGGCCTGCACCTGTTGGTGACTCACCACTGTGTGTGTGTGGTGTGCTGCATGCACACTGCTGTGTGAGCAGCCTAGCTGTGTGTGTGTGCACATGCTTGGTATCTGGCTTGTGTCTTGGCTGAGAGTGGATCAGCTCGGCAGACTTGACATTATCCACCATTTCCATTTCTTTCTAACCTGCCAAGTGGCTATGCCACTTGGCATAACTCTTCTTTTGTTGTGATTATGTGCAGGGATCAATCTGTTGCTCCAATGATCATGAAGATCATCAAGTACAAGAATAAATAAAGTTTAGCTTGTAGTGTTAGGATAGATCATTGATTTGTAATTTCCTTTTCTTTTCTTTTTCTATTGTTGTCCAATTCTTGTAATATGTTGTAATATTTCATATTTTATTTCTGGATATTGTAAAGACAATGTATCTTGTGTGTTTATCAATAAAGCTCCAATTTTCTCTATTGAGCTTTATATAATAATTGTTCTATTTATATCTTGATTATTTATGATTGTTTATTAAATTATCTCAAGTTTGAATTATGTGATAACCACTTGATGTTTGAATTTGAAATTCAAATTCAAATTTGGTTTGAATTCAATCATACAACTTAATTTAGAATTCAATCATGCAACTTAAGATTGTGATGCATCTTCTCTTCTCTCTTCTCAAAACCCTAATCTAGTTAAGTAAGAACAAGTTCATCGCACTCTCGAAACCCTAACCCTGTAAGGTGTCGAGAGAGAAACTTGTTCCCCTTCGATGCAGTTTTGTTTTAAAAGCGCGAAATTTCCCCGTAATTTACCATGCAATGCACATCCCTTTCTAAAATCTACCCCTCGAACGTCTCTAAACCTGGGACATTACAATGTCGTACACTGCGCCTCAGAAACCCATGCCCTGGCCATCAACTAAAACCGACAGTGCATCGCACTGCCCCAGCCTCTATATCACATCGGCCTCTCCCAAGAAGCCTCGACAATGTCTTCTAGAAGAGAACGACGATGTGGCGTCGCCTCCTCCTTGTCCAGTGGACCCGACATAGGGATATGGACAAAACCTAGAATCAATCACTATAACATGTACTTGTACTATACTTATCTGGGGTCCCTAACCTAGAATCGATCGACTTGCATGTAACTATGTAGTTAGTACCCTGCACCGACAAACTACCATGGCCTGGTTATATTTTGCGTCATCTACTAGCTAGCACTAGTGACAGATGTGACCATGCATCATCAATCGAATGAAGAAATCGCAATACTCTACTTACCCAAAATTGATGGCACGTAGCTGTTTACGGCCTATAAGAGAGCCCATACTTAGAGCATCTTCACCCATATCCCAGGAATGTCCCCAGGGCCTTTTTTCACGGACAAAAATAGCTCAGTCACACCTCAGCTTCTCGTTTTCGTTTGGATATAGGCCTAAATCCGTCCGAATTTTCCAGACCATCCTGGTTTTCCGGGGTGTCACGGAGATTCCGGATGGAGCAAATTCCGCGCTCTGGCCGCGTGTTAGTGAAGATTCCGCGCTCTAGCCCGCGCAAATTCCCCGAAACGGCTGAAAAATCATTGCTCTCTATGTTAAAAATAGATTCAATCCAAACCAATTTCCATCTGGATTGATCCGGGGGACTCCAATGGTTGGAGATGCTGTTACACACGGATGCATCGCACTGCTGAGGGGCGAAGCCGCTATCGATCCAGCGGTCACTAGCGTCCTCTCTCTGGGTTCCCGGCCGGTCCTTGCACGCGTTCTGCATGCACGCTCTGTCCAGTGTCCACTCCGTACGTACGTAGTAAATACCCTGTGCCGAGGAACAACGTACCATGGCCGGCCCAGTAGTAGCAAGTCATCCCCGTCCTCTTACCCTCCATTCCAAGCTTAGAAATCCACAGTAAACAAAAAAAAATGCGTAGAAAAAGGACAGCGTAAGATCACTCGTAAGAAATACAATACACCATGTAAGAAAGCAGCGTCGCATCGCTATCACTCATGTGTACAGTACAGGCAGACAAATACATGCAGCTCAGATACAGTACGGTAACAAATTGCTGCAGAGCTGAACCTAGTCACCGCTATACAACAACACATGCAAAGTATGTAGTCTGTACACGTCTACACGCCTACGGACACGTCATCGAGCAGCCCAACCCGTGCGGGGCCCACCCAGCGCCACGTAGCAGCCACAGGCTAGCAGGCAGAGCTAGGCTCTAGTAGCTGTGGACTCTGCGTCGCGTCTGGTCTCTGGCATGGCTTGTGTTGTGTGACCTTGCGTGTTGGACGGGACGTCTGTCTTCCTTTCCGCTCCGACGTTTCCTGCGTCTCTGGGTAACTTCTAACTTGTGATCCCCGCTCCTAAATGCTGCCGCGTTTAGCCAAAGCCACTACTATCCAGCTAGGTAGGGTTTGACTGATGGAGGTGGGACGAAGCCGGCGGGAGTGAATTCTACGGCAGCGGCCTGCGGGCTGCGGGCGAAGATCCGGGTGGGGATCTTCTTTCGGCGTGAGCAGCATAAGAGCATGTCTAATGGAACCCTTAAACCCTTATAGCTATAAGAATCGAGAATTGGCAAAATTGGAGGGGTTGGAGGTGTGAAAAACAGGAGGCATTTAAGTAAACCCTTAAACCCTTAAATTTTGAAGGCTGAGCAAATAGTGGAACCCTCAAACCCTTATAATTTAAGGGTTTGAGGGTTCCACTATTTGCCTCAACCCTCAAACCCTCAAACTCTCATCACAATATCATTGCACATAAACACAAATATCATCACAATTGCCTTCCAAACAAACTAGGAAATAAAGATTATAGATGCATGGTTTAATAGTTTACATCACAAAATCATCATCTCCCCCCTCTCATCGGTACCATCACTCAAAAATGCAACACGGCGCCATCTCCTCCTCCTCTTCCACCATGGCGCCATCAAGCACCTTCATAGGCGCCGGTGGTGGAGACCTCCACACCGCCATCACCACAACCACTCATCGGAGTGTCACCTCGAAGAGAAGAGGAGGCACTACGGAACATCCTCTTCCTCGCCGCGATGTCTACCTCGGCAGCTTGGAGAAGATCCATGTATAACGTCCCTCTCGGGATTTTTCAAACACGTGCACGACTCTCTGAGAGTTGAGGCGTGGCTGCGGCCTTCTTCCGGAGACCACCTTCTTCCGTGACGTGGGTGGAGCCAACGCGCGCTCGCGGCCGCGGCGTTCTTCGGCCCGCCCACCGGCTTTCTAGAGCGACCACGGGCGCCGCGACGGTCGGCTTGCTGCGACGGCGCGGGTGAGGAGCGACGACGGCGGGGGCGGGAGCACGAGGTGCGCCCGCGCGCTTCCGCTTCACGCCGACGTGGTGGTCGCCACCGTGGCCGCCACCGCGCCGAGCGCTGGATGGCCGCGTGAGAGCGGGGAGCTCGAGGTGGAGCCGGCGAGGAGGGGGCAGGCGGGATGCGGGCGCGCTTGACGTGGCGGCGAGGGAGCCGCCGACGCCGCGGGAGGCCGACCGGGGGCGGGCTCCATGGCAAATGAGGCGGGGCGGGGGCGGGAGGTCGAGGGGGCTGGCGGCGGGAAAGCGGGGCGGAGCTCGAGGAGGTCGCGACGGCGCGCCGGGCGGCGAGGAGGCGCGGGTCGCGGGTGGCAGGTGGCGGCATGGGGCAGGGGCGCGGGCCGAGGAGGAGGTGGTGAGATGGGGAAGATTTTTCGCGTCGCGCGAACGGCAAAGTTGTGGTAGGGTTGGCCCTCCAACCCCACCGTATGTGCCGAGCACAAGTTGGGGCCTCGACTTAATTTTTTGCAGATTTAGGGGTTTAGAGGTTCCACTAAATGGCATTTGGACCCTTAAATCCGTAAAAAAACGGTTGTATACAGATTTAAGGGTTCCATTAGACATGCTCTAACACAGATATGCATGCTGCTGCCTGCATGCGATGAACGAGACGAGGGGCCGTTCGGGTTTCTGGATCGGCGGCTTTCCTATTAGAGCATCTCCAACGAGACCGACTTTTGTGAACCTGGGTGTATGTGAACCCACTTTTTGAAAAGTTTCATTTGTGATGTCAAAACATGTTTTAAAAATCGAAACACAAAATGATTTCCCAGATGATCTCAAATATGTGCCCTGGACATGAGTTTCGTGACGAAAAAACTTTTTATTTTGTCTCGGCAAAAAAGTGAAATTTTGCAGGGCTATATAGCAGTATATATGTGACGTATTTTGTCTTTTTTAGATTCTGAAATAAAAGTGATTTCTCCGCGAAAACTTTCTACGCACACATGGAACATGGGTACGTACCCTGATATTTTTATTTCAGAATTTTTTCACATTTCAAAAATTGCATTTCCAACCTAGGTTCACATGCACCTAGGTTCAACTGGGGCTTTTCCATCTCCAACGCTCTTCCTGCTATAATTCCTCCAAATTTGTAATTGGTAGCTAAAATGTTTTCTCGATCAACTGTTTTCCTAGCAATTGGTAGCTAAAATGCAGCTCCAACGACATTTGTATAAGTGAACCCCTACCAAGAATTATACATAGTTTGGTAAAACTTCTCCTCCACTTTGCATATTTACGAAATCAGTGGGCACTTTGTATAACTCACGCACATGCCAAACCGCCCATACGCGGAAGTTTCCCGAGCGCGCCCTTCCCACCGGCCACTGCCCCGCCTCCTTCCCTGTCGCCGTTCTGCCGGGAGCTGCCACGTCCCCATCCTCAAGCTCCACCGCCTCGCCCCTAGTTTTTCGGCTGGCGCGAGCTTCCTCGCCTTCCAAATCGAGGCCGCCAGCTTGCACTCCAGCCCCATATTTCCGGCCGGCGCACGCTTCCTCGCTGGCGTCGCTGCCAATCGAGGTCGGAGTCCCACATTCTCGCCGTCCAATTCATACAGGAGGAAGCCAGCACGAGCGACTCCGGGCGGGGTGCTCCGGCGCCGGAGAGTCCGGCGTGCGTGGGACAGTTTTAGGCGTACGCGGCCGGTGGGCGGGCGGCGAGCGTGGACAGGCGGGTGGCCAGGCAGGCCAGCCATGCCTTGGCGGAACTGGCCGGAAGTAGAGGAATATAGAGAAGAGAGGAAAAAAGAGAGAGAAAAAAGAAAGGAAAAAAGTTTAACCCACTAACATGTGGGTCCTATGTGTCATTGTCAGTTCTGAATTTCTATTATAGAAAGGCTAGTAAAGCAAATTTTTGTATGAACTTGTATACCTTCTATCTTCCCTTTCTGTAGGAAAATTATAGCAATCCAATATGGTAATGCTATTGGAGTTGCTCATAAGATGGTGGCGCCAAGCTACACTTCGCCATGCGGACCATGGAGGTTGTGCATAGTTTTCAAAATTGCCCCGGTGAGTGAACCGGATAAAGGACTGGTTTACTGGTCCAACCACAGCTTCAGCCAGTTTGATTGCCACAAAAGGAGGAATTTTTGTTAATATTTTGCTAAGTCCATGGATAACGACCATAAATAATCATTATATTATGTGTACATCAATGTATTATCACAAACCACCTAGTCAGAAGGTTGATATGGCCATCTAACTTTCCTGGATGGATGAAACGGGCTCGTTGTTGGTGTGGTCACCTTTGTGTCCTAACTATGCACATGACAAGGCCACATGACAAGGCCACATGTGCTAGCTTCATCGACCTCACAAGAGAGCTATGAAAATCCAAGCTATTGAGGTCGAGCCCCAATTGCTCGTGGAGGAGAACCGAATTATGGAGCCAAAAAAAGGCTTGGTTCGAGAAGAAGTAATCCGTCATCCATCAATGCGATGCATGATCGCACTATTGCGTGTGAATTATGTGATTCCCTAATTACTAGTTATTTATTAGCACTATATTCAGTTTTGTGTGGCCTTTTTCATTTATATATATATTTGGTGAAATAGGGGAACCATAAATCAACATTGCCAGTGGCTGACCAAATACGTCGGCCACTAGGTCTCCAAGAGGCCCAAACGGTCAAAGGAGGTGAGACGGGCGATTTTGTGTCTCATGGACCGATCCAAACAAACCAAAATAAACACTTTTGGTGTCCAGGATAAGTCGGCAGCTAAAGATGCTCTAACAAACTCATAGATGTGAGGATACAAAATCTCAACTGAATTAGCTTAGAGAAGTAAATCTTACCAAATTCAGGTATCTAGTTTACCATGGAATATTTGTAACCTCCAAGATCATGGGCCAGAAAAAGCTAATTAAAAACCAAAGTTGAACAAAATTAAAATTCATTAAGGCTGAATGATGACCTATAAATTTAAAAATAATATTTTGAATTTCGAAAGTAGCGGCGCACGAGTTGTACACTTTCTTTTGAAACAAGCACGCACGCACAGACTTTATTCATAGTTTTAAAAATCGGACCAAACCACCTGGATGTAAGGTTTGTGATATTTTTGCACCAACAATGCGCCATGCTTCGCTTTCCTCTGCTTCCTTCGGATCGGACAATGTCATATCGACAAAAAATTACAATAAAGTTTTATGAACATTATTTAAAAACTAAGGTAAGCAAAAATAATGAGAAAAATAAGCGAAATAAATATCTACAAGGACAATGTTTGAAAACTAAGATAAGCGAACAATAATAACATCTACAAAATAATTATAACAACCAAACGCATCAACGGTAAATATATTAATTTTAATCTTCACATGCCAAGTTTTACTAGATCTAGAAGTAAATTAACGATCTACAATTAACTAGACTATAATATATTATGCATTTGAAAACGGCAATAACAATACCAAGATCTACCTACACTTGGCAAGACTGACCCCAAATCAAATACCATAACTCTAACTAGCAACCAAACACAAAGCCCACAAGACTATACAAATTTCGAAATTTTGGATGAACTAGGTTTCACCAATACTAGAAAATAGAATTTAATGAGACAATTTTTGCAGATAAAATTGATGGAGTCAAAGAAGAACACCTAAGGGATGGATACCAAAATCCACGAAGCTATGTTTGAATTGGGGAATTTGGGGGGAAGGATTTCAGAGGTAAGAGAGAGGTGGCGCTCCCTTCCGTTTCCAACAGGTTCGAGAGTGGTAAGAGCATCTCCACCGCGCCCCAAAGCGCCCTCCCCAAACGCCGGATCGAGCGTTTGGGAGACGTGTTTCGTTCGTGCCGCGTTTGGGAAACGTCGCTCCTCTGGTCCCCCAAACAAAATTTCAGAAATTTAAAACTTAAGCGAATTCATTCAAACTTGCTATATATTACGTATTCGAACGAAATTCGATGAAATTTAAACTAAACACTAATCTAGTAGTACTTGCGGCGGCCAGAGGCGTCGTAGTACTGGTGGAAGTTGTACATGTCATCAGTGACGACCTCCTGCTTGACGCGCTCGTCGAGCTCGTCCTTCACCGCACCGCTTGTCCACCGTCGTCGGTGAGGTCGACGGCGGCTTCCCTGTCATGGATGTACATGGAGACCGCCGCGTCGTGGTCGCCCTCCGCCGTCCTTGTCATTCACGACGCCGCCGCGTGCACTGGGACCTCCGCGCTGACGCGCTCGTCGGCTCATCCTTCACCGCACCGCTGGTCCACCGCCGTCGTCGCGAGGTCGACGGCGGCTTCCCAAGTCATGTACATGGTGACCGCCCGTCGTGGTCGCCCTCCGCCGTCCTTGTTGGTTGACGCCGCGAACGACGCGTGTAGACTGGGTAGTCCTCGGTCGTCGCCGCCGCGATGAGACGATGTTGCCGCTTGTACTCCGCCGCAGCCGCCTTCCGGCTGCCTCTTCGTCCCGCCTCCTTTGACGAGGGATTAACTCATCAATGCCTATGGATTGTAGACTTAGGGTTTCATAGAAAGTAGAGGGCAAGTAGATCTCGAAGGTTTCAGCCGAACAAAGGTGCTCAACTCAATATTACGGTGGCTAGGGTTATAATGATTGATGTCTACTCACACTTCTTTTCCTGTAGACAGTGTTGGGCCTCCAAGAGCAGAGGTTTGTAGAACAGCAGCAAGTTTTCCCTTAAGTGGATCACCCAAGGTTTATCGAACTCAGGAGGAAGAGGTCAAAGATATCCCTCTCAAGCAACCCTCAATCACGATACAAGAAGTCTCTTGTGTCCCCAACACACCTAATACACTTGTCAGATGTATAGGTGCACTAGTTTGGCGAAGAGATAGTGAAATACAAGTAGTATGGATGTATATGAGTGGTAGTAGCAATCTGAATAAAATATGGCAGCGAGTAAACATGCAACAAAACAGTAAATAAGCGGTGTTTGCAGTATTGGAAACAAGGCCTAGGGATCATACTTTCACTAGTGGACACTCTCAACATTGATCGCATAATAAATAATAACTTCTCTCATTTGTGCTACATACACTCTTTTGTTGGATGACAAACACCATTCGTTGTGTAGGGCTACAAGAGCTCCCTCAAGCCGGAGTTAACAAGCGCCACAACATTCGGCATTCATATTTAAGTAACCTTAGAGCATAATAGATCTTTGCAAAATAGCCCGAGTACTAACATAGCATACACACCGTCACCATTACACTATGAAGGGGGGATAAATCACATCAATACTATCATAGCGATAATTAACCCATAACCTACAAGAGATTATGATCATAATCTACGACAAGAACCACACGATGCACACACTGTCACCATTACACCATGCAGGAGGAATAGACTACTTTAATAACATCACATGAGTAGCACATAGACTAGTAGCGATACAAAGCTCATCATATAGATCTCAATCATGTAAGGCAGCTCATAAGATCATTGTATTGGAGTACAGAGAGAGAGAGATTAACCACATAGCTACTCGGTACAGCCCTTAGCCTCGAGGGAGAACTACTCCTCCTCATCATGGGAGACATGGCGGTGTGATGGCGGTGGTGTCGATGGAGAAGCCTCTCCGGGCACTTCCCCTCCCGGCCTGCGCGAACAAAGACTCGTCTCCCGATCTTGGTCGCATGGCGGCGCTCCGGACCTTTTCTCGTATCGTGGTTTTCCGTATAGGGTTTCGCGACGAGACTTTTTATAGGCGAAAGGGCAATGATGGGCCCCCGGTGGGGCCACACCATAGTGGGGCGCCGCCTGTGCCCTAGGCCGCGCCGCCCGGTGGTGTGGCCCCCGGCTCGTTCCGACTTTCTTTGATGTTCTAAGCTCCTTGGGAAAATAAGATCTTGGCGTTGATTTCGTCGTCTCCAAGAATATTTCCTTACTAGGATTTCAAACCAAAACAGCAGAAAACAGAACTTGCACTTCTGCATCTTGTTAATAGGTTAGTGCCGGAAAATGCATCAAAACGATATAAAGTGTGAACAAAACATGTAGGTATTGTCATAAAACAAGCATGGAACATCGGGAATTATAGATACGTTGGAGACGTATCAGCATCCCCAAGCTTAGTTCCTACTCGTCCTCGAGTAGGTAAACGATAACAAGAATAATTTCTGAAGTGACATGCTACCAACATAATCTTGATCAACATTATTGTAAAGCATATGACATGAATGGAGTGATTCAAAGCAATGATCTATAGTTTGCTAACAAATAGATAACATATAGCAAAACTTTTCATGAATAGTACTTTCAAGACAAGCATCAAAAAGTCTTGCATAAGAGTTAACTCATAAAGCAATAAATTCAAAGTAAAGGCATCGAAGCAACACAAAGGATGATTAAGTTTCAGCAATTGCTTTCAACTTGTAACATGTATATCTCATGGATAATTGTCAACATAGAGTAATATAACAAGTGCAATAAGTAAACATGTAAGTATCAATGCACACAGTTAACACAAGTGTTTGCTTCTAAGATAGAAAGAAGTGGGTAAACTGACTCAACATAAAGTAAAAGAATGGCCCTTCGCAGAGGGAAGCATTGATTACTATTTTTGTGCTAGAGCTTTTGTTTTGAAAACATAGAAACAATTTTGTCAACGGTAGTAATAATTCATATGTGCTATGCATAATACTTCCTACAAGTTGCAAGTCTCATGCATAGAGTACTAATAGTGCTCGCACCTTGTCCTAATCAGCTCGGATAACACGGATTATCATTGCATGACATATGTTTCAACCAAGTGTCACAAAGGGGTACCTCTATGCCGCCTGTACAAAGGTCTAAGGAGAATGCACGCATTTTTCTCGCTTTGATTATTCTCAACTTAGACATCCATACCGGGACAACATAGACAACAGATAATGGACTCCTCTTTTAATGCTTAAGCATTCAACAACAAATAATATTCTCATAAGAGATTGAGGTTGTATGTCCGAACTGAAACTTCCACCATGATACATGGCTTTAGTTAGCGGCACAATGTTCTTCTCTAACATATGCATACTCAAACCATTTGATCATGAAATCGCACTTACTTCAGACAAGACGAACATGCATAGCATCTCACATGATATCCAACAAAGGTAAAAAGTTGATGGCCCCCAACATGGTTACCGCTCAACAAGCAACTTATAAGAAATAAGACACATAACTACATATTCATCACCACAATAGTTTTTAAGCTATTTGTCCCATGAGCTATATATTGCAAAGATAAAGGAATGAAATTTTAAAGGTAGCACTCAAGTAATTTACTTTGGAATGGCAGAAAAATACCACATAGTAGGTAGATATGGTGGACACAAATGGCATGGGTTTTGGCTCAAGGTGTTTGGATGCACGAGAAGCATTTCTCTCAGTACAAGGCTTTGGCTAGCAAGGTTATTTGAAGCAAACACAAGTATAAACCGGTACAGCAAAACTTACATAAGAACATATTGCAAGCATTATAAGACTCTACACTGTCTTCCTTGTTGCTCAAACACTTTTACCTAAAATATCTAGACTTAGAGAGACCAATCATGCAAACCAAATTTTAACAAGCTCTACTAGTTCTCCATTAATAGATTAAACTACATGATGCAAGAGCTTAAACATGATCTATGAGAGCTCAAAACAATTGCCAAGTATCAAGTTATTCCAAACCATATGAAGCATTTTCGATTCCAACCAAATAGCAACAAGTGAAGCGATCAACTTTCGCCCTTGAACATTAAAAGTAAGAATGAAGAACACTAGTGTTCATATGAAAAAGCGAGCGTGTCTCTCCCACACATGAGCATGAACTTATTCAGAGAATGCAAATAACAAAACGAAATAAAAGCACACAAACGCTCCAAGTAAAGTACATAAGATGTGGTGGAATAAAAATATAGTTTCACTAGAAGTGACCTGATAAGTTGTCGATGAAGAAGGGGATGCCTTGGGCAAAGATTCAAATAACAACCAAAGATTCAAATAAGTTTCAAATAACAACCAAAGATTCAAATAACAACCAAAGATTCAAATAACAACCAAAGATTCAAATAACAACCAAGAATATCGTCATCATCAAGCTCAAGAGGATTGCGCATATGGATCAAGAGTGGGATATTGTCCATCCCGATGACGGATAGATATACTCTGGGCCCTCTTGGTGGAATGTCGTCTAATTATCTTGCAAGCATATGAATGGTTCATAAGAGATGACATACCACGGTACGAGTAAAGAGTACTTGTCAGGAGACGAGGTTGAACAAGGTATAGAGATACCGATGATCAAACCTCGACAAGTAAAATATCGCGTGACAAAGGGAATCGGTATCGTATGTAAATGGTTCATTCGATCACTAAGTCATCGTTAAATATGTGGGAGCCATTATGGATCTTCAGATCCCGCTATTGGTTATTGGTCGGAGTGAGTCTCAACCATGTTCGCATAGTTCACGAACCGTAGGGTGACACACTTAAGGTTTGATGTCGTTTAAGTAGATATGGAATTTGGAATGGAGTTCGAAGTTTTGTTCGGAGTCTCGGATGGGATCCAGGACATCACGAGGAGGTCCGGAATGGTCCGGAGAATAAGATTCATATATAGGAAGTCACTTTCCAAGTTTGGAAATGATCCGGTGAATTTATGGAAGGTTCTAGAAGGTTCTAGAAAAGTCCGGAAGAAATCACCATGGAAGGTGGTGTCCCTGGGACTCTGATACGTCGCAAACGTATCTATAATTTCTTATGTTCCATGCTACTTTTATTACAATACTTGAGTGTTTTACACATACTTTACATCGTTATTTTACATTTTCCGGCACTAACCTATTAACAAGATGCCGAAGTGCCAGTCTGCTGTTTTTGGTTTCAGAAATCCTAGTAAGGAAATATTCTCGAATTGGACGAAATCAACGCCCCAGGGCCTATTTTTGCACGAAGCTTCAGAAGTCCGAAGAGGAGACGAGCGGGGCCACGAGGTGGCTGGACACAGTGGCGGCGCGGCCTGTGCCCGGGCCGCGCCCCCAGTAGTGTGGGCCCCTCGTGACGCCCTTTGACCTACCCTTCCGCCTACTTAAAGCCTCCGTCAAAACCCCCGTACCGAGAGCCACGATACGAAAACACACCGAGAGGCCGCCGCCGCCAATCCCATCTCAAAGGGATTCAGAGATCGTCGCACCGCCTGGGAGAGGGGGAATCATCACGGGAGGGGCTCTACATCATCATGCCCGCCTCCGATTGATGCGTGAGTAGTTCATCCTTGGACTATGGGTCCATAGCAGTAGCTAGATGGTTGTCTTCTCCGCTTGTGCTTTCATTGTCATAGATCTTGTGAGCTGCCTAACATGATCAAGATCATCTATTTGTAATGCTACATGTTGTGTTTGGTGAGATCCGATGAATAGAGAATACTATGTTAAGTTGATTATTAATCTATCATATATGTGTTGTTTATGTTCTTGCATGCTCTCTGTTGCTAGTAGAGGCTCTAGCCAAGTTGATACTTGTAACTCCAAGAGGGGGTAATTATGCTCGATAGTGGGTTCATGCCTCCATTAAATCTGGGACAGTGACAGAAAGTTCTAAGATTGTGGATGTGCTGTTGCTACTAGGGATAAAACATTGATGCTTTGTCTAAGGATATTTGTGTTGATTACATTACGCACCATACTTAATGCAATTATCTGTTGTTTACAACTTAATACGGGTTCGGATGATAACCTGAAGGTGGATTATTTAGGCATAGATGCATGCCGGATAGCGGTCTATGTACTTTGTCGTAATGCCCTGATTAAATCACATAGTAATCATCATTGATATGTATTGAATCTTTATTTGTCAATTGCTCGCCTGTAATTTGTTCACCCAGCATGCTAGTTATCTTATTGGAGAGACACCACTAGTGAACTGTGGACCCCGGTCCATTCTTTTACATCTGAATACATTCTACTGCTTTTACTGTTCTTTGCAAACAACCACCATCTTCCACTCGATACGCTTAATCCTTTGTTTTCAGCAGTTTCTGAGATTGACAACCTCACCGTTACGTTGGGGCAAAGTACTTTGATTGTGTTGTGCAGTTCCACGTTGGCGCCGGTTTCACCGGTGTTGCGCGCACTACATTCCTCCACCAACAACCTTCACGTGCTTCTTGGCTCCTACCGGTTCGATAACCTTGGTTTCTTTCTGAGGGAAAACTTGCTGCTGTGCGATCACACCTTCCTCTTGGGGTTCCCAACGGACGTGTACATCTACGCGCATCAAGCTATTTTTTCTGGCGCCGTTGCCGGGGAGATCAAGACACGTTGCAAGGGGAGTCTCCACTTCCAATCTCTTTACTTTGTTTTTGTCGTGCTTTATTTTATTTTCTACTTTGTTTGCTGCACTTAAACAAAACACAAAAAAATTAGTTGCTAGCTTTACTTTATTTACTGTCTTGTTCTCTATATCAAAAACACAAAAAAATTAGTTACTTGTCTTTACTTTATTTGCTTAGTTTATTTTACTACTGTTATAATGGGTACTTCTGAAAATACTAAGTTGTGTGACTTCACTAGCACAAATAATAATGATTTTATATGTACTCCTATTACTCCACCTGCTACTACAGCAGAATTCTATGAAATTAAACCTGCTTTACTGAATCTTGTTATGAGAGAGCAATTTTCTGGTGTTAGTACCAATGATGCCGCTGCCCATCTTAATAATTTTGTTGAACTTTGTGAAATGCAAAAGTATAAGGATATACATGGTGATATTATAAAACTGAAATTGTTTCCTTTCTCATTAAGAGGAAGAGCTAAAGATTGGTTGCTATCTTTGCCTAAGAATAGTATTGATTCATGGACTAAATGTAAAGATGCTTTTATTAGTAAATATTATCCTCCTGCTAAGATCATATCTTTGAGAAGTAGCATTATGAATTTTAAACAATTTGATAATGAACATGTTGCTCAAGCATGGGAGAGAATGAAATCTTTGGTAAAGAATTGACCAACCCATGGACTGACTACTTGGATGATCATCCAAACCTTTTATGCAGGATTGAATTTTTCCTCAAGGAACCTATTGGATTCTGTTGGAGGTACTTTTATGTCCATCACTGGGCGCCGCGACTAAATTACTTGATGATATGATGATCAATTACTCAATGGCACACTGAAGAACTCCTCAAGGTAAGAAGGTAAATTTGTTGAAGAAACCTCTCTTTGGGTGATAAGATTGATGCTATATGTCTATGCTTGCAAATGGTAGATCTCATATTGATCCTAATAATGTTCCTTTAGCTTCATTGGTTGCTCAAGAATAAAATGTTGATGTGAATTTCATTAAAAATAATAATTTCAACAACAATGCTTATAGGAATAATTATGGTAACAACAACTTTAGGCCATATCCTTCTAATAGTAATGGTTATGGTAATTCTTATGGTAATTCTTACAACAATAATAAGAGTGTACCCTCTGGTCTTGAAGCCATGCTTAAAGAATTTATTAATACACAAACTGCTTTCAATAAAACTGTTGAAGAAAAGCTTGATAAAATTGATATTCTTGCTTCTAAGGTTGATAGTCTTGCTCTCGATGTTGATCTTTTAAAATTGAAAGTTATGCCTGAGAAAGTTGAAGATGCTAGGTTTGCTAAAACAAATGCCATCCAAGTTAGAATTAATGATAATATTAGATTGTTGGCTGAATTGCATGCTAGGTGGGATAGAGAAGAAAAAGAAAAACTTGCTAAAGAAAATAATGTAGCTAAAGTATGGACTATTACCACCACTAGTAATGTTGATTCTTCACATGTTGCTGCACCTCCTACTATTAATGGTAAAATAATTGGTGTTGGCAATGTTTCTACTCCTAGTGCAAAGCGTACATAAAATCGCTTGAATCATTGAAACTGCTTGTGATAAAACTGCTGAAATTTTTCAAAATATTGGTGACAATGATTCCATTGCTGTAGAACATAATGGTTTAGACTTTGATGATTGTCATATTACTGAAGTTATAAAGTTCTTACAAAAACTTGCTAGAAGTCCCAATGCTAGTGCTATAAATTTAGCCTTTACAAAACACATTACAAATGCTCTCATTAAAGCTAGGGAAGAGAAATTAAAACTTGAAGCTTCTATTCCTAGGAAGTTAGAAGATGGTTGGGAGCCCATCATTAAAATGAAATTCAATGATTTTGAGTGTGATCTTGGTGCAAGTATTTCTGTTATGCCTAAAAAGATTTATGATATGCTTGACTTGCCACCATTGAAGAATTGTTATTTGGATGTTAATCTTGCCGATAATGTTAAAAAGAAACCCTTGGGGAGGATTGATAATGTGCGTATTACGATTAACAATAACCTTGTCCCCGTTGATTTTGTTGTCTTGGATATCGAATGCAATGCATCTTGTCCTATTGTGTTGGAAAGACCTTTTCTTCGAACCGTTGGAGCTGTTATTGATATGAAGGAAGGTAATATTAAATATCAATTTCATCTCAAGAAAGGTATGGAACACTTCCCTAGAAAGAGAATGAATTTGCCTTTTGATTCTATTATTAGAACAAGCTATGATGTTGATGCTTCTCGTCTCTTGATGTTACTTGATTTGCACTTTCTGCGCCGCCTAGCTGAAAGGCGTTAAAGAAAAGCACTTCTTGGGAGATAACCCATGTGTTTATTTTACTATAGAAATTTTTGTTTTGTTGAGTCTTGGAAGTTTTTTACTACTGTAGCAACCTCTCCTTATCATGTTTTTGTGCCAAGTAAAGTTTCATGTTAAAGTTGATGTTATATTTGGGATCGCCGCGCAGAAACAGCATTGCTGTCTGTCACGAATTCTGGCACAAGTCTCTGTAAAAAATTCGAAAAAATCTGCAAATTTACGAGCGTGATCCTCAGATATGTACGCAACTTTCATTAGTTTTGAGTTTTTCCATTTGAGCAAGTTAAGTGTCCAGTCCAGATGCATCTTTACGGACTGTTCTGTTTTGAGATTCTGTCTTTTATTTCGCATTGCCGCTTTTGCTATGTTGAATGAGTTTTTTTGTTCCATTAACTTTCAGAAGCTTTGTGCAATGTCCAGAAGTGTTAAGAATGATTGTGTCACCTCTGAATATATGAATTTGTGGTTATGCACTAACCCTCTCATGAGTTTGCTTGAAGTTTGTGTGAAGGAAGTTTTCAAGGGTCAAGAGAAGAGGATGATATACTATGATCAAGAAGAGTGAAAGGTCTAAGCTTGGGGATGCCCCGGTGGTTCATCCCTGCATATTTTAAGAAGACTCAAGCATCTAAGCTTGGGATGCCCAAGGCATCCCCTTCTTCATCGACAACATTATCATGTCACTTCTAGTGAAACTATATTTTTATTCCGTCACATTCTTATGTTCTTTACTTGGAGCGTCGGTTTGTTTTTATTTTTGTTTTGTTTTGAATAAAGTTGGATCTCGCCATTCTTATATTGGAGATATTACGCTCCGCTTTTTCTTATGGAACACTTGTGTTCTTAATTGTGCTTTAATGTTCATGGCGAAAGCTTATTGCTTCGTTAAATTGTTATTTGGTTGGAATTGGAAAATGCTGCATATGGTTTGGTAAATTTGGCAATTGTTTGAGCTCTCATAGATCATGTTTAGGCTCTTGCATCATGTAGTTTAATCTATTAATGAAGAACTACCGAGAGCTTGTTTAATTTGGTTTGCATGATTGATCTCTCTAAGTCTAGATATTTTCGGTAAAATGTTTGAACAACAAGGAAGAAGTAGAGCCTTATAATGCTTGCAATATGTTCTTGTGTGAGTTTTGTTTACCTGTTCATACTTGTGTTTGCTTCAAACAACCTTGCTAGCCCAAACCTTGTACTGAGAGGAAATGCTTCTCGTGCATCCAAACACCTTGAGCCAAAAACCATGCCATTTGTGTCCACCATATCTACCTATTATGTGGTATTTTTCTGCCATTCCAAAGTAAATTACTTGAGTGCTACCTTAAATTTCATTCCTCTACCTTTACAATATATAGCTCATGGGACAAATAGCTTAAAAACTATTGTGGTAATGAATATGTAGTTATGTGTCTTAATTCTTATAAGTTGCTTGTTGAGCGGTAACCATGTTTTCTGGGGACGCCGTCAACTTTACCTTTGTTTCAAGATGGGACTGGGCCGCGTTGACCCGCCGGGTCACTGACCCGGCCCAAAAATTCAAGGCCATTGGGGCGCACGGTCGGCCTTGATATGTTTTTGGGCCAACAGAGCGGCTTTGATCGACCCACTGGTCAACGGGGTCGACTCGTCGATTCCAACTAGTCGCAGCCCCGTCTCCGCCTGAGTGCTCGACCAGTCGCAGCCCCGCCCATCTCGCGTCGGCGGCGGCGCTGTTCTCCCGCGTCTTCCGGCTGCCTCCGCAGGGCCTCGCCGTCCCGCCTTCGCCGTCCTGGTCGCCGCCCATCTCTGCTGCCGGTGGCGCTGCTCGTGCTTGCTGTGCCGCTCCGGCGCCTCCGTCGCTGTCGGCCGTCGCTGCCGGCGTTCCACGACCCAACGCCGTCATTGTCTCGGTTGCCCTGACTTCTCCAACCCGGCCCTGCCCCCAGCTCGCCATCTTCCTATTCTCGACGGTTAGTGCTCCAATCCTCTCTAATCGAGCATATGTTTCTTGGTTAGTGATCTAGCTAGCCAAAAGATGTGTAGCGCAAATAAGG
Organism: Lolium multiflorum; assembly: GCA_030979885.1. Classification (NCBI taxonomy): domain Eukaryota; kingdom Viridiplantae; phylum Streptophyta; class Magnoliopsida; order Poales; family Poaceae; genus Lolium; species Lolium multiflorum. The sequence goes on along the minus strand of CM061751.1, from coordinate 45,646,798 downwards.
ATGTTCGATCAGTACAATACGGTGCTAGCTTTAAATGTTCGTTTCCTTGAACAATTGAACTGGATTTCCTCCCTTTGCGGCCAGAAAAGTTAGGTTAATTTGGGGGCAACGGTGAATTTTACCTGCTAATCAACTGATAGGGGACAACTGCTCTTCAGAAATGGAGTTTCTCTGGTCAAAAGCTGTGTGATCCTTGCTAGCTGCTGTTAGAATTTTGGCTGATGTGCAGTGGTTACATGGCCAATTCGGTTGGACATTTTAGTGAACTTGTTGAAATCTCCAGTGACTGTTGCGCATTTTACGTTTCAGACTGAAAATACCATGAGCTTACTCACAACAGGGAATGCAGTGCACCCCTACCTGGCAGGAATGGTGTTTCGCAATTTCTGTAGCCTCTCTTATGGACTATGAAATAGTGTAGCTCACCTTGAACTAACTGTACCAGTAAGCTTGTTACGATCTCTAGTAGGAGTACGTGAGAACTCACTGAATTTTGGTTTAGACAATTGTAGAAAGAAACAGAGTACAAAAAAGAGAGGTAAAAAGACAGTCTTCAAAACTGATTGTACACTGAACTTTTGTAATTATCATCCACAGATTCTCAATTTTCATCCACTGATTGTACACTGAACTAGATAATGTGATCCAGATAAATAGAAACGTCCCACTTTCTGATCAAAAACATGTACTGTGTATACTCATCAGGCAAACTCACTGAATGTTCCTATATTTCCCTCTGATCAGAAACATGGAATTGGAAGAAGGGAATCCTGAAGCGCAACAAAGTGGTACCTCGATATTGATATCTGGTGCAACAAGGACTGGGCTGTGCTGTTCTCTTGATAAACTATTCCGGAGCTTATGTTGGTGAGCGTTTTGTCAATCTTTCTTTATACGGATGCAACTTAAGAGTTGATTAGTTCTTATGTAACCGCAATATTAACTCTTCAATCCTTTTTTAGCGGCTTGGTCTGCACGTGATACTCAAATGGATGATTTGAAGAAGATGATGCCGACGAACAAGATGTCGACTATGAAGAAGAGGAAGAAGAAGATGAGGATGACGATGAAGACGAAGCAGAGGAAGATTTTGCTGATGAAGAGGAAGGAGATGAGGATATTGACATGGGAACATTTTCTGAACAGGGAAGAAATTTTTTGTGTGTGTGTAGTCACCTCCCTGCTCACTGCTGTTGCTTTTAAGGTTATTAATTCCTTGCTTGGTACTAAGAATATTCTTCTCGATGTTTACTGAAATTTTCACAATTTCCTGATGAATACAGATGACAAGTGTTGAAGCATGTGAGAACTGGATGGTAACCTTCACGATGATGAAGCATTCACCTGAATAAATGTAGTCACAGCTTAGACGGAAGAAAAGATTGGTGTTGTATCAGATTCTAGATTGATGTCGTCACTTTGTTTTGTGCTATATTGCTATCAGATTCTAGTTTGATGTACTTGCCTGCTTTAATCGTAGCGTTCCTGTTAAAGAAATTGGTATTGCTATCAGATTCTAGATTGATGTCGTGAGTTCGTTGTGTGCTATATACTTGTGATTTTACTTAAAAGGTTTGAACTCGAGTCTCTATTTATATTCTCTCGTTTCTTCCGTCTCGTTTGATCCAGATTTGTAAATTAAAGCACATAAACATACGTACGTAATACATAGGAACATAAGCTAGAATCGTATAATTACAGATTTTTGGCGGCCTTGATGACCCAACGGCCAGCGAGGCCATGACCTTTTGCAGAAATGGGCCGACCCACGGCTCACTTATTGGCCTGGGGCCACGGGGATAGTCCGGGCCAGGTCCGGGGCCGACCCGGGGCCCCATCCCGACCTTTGTTGGATATCATGAGATGCTATGCATGTTCGTCTTGTCTGAAGTAGTGGACTTCACGATCAAATGGTTTGAGTATGCATATGTTAGAGAAGAACATTGGGCCGCTAACTAAAGCCATGTATCATGGTGGAAGTTTCAGCTTGGACATACAACCTCAATCTCTTATGAGAATATTAACTATTGTTGAATGCTTAGCATGAAAAAGAGGAGTCCATTATCTGTTGTCTATGTTGTCCCGGTATGGATGTCTAAGTTGAGAATAATCAAAAGCGAGAAATCCAATGCGTGCTTTCTCCTTAGACACTTGTACAAGCGGCATAGAGGTACCCCTTTGTGACACTTGGTTGAAGCATATGTTATGCGATGAGAATCCGTGTTTCCGAGATAGTAGGACAAGGTGCGAGCACTATTGGTACTCTATGCATGAGACATGCAACTTGTAGGAAGTATTATGCATAGGACATATGAATTATTACTACCGTTGACAAAATTGTTTCTATGTTTTCAAAACAAAAGCTCTAGCACAAAAATAGTAATCAATGCTTCCCTCTGCGAAGGGCCAATCTTTTACTTTATTGTTGAGTCAGTTTACCCATTCCCTTCTATCTTAGAAGCAAACACTTGTGTTAACTGTGTGCATTGATTCTTACATGTTTACTTATTGCACCTGTTATATTACTCTATGTTGACAAATATCCATGAGATATACATGTTACAAGTTGAAAGCAATTGCTGAAACTTAATCATCCTTTGTGTTGTTTCAATGCATTCTACTATGAATTTATTGCTTATGAGTTAGCTCTTATGCAAGTCTTATTGATACTTGTCTTGAAAGTATTATTCATGAAAAGTTTTGCTATATGATTCATTTGCTTAGTCATTATCTTTGTTAGCAATCTTTTGTTCAGATCACTCCATTCATCTCATATGCTTTACAATAATGTTGATCAAGATTATGTTGGTAGCATGTCACTTCATAAATTATTTGTGTTATCGTTTACCTACTCGAGGACGAGTAGGAACTAAGCTTGGGGATGCTTGATACGTCGCAAACGTATCTATAATTTCTTATGTTCCATGCTACTTTTATTACAATACTTGAGTGTTTTACACATACTTTACAGTGTTATTTTACATTTTCCTCGACTAACCTATTAACAAGATGCCGAAGTGCCATTCCTGTTTTCTGCTGTTTTTGGTTTCATAAATCCTAGTAAGGAAATATTCTTGAATTGACGAAATCAACGCCCAGGGCCTATTTTTTAGAAGCTCCAAGTCCGAAGAGGAGACGGCGGGCCACGAGGTGCCAGACCTGGCGGCGCGCCAAAGCCCTGGCCGCGGCCCTATAGTGTGGGCCCCCGTGACGCCCTTTGACCTACCCTTGCGCCTACTTAAAGCCTCCGTCGCGAAACCCCTGTACCGAGAGCCACGATACGGAAAACATTACCGAGGCCGCCGCCGCCAATCCCATCTCTGGAGGATTCAGGAGATCGTCCGGACCCTGCCGGAGAGGGGAATCATCACCGGAGGGGCTCTACATCATCATGCCCGCCTCCTCCGGATTGATGCGTGAGTAGTTCATCCTTGGACTATGGGTCCATAGCAGTAGCTAGATGGTTGTCTTCTCCGCTTGTGCTTTCATTGTTATAGATATTGTGAGCTGCCTAACATGATCAAGATCATCTATTTGTAATGCTACATGTTGTGTTTGGTGAGATCCGATGAATAGAGAATACTATGTTAAGTTGATTATTAATCTATCATATATGTGTTGTTTATGTTCTTGCATGCTCTCCGTTGCTAGTAGAGGCTCTGGCCAAGTTGATACTTGTAACTCCAAGAGGGGGTAATTATGCTCGATAGTGGGTTCATGCCTCCATTAAATCTGGGACAGTGACAGAAAGTTCTAAGGTTGTGGATGTGCTGTTGCTAGGGATAAAACATTGATGCTTTGTCTAAGGATATTTGTGTTGATTACATTACGCACCATACTTAATGCAATTATCTGTTCGCAACTTAATACCGGAAGGGGTTCGGATGATAACCTCGAAGGTGGATTATTTAGGCATAGATGCATGCTGGATAGCGGTCTATGTACTTTGTCGTAATGCCCCGATTAAATCACATAGTAATCATCGTTGATATGTATTGAATCTCTATTTGTCAATTGCTCGCTCGTAATTTGTTCACCGAGCATGCTAGTTATCTTATTGAGAGACACCACTAGTGAACTGTGGACCTGGTCCATTCTTTTACATCTGAATACATTCTACTGCATTTTACTGTTCTTTGCAAACAACCACCATCTTCCACTCGATACGCTTAATCCTTTGTTTTCAGCAAGCGGGTGAGATTGACAACCTCACTGTTACGTTGGGGCAAAGTACTTTGATTGTGTTGTGCAGTTCCACGTTGGCGCTGGTTTCACTGGTGTTCCGCCGCACTACATTCCTCCACCAAAAACCTTCACGTGCTTCTTGGCTCCTACTGTTCGATAACCTTGGTTTCTTTCTGAGGGAAAACTTGCTGCTGTGCGCATCACACCTTCCTCTTGGGGTTCCCAACGGACGTGTACATCTACGCGCATCAGACTCCACCTAGCTTGGCCGGCCAGCCATAGGGAGGAGGAGTCCCAGGTGGACTCCACCATAGTGGGCCGGCCACCACATCAAGGAAGGAGAGGAGTCCCACCCCAAGTAGGATTCGTCTATAGGCAGTTTTCGAATTGGGGTCTTACTCGTTCTCTGGGCAAACCCTAGATGTGTTCCACCTATATAATGAGGGGCAAGGGGAGGGGGGCCGGCCACACCAAAGCCACCTTGGCCGTACCCCCATAGAGGTCGCGCCAAGCACCCCCTCTCCCCAAACCCTAGCCGCCCTCCTCCTCATACTACTCCCGCATAGCGCTTAGGCGAAGCCCTGCCGGAGTTCTCCACCACCACCGCCACCACGCCGTCGTGCTGCCGGGATTCCGAGGAGAATCTACTACTTCCGCTGCCCGCTGGAATGGGAGAGGAAGTCGCTCATCAACACCGAACGTGTGACCGAGTACGGAGGTGCTGCCCGTTCGTGGCACCGTCAAGATCTTCTACGCGCTTTTGCAAGCGGCAAGTGATCGTCTACATCCACCACGAGATCTAATCTCGTTAACGCTTAGCGATCTTCAAGGGTATGTTGATCTTCACCTCGTTGCTACCATCTACTAGATTAGATCTTGGCTTGTGTTTCGTTATTGCGGTAGGAATTTTTTTGTTACTAGCTTCGAAACAAGCCCAAGATCATCAAAATCGGAGTCCGGATGCTCAAGTTATGATCATTCTCGTTTTGGTGTTTCTGCAGTTTTCGGGGATAATCCGAATCCGGAGGCAAATATCCGGCCAAATGTCCGGCCCCCATCCTGAGAGCAGTTTTCTCATGTCCTTAGCCGTTTTTCGGGGCCCGGATATTTTGCAAATATCCGGCCCGGAAAATCCGGCCTGAGCTGACCCAAACGGTCATATTTCGATGGGAGGGGGTATTTAAGCCCCCCTTCTTCCTCCTTGGGCAGCTACCTCTTCCCCTTTGTGCTCTCCACCATTGTTGACCTTGAGAGCTTTCCCTTTCCCTCTACTCCTCCTATGCTTCTTGAATCTTTTTGAGGGAAAAGGAAGAGGAGATCTAGATCTACATTTCTACCAATCAAATCCCTCTCTTTGTGAGAGGAACCACCTAGATCTAGATCTTGGAGAAACTTGGAGTTCTTCTTTTTGTTCTTCCTCTCTTATTCCCCCAATAGCTTTTGTAGCTTTGTTGGAATTTGAGAGAGAAGGATTGAGCATCTTTGTGGTGTTCTTGCCATTGCATTTGGTGCATCGGTTTGAGTTCTCCACGGTGATTCGTGGAAGTGAAAGCAAGAAAGTTGTTACTCTTGGGTTCTTGGAACCCTAGACGGATTTGAGGCCTTTGTGGCGATTTCTTGGGAGCCTCCAATTAAGTTGTGGATGCATGCCCCAAGCTTTGTGTAAGGCCCGGTTTCCGCCTCGAAGGAAATCCCTTAGTGGAACCGTGACCTAGGCCTTTGTGGCAAGGGTCACCGGAGATTTAGGTGAGGCGCCTTCGTGGCGTTCGGTGTGTGGTGTGAGTACCGCATCTTGGGGTGAGGCCACAGTGGCGTTGGTGTGCATCGAGCAACCAAGGTTTAATCGAACCCAGGGGAGCCAAGAAGCACGTTGAAGGTTGATGGTCGCGAAATGTGATGCGGCGCAACACCAGGGATTTCCACGCCAACGGAATCCGCACAACAAAACCAAAGTATTTTGCCCCAACGAAACAGGAGGTTGTCAATCTCACCGGCTTGTGAGTAACAAAGGATTAAACGTATCGAGTGGAAGATGTTTGCAAAGAAAACAATAAACACAATTGCAGTAGATTGTATGCTATGTAAAGAATAGGACCGGGTCCACAGTTCACTAGAGGTGTCTCTCCCATAAGATAAAAGCATGTTGGGTGAACAAATTACAGTCGGGCAATTGACAAATAGAGAAAGGTATAACAATGCATATACATGATATGATAAATATAGTGAGATTTAATCCGGGCATTACGACAAAGTACATAGACCACCATCCAACCGCATCTATGCCTAAAAAGTCCACCTTCAGGTTATCATCCGAACCCCATTCAGTATAAGTTGCAAAGCAATGTACAATTGCATTAAGTATGGTGCGTAATGTAATCGACAACTACATCCTTAGACATAGAATCAATGTTTTATCCCTAGTGGCAACAAGACATCACAACCTTAGAACCTGTCACGATCCCAGGTGTCAATGAAGGCATGAACCCACTATCGAGCATAAATACTCCCTCTTGGAGTTAAGAGCAAAAACTTGGCCAGAGCCTCTACTAATAACGGAGAGAATGCAAGATCATAAACAACACATAAACAATAGATTGATAATCACCATAACATAGTATTCTCTATCCATCGGATCCCGACAAACACAACATATAGAATTACATATAGATGATCTTGATCATGTTAGGCAGCTCACAAGATCCAACAATGAAGCACAACAAGGAGAAGACGACCATCTAGCTACCGCTATGGACCCATGGTCCAGGGGTGAACTACTCACTCATCATTCGGAGGCGATCATGGCGATGAAGAGTCCTCCGGAGATGAATCCCCTTCCTGGCAGGGCCTGAGGCGATCTCCCGAATCCCCGAGATGGGATTCGCGGCGGCGGCGTCTCCGGGAAGGTTTTCCGTATCGTGGCTCTCGGTGACCGGGGGTTTCGCGACGCGAGGCTATAAGTAGGCGAAAGGGCAGGTCAAGAGGCGCACGAGGGGGCCAGTAAGGGCCGGCGTGGCCAGGGCCCGGCCGCGCCGCCTCTATCCCCCGGCCACCTCGTGGCCCCACTTCGACTCTCCTTCGGTCTTCCTGAAGCTCCGTGCAAAAATAGGACCCCGGCGAAGATTTCGTCCAATTCCGAGAATATTTCCTTACTAGGATTTCTGAAACCAAAAACAGCAGTAAACAAGAATCGGCTCTTCGCATCTTGTTAATAGGTTAGTTCCAGAAATGCATAAATACGACATATATAATGTGCATAAAACATGTAGGTATCATCAATAAAGTAGCATGGAACATAAGAATATCGATATTGAGACGTATCAGCATCCTAAGTTTAGTTCTCTCGTCCCGAGAGGTAAAACGATAACAAAGATACTTCGAAGTGACATGCCATCATAATCTTGATCATACTATTTGTAAACATATGTAATGAATGCAGCGATCAAAACAAAAGTAATGACATGAGTAAACAAGTGAATCATATAGCAAAGACTTTTCATGAATAGTACTTCAAGACAAGCATCAATAAGTCTTGCATAAGAGTTAACTCGTAAAGCAATAAATCAAAGTAAAGGTGTTGAAGCAACACATAAGAAGATTAAGTTTCAGCGGTTGCTTTCAACTTATAACATGTATATCTCATGGATATTGTCAACATAAAGTAATATAACAAGTGCAATATGCAAGTATGTAGGAATCAATGCACAGTTCACACAAGTGTTTGCTTCTTAAGGTGGAAGGAGATAGGTAAACTGACTCAACAATAAAAGTAAAAGAAAGGTCCTTCAAAGAGGAAAGCATCGATTGCCGTATTTGTGCTAGAGCTTTTATTTTGAAAACATGAAACAATTTTGTCAACGTAGTAATAAAGCATATGAGTTATGTAAATTATATCTTACAAGTTGCAAGCCTCATGCATAGTATACTAATAGTGTCCGCACCTCGTCCTACTTAGCTTGGACTACCGGATCTTTGCATGCCATGTTTCAACCAAGTGTCACAAAGGGGTACCTCCATGCCGCCTGTACAAAGGTCTAAGGAGAATGCTCGCATTTTGGATTTCTCGCTTTTGATTATTCTCAACTTAGACATCCATACCGGGACAACATGGACAACAGATAATGGACTCCTCTTAAATGCGTAAGCATGTAACAATGATTATTATTCTCATATGAGATTGAGGATATATGTCCAAAACTGAAACTTCAACCATGATTCATGGCTTTAGTTAGCGGCCCAATGTTCTTTTCTAACAATTTTGCATGCTCCAACCACTAAAATGATAGATCCTTCAGACAAGACGGACATGCATAGCAACTCACATGATATTCAACAATAGTTGATGGCGTTCCCCAGAAGCATGGTTATCGCACAACAAGCAACTTAATAAAAGATAAAGTGCATAAGTACATATTCAATACTACGATAGTTTTTAAGGCTATTTTGTCCCATGAGCTATATATTGCAAAGGTGAATGATGGAATTTTAAAGGTAGCACTCAAGCAATTTACTTTGGAATGGCGGAGAAATACCATGTAGTAGGTAGGTATGGTGGACACAAATGGCATAGTGGTTGGCTCAAGGATTTTGGATGCATGAGAAGTATTCCTCTCGATACAAGGTTTAGGCTAGCAAGGTTATTTGAAGCAACTCAAGGATGAACCGGTGCAGCAAAACTCACATAAAAGACATATTGTAAACATTATAAGACTCTACACCGTCTTCCTTGTTGTTCAAAACTCAATACTAGATATTATCTAGACCTTAGAGAGACCAAATATGCAAACCAAATTTTAGCAAGCCCTATGTATTTCTTCATTAATGGGTGCAAAGTATATGATGCAAGAGCTTAAACATGAGCACAACAATTGCCAAGTATCACATTATCCAAGACATTTTAGAATTACTACATGTAGCATTTTCCAATTCCAACCATATAACAATTTAACGAAGAAGAAACTTCGCCTTGAACATTATGAGTAAAGCCTAAGGACATATTTGTCCATATGCAACAGCGGAGCGTGTCTCTCTCCCACAAAGTGAATGCTAGGATCCATCTTATTCAAACAAAACAAAAACAAACCGACGCTCCAAGTAAAGAACACAAGATGTGATTGAATAAAAATATAGTTTCAGGGGAGGAACCCGATGATGTTGTCGATGAAGAAGGGGATGCTTTGGCATCCCCAAGCTTAGACGCTGAGTCTTCTTAAAATATGCAGGGGTGAACCACGGGGGCATCCCCAAGCTTAGAGCTTTCACTCCTCTTGATCATAGTATATCATTCTCCTCTCTTGACCCTTGAAAACTTCCTTCACACCAAACTTCAAGCAAACTCATTAGAGGGTTAGTGCACAATTAATAATTCACATGTTCAGAGGTGGCACAAACATTCTTTACACTTCTGGACATTGCATAAAGCTACTGGACATTAATGGATCAAAGAAATGAATCCAACATAGCAAAAGAGGCAATGCTAAATAAAAGGCAGAATCTGTCAAAAACAGAACAATCCGTAAAGACGAACTTAAAGCTGGCACCTGACTTGCTCAAAACTAATGAAAGTTGCGTACATATCTGAGGATCACGTCGTAAATTGGCAGATTTTTTCGAATTTTCTACAGAGGCTCGTGCCCAGATTCGTGACAGCAATGCTGTTTCTGCGCAGCGATCCCAAATATAACATCAACTTTGACATAGAAACTTTACTTGGCACAAAAACATGATAAGGAGAGGTTGCTACAGTAGTAAACAACTTCCAAGACTCAACAAAACAAAAATTGCTGTAGTAAAATAAACACATGGGTTATCTCCCAAGAAGTGCTTTCTTTATAGCCATTAAGATGGGCTCAGTAATTTTAATGATACTCTCGCAAGAATAAGAGTTGAAGCAAAAGAAAGCATCAAGAAGCAAATTCAAAACACATTTAAACCTAACCCACTTCCTATGAAAAGGAATCTTGTACACAAATAAATTCATGAAGAACAAAGTGACAAGCATAGAAAAGCAACACAAGTGCAATTTCAAGATTCTCAACATAAAGAAGGGAAACTTAATATTATTAAGATGCATATAACCATGTTTCCCTCTCTCATAATAATTTTTAGTAGCATCATGAACAAACTCAACAATATAACTATCACATAAAACATTCTTGTCATGAGCCGCATGCATAAAATTATTACTCTCCACATAAGCATAATCAATTTTAGTTGTAGTGGGAGCAAATTCAACAAAGTAGCTATCATTATTATTCTCATCATCAAATATAGGAGGCATAGTATCATCAAAGTAAATTTTCTCCTCAATGCTTGGGGGACTAAAAATATCATGCTCATCAAAGCCAGCTTCCCCAAGCTTAGAATTTTCCATAGCATTAGCAACAATAGTGTTCATGTTACCCTCCAAAACCCCCCGACGGGCGTTGGTTAAGCAACACGAAGAGCCGGGAAGCTCCCAGGGCCGCTTAGTGGATCCCTGGCACCTCGCGTCATCCCGCAAATCTTCTGGCCAAACGTCCTGGCGGTTGCTAGGGCGTGCCACCTGACCTAGACCCGATCAGGAAGGTGTTAGTGCTTCGATTGTTCCTGCATGGTAGACACGTAAACATTAAATACGAGCCCTATCGGCTCTCAGGTTTCCCTGTGGATCGGCTCAAGGAGCCGATCGCCCCATGTTTCACGTTGGATTTACAATGGCATGGGGATCCTGCTTGATCAGGACAAAGCTAAAGCGATCCACGACAGTTTAGGGTTTTCACCGCATAATCGGAACGTCCTACGTGCGATCGGGCCTAGCAGCTACGAGAGACGATGCAAACTACCCCTACGAGAGGCCTAAAAACCAACATAACGTTGATCCCCGGAACATCCCTCGCAGGGACGGTAAACAACATCTAACGCACCACCGGATCCTCCGACCCCAACATAAGGCCTAACTATGCAGATATTAAACTAATCCTTGCGTAGCAAGGAGCAACTATAACGGATCGGATCTACTAAGTAAGAACAAGCAAGATGCCCTTACGTCCGGATCGACGTAAGGGCAGCTAGGTGTCTAGGGACGGCATTGCCACGCAGATATGCACGTGAAAGCACCAATGCAAGCCCCTAAACACCTAAGGATAAATAGTACTGCTCGCCATCAACAAGGCTTCAAAGACGAGCAGACAAGGATAACGATTAACGTTATTGCCTAGATCGCTAGATGCGATCTAGGCAGCATGGTGCTTACCCGGGGAAACCCTCGAAGAGAAGGGGTGGCGATGCGCCTGATTTGTGTTGGTTGAACGATGATTGTCCTCCTTTTCCGATAACCCTAGATACATATTTATAGTCCAAGGGACTTTCTAATTGAGGCGTGCACCTAACCGTGCACGGGCCAGACTCTATCTCTTAATTCTAAATTACAACGCGATCTAATATATTACAGATACATGGGCAACTTAGCCCAAACTCAAGCACAAGGCCGCTTCGAAGATGCTCCACGTGTACGTCCTTCAAGCCCATCTTCACTTACGGCCCAACTCCTGATTTGGCCAAAATCGGGTGGTAACACATGCCCCCCTGGTTTTGATAATGGTAATTGCAAAACCATCTGCTTTCTTCGAAGGGTCATGTCGTGGCAGAACCGTAGCAGTTTTCTTCGTGATGATGTCTTGCCTTCTCAACTTCTCTGCACGATTTGACGGCTCTGGCCCCACGTCCTCGGAAACTGCTTAGGCATTAAATCGCTATACCCCTTTTTATTTGGCCACTTCATGTGGTTTCTTTCTGTTGGAGATATGCCCAAGAGGCAATAATAAAAGTGGTTATTATATATCTTTATGTTTATGATAAATGTTTATATACCATGCTATAATTGTATTAACCGAAACATTGATACATGTGTGATATGTAAACAACAAAGAGTCCCTAGTAAGCCTCTTAACTAGCTTGTTGATTAATAGATGATTAGTTTCATAATCATGAACATTGGATGTTATTAATAACAAGGTTATATCATTATATGAATGATGTAATGGACACACCCAATTAAGCGTAGCATAAGATCACGTCATTAAGTTATTTGCTATAAGCTTTCGATACATAGTTACCTAGTCCTTATGACCATGAGATCATGTAAATCATTTATATCGGAAAGGTACTTTGATTACATCAAACGCCACTGCGTAAATGGGTGGTTATAAAGGTGGGATTAAGTATCCGGAAAGTATGAGTTGAGGCATATGGATCAATAGTGGGATTTGTCCATCCCGATGACGGATAGATATACTCTGGGCCCTCTCGGTGGAATGTCGTCTAATGTCTTGCAAGCATATGAATAAGTTCATAAGAGACCACATACCACGGTACGAGTAAAGAGTACTTGTCAGAGACGAGGTTGAACAAGGTATAGTATGATACCGATGATCAAACCTGGACAAGTAAAATATCGTGTGACAAAGGGAATTGGTATCGTATGTGAATGGTTTATTCGATCACTAAAGTCATCGTTGAATATGTGGGAGCCATTATGGATCTCCAGATCCCGCTATTGGTTATTGGTCGGAGTGAGTACTCAACCATGTCCGCATAGTTCACGAACCGTAGGGTGACACACTTAAAGTTGGATGTTGAAATGGTAGTACTTGAATGTGGAATGAAGTTGGAATATTTGTTCGGAGTCCCGGATGTGATCCCGGACATCACGAGGAGTTCCGGAATGGTCCGAGAATAAGATTCATATATAGGATGTCATTTTATGTGAATAAAATGATGCGGAAGGTTCTATGGAAGGTTCTAGAAGGTTCTAGAAAAGTCCGGAAGAAACCACCAAGGAAGGTGGAGTCCACATGGGACTCCACCTCCATGGCCGGCCAACCCTAGCGGGGAGGAGTCCCAAGTGGACTCCCCTTAGGGGGCCGGCCACCCCCTATGGAAGGTGGAATTCCCACCCTAGGGAGGGAAAGTTTCCCACCATATGGAAGGTTTTGGTTTCGGGTCTTATTCGAAGACTTGGACACCAACACTTGGGATCCACCTATATAATGAGGGCCAAGGGAGGGGGCCGGCCACCCCAAGACCACAAGCTGGCCGCCCCATAGAGTGGCCGGCCACCCCCTCCCAAACCCTAGCTTTGCTCCTCCACTTCATATTGCCCGCATAGCTTAGCGAAGCTCCGCCGGACTTCTACACGCCACCGACACCACGCCGTCGTGCTCGGATTCAAGAGGAGCTACTACTTCCGCTGCCCGCTGGAACGGGGAGGTGGACGTCGTCTTCATCAACAACCGAACGTGTGACCGAGTACGGAGGTGCTGCCCGTTCGTGGCGCCGGAACCGATCGTGATCAAGATCTTCTACGCGCTTTGCAAGCGGCAAGTGAACGTCTACCGCAGCAACAAGAGCCTCCTCTTGTAGGCTTTTCAAGGGTGAGTCTCGACAATCCCCTCGTTGCTACCGTCTTCTAGATTGCATCTTGGCTTGGATTGCGTGTTCGCCGTAGGAAAATTTTTGTTTTCTATGCTACAAAGTGGTATCAGAGCCGTGTCTATGCATAGATGGTTGCACGAGTAGAACACAATGGTTTGTGGGCGTTGATGCTCTTGTTATCTTTAGTTGAGTACTTTGCATCTTTGTGGCATAGTGGGATGAAGCGGCTCGGGCTAACTTTACATGACCCGTTCATGAGATTTGCTCCACGCTTGACATGCAACTTGTATTGCATAAGTGGCTTTGCGGGTGTCTGTCTCTCCTACTATAGTGAAGATTCAATTTACTCTTCTATTGAAAACACTAGTATCACCGTTGTGGTTCATGTTCGTAGGTAGATTGGATCTTACTCGAAAACCCTAAACCACGTAAAATATGCAAACCAAATTAGAGAACGTCTAACTTGTTTTTGCAGGGTTTGGTGATGTGATATGGCCATAATGTGATGATGAATATGTATGAGATGATCATTATTGTATTGTGGCAACCGGCAGGAGCCTTATGGTTGTCTTTAAATTTCATGTTGAGTAGTATTTCAAAGTAGTTGTAATAGTTGCTACATGGAGGACGATCATGAAGACGGCGCCATTGACCTTGGTGCTTCGCCGATGATGATGGAGATCATGCCCGTTGATGATGGAGATCATGTCTACGCTTTGGAGATCAAGATCAAAGGCGCAAAGACAAAAGGGCCATATCATATCACATATGAACTGCATGTGATGTTAATCCTTTTATGCATCTTATTTTGCTTAGATCGCGACGGTAGCATTATAAGATGATCCCTCTCACTAAAATCTCAAGATAATAAAGTGTTCATCCTTAGTAGCACCGTTATCAAGTCTTGTCGTTTCGAAGCATCTCGTGATGATCGGGTGTGATAGATTCAATAAGTACATACAACGGGTGCAAGACAGTTTTGCACATGCGGATACTAAGGTGGCCTTGACGAGCCTAGCATGTACAGACATGGTCTCGGAACACGTGATACCGAAAGGTAGAGCATGAATCATATGATTGATATGATGAACACTTTGAGTGTTCGCCATTGAAATCACACCTTTTCTCGTGATGATCGGGTTTAGGTGCGATGGATTTGGTTCGTGTGATCACTAAGACAATGCGAGGGATATTGTTTTGAGTGGGAGTTCACCTAGATTTTTAATTATGTTGAATTAAAATTTGAACTCAATTTATCATAAACTTAGTCTAAACTATTGCAAATATGTTGTAGATATGGCGTCCCCAATCAATTTTAACCAGTTCCTAGAGAAAGAAAAACTTAAGAGCAACGGTAGCAACTTCACCGACTGGTTCCGTCATGTGAGGATCTTCCTCAATGGCGGAAATCTGCAATATGTGCTTGATGCACCGCTAGGTGACCCTCCAGCAGAAACTGAAACCGATGAAGTAAAGAATGTTTACGCGACTCGGAAAACTCGGTACTCTCAAGTTCAGTGTGCCATCTTATGCAGTCTGGAATCCGATCTTCAAAAATGTTTTGAGCACCACGATCCTCATGAGTTGATAAAAGAGTTGAAGACTATTTTTGAGACTCATGCGGCCGTGGAATGCTATGAAGCATCGAAACACTTTTTCAGCTGTATGATGGAAGAAGGCAGCTCCATTAGTGAGCACATGCTCGTTATGACCGGGCATGCGAAGAAACTCAGTGACTTGGGAATAGTGATTCCTAACAGACTGGGGATTAATCGTGTCCTTCAATCACTGCCACCAAGTTACAAGAACTTTGTGATGAATTACAATATGCAGAACATGAACAAGGAGTTTCCTGAACTCTTTGGCATGTTAAAAGCTGCTGAGATTGAGATTAAGAAAGAGCACCAAGTGTTGATGGTCAATAAGACCACCAGTTTCAAGAAACAGGGCAAGTCTAAGGGAAAATTCAAGAAGGGTGGCAAGAAAGCTGCCACGCCTCCTATGAAACCTAAGAACGGCCCTAAGCCTGATGCTGATTGCTATTAAAGGAGAAGGGACACTGGAAGCGTAATTGCTCCAAGTATTTGGCGGATCTGAAGAGCGGCCTTGTCAAGAAGAAGAAAGAAGGTATATCTGATATACATGTTATAGATGTTCATTTCACTGGTTCTCGTTCTAGTACCTGGGTATTTGATACTGGTTCGGTTGCTCATATTTGTAACTCGAAACAGGAACTAAAGAATAAACGACAACTGCTGAAAGATGAAGTGACGATGCGCGTTGGAAACGGATCCAAGGTCAATGTGATCGCAGTCGGGACACTTCCTCTACATCTACCTTCGGGATTAGTTTTAAGCCTAAATAATTGTTATTATGTACCCGCGTTAAGCATGAACATTATATCTGGATCTTGTTTAATGCAAGACGGTTATTCATTCAAGTCTGAGAATAATGGTTGTTCTATCTTTATGAATAATATCTTTTATGGTCGAGCACCTGAAAAGAATGGCTTATTTCTGTTAGATCTCGATAGTAGTGATACACACATACATAACATTGATGCTAAGCGAATTAAATTGAATGATAATTCTACTTATATGTGGCACTGTCGTCTTGGTCATATTGGAGTGAAACGCATGAAGAAACTCCATACCGATGGATTACTTGAATCACTTGACTTTGAGTCACTTGATAGATGCGAAGCATGTCTGATGGGAAAAATGACTAAGACTCCATTCTCGGTATGATGGAGCGAGCTACGACTTATTGGAAATCATACACACAGATGTATGTGGACCAATGAGTGTAGCATCGCACGGTGGTTATCGTTATGTTCTAACCTTCACAGATGATTTGAGTAGATATGGGTATATCTATTTAATGAAACATAAATCCGAAACTTTCGAGAAGTTTAAGGAATTCCAAAGTGAAGTAGAAAATCAACGTAACAAGAAGATTAAATTTCTACGATCTGATCGCGGAGGTGAATATCTGAGTTATGAGTTTGGCATGCATTTAAAGAAATGCGGAATACTTTCACAATTGACACCGCCGGGAACACCGCAACGAAACGGTGTGTCCGAACGTCGTAATCGAACTCTCTTAGATATGGTTCGTTCTATGATGTCTCTTACTGATTTGCCGTTATCATTTTGGAGTTATGCATTAGAGACAGCCGCATTCACTTTAAATAGAGCACCATCAAAATCCGTTGAAACGACGCCGTATGAATTATGGTTTAATAAGAAACCTAAGCTGTCGTTCCTAAAAGTTTGGGGTTGCGAAGCCTATGTAAAAAAGTTACAACCGGACAAGCTAGAACCCAAAGCGGAGAAATGCGTCTTCATAGGATACCCTAAGGAAACTATAGGGTACACTTTCTATCACAGATCCGAAGGCAAGATCTTTGTTGCTAAGAACGGAACCTTTCTTGAGAAAGAATTTCTCACTAAAGAAGTGACTGGAAGAAAAGTAGAACTCGATGAGATTGAAGAATCTCTACTCGTTGATCAGAGTAGCGCAGTACCGGAAAATGTTCCTGTACCACCTACACCAAACAGAGGAAGCTAATGATAATGATCATGAAACTTCAAATGAGATAACTACTGAACCTCGCAGATCGACAAGGGATCGTGCCACTCCAGATTGGTATGATCCTTGTCTAAATGTCATGATTGTGGATAACAATGATGAAGACCCTGCGACGTATGAAGAAGCGATGATGAGCCCAGATTCCAACAAATGGCAAGAAGCCATGAAATCCGAAATGGGATCCATGTATGATAACAAAGTATGGACTTTGGTAGACTTACCTGATAGCCGCAAGGCTGTCGAGAATAAATGGATCTTCAAAAGAAAAACAGATGCTGATGGTAATATTACTGTCTATAAAGCTCGACTTGTCGCAAAGGGTTTCCGACAAATTCAAGGTGTTGACTACGATGAGACTTTCTCACCTGTAGCGAAGCTAAAATCTGTGAGGATTTTGTTAGCAATAGCTGCATTTTTCGATTATGAGATTTGGCAGATGGATGTCAAAACGGCGTTCCTTAATGGAGACATTGAGGAAGAGTTGTATATGGTACAACCCAAAGGTTTTGTCGATCCTAAAAATGCTGACAAAGTATGCAAACTTCAGCGTTCAATCTATGGACTGAAGCAAGCATCAAGAAGTTGGAACCGACGCTTTGATAAGGTGATCAAAGACTTCGGGTTTATACAATGTCATGGAGAGGCCTGTATTTACAAGAAAGTGAGTGGGAGCTCTGTAGCATTCCTGATATTATATGTAGATGACATATTATTGATTGGGAATGATATAGAACTATTAAGCAGTGTAAAGGGTTATTTGAATAATAGTTTTTCAATGAAAGACCTTGGTGAAGCATCATATATATTAGGCATCAAGATTTATAGAGATAGATCAAGACGTCTAATAGGGCTATCACAGAGTACATACCTGGACAAGATTCTGAAAAAGTTTAGAATGGACGAAAGTAAGAAAGGATTCTTACCTATGTTACCAGGCAAGGTCTTGAGTAAGACTCAAGGACCGGCTACGACAGAAGAAAGAGAAAGGATGAGTCAGATCCCCTATGCCTCGGCAGTAGGCTCTATCATGTATGCCATGCTATGTACAAGACCGGATATAGCACATGTGTTAGTTTGACTAGCAGATATCAAAGTGATCCAGAAATGGAACACTGGACAGCGGTCAAGAATATCCTGAAGTACTTGAAAAGAACTAAGGATATGTTTCTTTGTTATGGAGGTGACCAAGAGCTCGTTGTAACAAGTTACACCGATGCAAGTTGGACCGATCCCGATGACTCTAAGTCACAACTGGGTACGTGTTTATATTGAATGGTGCCAAGTAGGTGGGCTCGAAGCGCAGACGGCATAAATCCTCACTCGTAATCGGAGTACATAGCGGCTTCCAGAGGCTTCATCAAGCGGTATGGATGAAGAGGTTCATTGTAGAGCTCTTGGTGTGGTTCCTAGTGCATTGGACCCATTTGTCATCTACTGTGATAACATGGGTGCCATCGCCAATGCACAAGAGCCAAGGTCACACAAGAGGCTGAAGCATATCAAGCTGCGTTACCACTCGATTCGCGAGTACATCGAAGATAGAGAAGTAAAGATTTGCAAAGTACACACTGATCTGAATGTAGCAGATCCGTTGACTAAAGCTCTCCCTAGGGCAAAGCATGACCAACACCAGAATGCCATGGGTGTTAGGTATATTACAATGTAATCTAGATTATTGACTCTAGTGCAAGTGGGAGACTGTTGGAGATATGCCCAAGAGGCAATAATAAAAGTGGTTATTATATATCTTTATGTTTATGATAAATGTTTATATACCATGCTATAATTGTATTAACCGAAACATTGATACATGTGTGATATGTAAACAACAAAGAGTCCCTAGTAAGCCTCTTAACTAGCTTGTTGATTAATAGATGATTAGTTTCATAATCATGAACATTGGATGTTATTAATAACAAGGTTATATCATTGTATGAATGATGTAATGGACACACCCAATTAAGCGTAGCATAAGATCACGTCATTAAGTTATTTGCTATAAGCTTTCGATACATAGTTACCTAGTCCTTATGACCATGAGATCATGTAAATCATTTATATCGGAAAGGTACTTTGATTACATCAAACGCCGCTGCGTAAATGGGTGGTTATAAAGGTGGGATTAAGTATCCGGAAAGTATGAGTTGAGGCATATGGATCAATAGTGGGATTTGTCCATCCCGATGACGGATAGATATACTCTGGGCCCTCTCGGCGGAATGTCGTCTAATGTCTTGCAAGCATATGAATAAGTTCATAAGAGACCACATACCACTGTACGAGTAAAGAGTACTTGTCAGGAGACGAGGTTGAACAAGGTATAGTGTGATACCGATGATCAAACCTTGACAAGTAAAATATCGTGTGACAAAGGGAATTGGTATCGTATGTGAATGGTTTATTCGATCACTAAAGTCATCGTTGAATATGTGGGAGCCATTATGGATCTCCAGATCCCGCTATTGGTTATTGGTCGAGTGAGTACTCAACCATGTCCGCATAGTTCACGAACCGTAGGGTGACACACTTAAAGTTGGATGTTGAAATGGTAGTACTTGAATGTGGAATGAAGTTGGAATATTTGTTCGGAGTCCCGGATGTGATCCCGGACATCACGAGGAGTTCCGGAATGGTCCGGAGAATAAGATTCATATATAGGATGTCATTTTATGTGAATAAAATGATGCGGAAGGTTCTATGGAAGGTTCTAGAAGGTTCTAGAAAAGTCCGAAAGAAACCACCAAGGAAGGTGGAGTCCACATGGGACTCCACCTCCATGGCCGGCCAACCCTAGTGGGGGAGGAGTCCCAAGTGGACTCCCCCTTAGGGGGCCGGCCACCCCCCCTATGGAAGGTGGAATTCCCACCTCTAGTGGGAGGGAAAGTTTCCCACCATATGGAAGGTTTTGGTTTCGGTCTTATCAAGACTTGGACACCAACACTTGGGATCCACCTATATAATGAGGGGCCAAGGGAGGGGGCCGGCCACCCCAAGACCACAAGCTGGCCGCCCCATAGAGTGGCCGGCCACCCCCTCCCAAACCCTAGCTTTGCTCCTCCACTTCATATTGCCCGCATAGCTTAGCGAAGCTCCGCCGGACTTCTACACCGCCACCGACACCACGCCGTCGTGTTGTCGGATTCAAGAGGAGCTACTACTTCCGCGTTCGCGGAACGGGAGGTGGACGTCGTCTTCATCAACAACCGAACGTGTGACCGAGTACGAGGTGCTGCCCGTTCGTGGCGCCTGAACCGATCGTGATCAAGATCTTCTATGCGCTTTTGCAAGCGGCAAGTGAACGTCTACCGCAGCAACAAGAGCCTCCTCTTGTAGGCTTTGGAATCTCTTCAAGGGTGAGTCTCGACAATCCCCTCGTTGCTACCGTCTTCTAGATTGCATCTTGGCTTGGATTGCGTGTTCGCCGTAGGAAAATTTTTGTTTTCTATGCTACGTTATCCTACACTTTCTTCACCCCCCTGCTCCACAGTAGCCATCGGCAAACCGAAAAACCCTCCTTAGCCCCCCATGGATTCATCCTCCTCCTCCGTCTCCTCTGACCTATCTCTCCAGTCCTCCTCTTCCAAACGAGCTCGAGCAGAGGTCGATCCGATGGCCATCTACGAGGCCCGCGCCCCGCAGCATTGGGACGCGCGGGACTGGAATTCCTCCACCGAGTCGGAAGACGACGAACCCCTCACCGACGGGGAAGAAGATCTTCAGTTCCTCATTGACGGGGAGCTGGAGGCCAAGCGAGGACGACCTCTTCCCCTGGGAGGGGAGCTTTTCCTCCGACGAGGAGGAAGAAGAGGAGGAAGAAGACGACGACTCCCTCGAAGGTTACCCACCAGCGAAACGCCTCCGCATGTGGTGGGACGACGACGACAATGATGAAGAAGAGGATGAAGCTCCCGCAGAGGGCTATGGGAGCAGCGACGAGGAGCCCGTCGGCAGCAGCGCCAATGGGGGCTCCGATGATGACGAGGGTAGTGACGGCCCGTAGGCTAGGATTTACTAGTGTAGGCCTAGCAGTAGTAGATTGGTCAACAGACCCTTTTGTTCTCCCTTTGAACAATCGGCTCTTCCCTTGTAAGAAATCTGGTTTATCAATGAAGAATTTCTCCAATTTGATTTTACCGACTCTTTTTTATGCTAATTTAGCCGATTGTCAACTCAATCAATGTTTAATGAGCCGATCTCCACGCATCGATCCCCCATGACTCACTCTTCATCTTTTTGACATCTGAGTGATCGTGGAACTTGGTCAATGCTCAATAAGTCAATGTCTCAAGGGACCACCGATGAATCTCCAATCGGCTTCCAAAAACAGAGCATCCACGAGGCCAGTTGCCCCCCGAGCCTCAGCCGAGGTGAAAACAGTGATAAGAACCCGTAATTTAGACAAACAGTCCCGGGCTTGATCACGTCTGAAAGAGACATCACACAGGGCCAACCAGCCGATCACCTTTCTTCCATTGTGGCCGATACTTTAGATGATCACCCATAGCTCAATGAGCAACAGGCTGTCTCGGATACCAACTCTCTCCTGGCAGCACTGCCAAACTGGCAACGAGGCAATTTTGAGCACTGTGTACTAGAGTCGATGGCTGTGCATCGGCTTTGCACCATGAGACACCTCAAACAGGGTCATGACTCTTACCCACCAACCCAGCAGGCTGGTAATTTGGTTTTGGGCAGGTGTCCTCGATAGAGCTCTAGGCTTGTCGCTCAATTGACTTGTATGCGGAAACGATATTTCTCACATCAACACCATTCCTCGACAAGTTGCGATGCAGAGCAGCTGAATCCGAAAAGCTCCTTTAGCAAAGGATCCTTCAGGCAAACTGCCCTCCGAGCTTCTTCCGCTCAAGTCCTGCGCCTTGCTGATCAGATTGGCTCATCATCTTTGGCAGGCTAATGCAGGACGTTTCCTGAGGCTCTCCCCACTTTGGTCCCAACAACCTTTGACACGCCGACCCAAGTCATAGCCAACCCTATAACAAATGCCACACCGATTGTTTGCCATCGACCGCCCCCGGTGTTAGCAGAGACATGCTTCGTCGGCTCCTCTTACCCCGAACCGCATGTTTGTGTCGCTCAAATGTTGATCAGGGTCGTGATCCCTTAAATTTGCCCCAACCGATATCGCTAACACACGTCCCGCTCTGCTAGCACTGCTGGACTTGGAGGTTTGCTAACGGAGCCAACAACAATTCCACTGAGGGACTCCTTCAGTAGAGCCTCGCTACGTACTTGACTGCTCATTAGGCTTCTGCTTGTAACCACTGATTCCTTGAGTCGATGGCCGTGCATCGGCTTAATCCTTGAGTCGATGTTCACGTAGACGGCTTTGCTCAAAAATTTCTATATTTTTGATTTTTTATGGCCGAATTGTTTGCGTATCGCCCCATGCTTGAGTTGCTCACTGACATTTGACATTCGTTCCTGCCTTCGTATCCTCGTATCTCATCCATATGTGCCCCCCGAGCCGATTCTGTCAATAATTGATGGCATCGGCTCTTCAGGCATCTGTTGGATCAATGTTGAACGCAGAAAGGTATGTTGAGGATAATTTTGGCCGATTGCGGAATCGCCTCTTTTTCGCTGTGCTTTGCGATGATCGGCAACTTGAATTTCCGTCGTAGCTACGTGGCATGTTGGAGATGAGATCCTCGTCATTTTTTGAGGGCCGATCTCGGGATCGGCCTTCCACGTATGTCCAATGTCTTGGACTTGCTACCCGTCCGGTCACGATATCATGTTTGTATCAGCCGATGCCTTCGCATCGGCATCGCCTGATGCATCGGCATCGCCTGTTTGGGCGCCATACTTTCTTTGGCGGGCGTTACTTCGTCTCCATCGTTTGTTGATTTTCACCGCCGATCGTCGTGCCTTCAACGTATACAGGCGTGCCCTCGCTTCTTCCAGGTTTCACACCTGCACCTCACGCTTCAGAATGGTCAGTCCATCGTGGCACCACCTTGGCTCTGATACCTATCTTCTTCTCCATCCGACTCCTCAAAGTCTTCTTCTTGAGATGACTCAGCTCGTTTACTCGATGTGGGAGAGGTCCTAGACGCCAACACCGAAACTTCGTTCGTCCTTCTCCTTTGTTGTGTGCATTCTGGGCAGATCGTGGCATCGGCTCATTCCCGAGTCCCAAAGAATGTTTGAAGAACGGACAGTCCCTGCTTATCCACGTTGTCTTGTTCCCTTGACCTCCTCGCGCGACGTTCGTACCGTCAAGGTTTCCATCATACCGACGATACCTTCGCTTGCATCGCATCGACGATATCTTCCATCGTCGCCGCCGTAGCGGCGACGCTGCCGATCATTGCTCATATTGGTCGAGGAGATGCACGAGAGTGGGCGCGATACCGTGTGCTTCTCACCTCCTCCTCAGGTACCGTCTATCATCATCTTGGGGCCTCGCATGGAACGGCCTCTTCTTTATCTTTGCCACGAGAGTGGCTACTCTCTGCTTTGTGGCAGTTCACCAGCCTGGCCATGTTGACATTAAAGGAGAACCCCGTTCCTTATGGAGTGGCTGAGATCTACCGTGTTGACGCCATGCGACGGCACGTGTTTCCTTTGAGCTTGATGTTGTGAGAACGGGTTATCTCAAAGGAGCCGATGAGTTCGCAGATGGCCTTCGCTCATCGTATTTCCCTTGTGCTCCGCAGGGAGATCCTTGTAGGTGATATGTTCTTCTGCCATCTCGATGTCGGTGTTGACGTGATGTTGCGGAAGATCGTCCCACGGCGTGCTAATGTTACCCTCCAAACCCCCCGACCGGGCGTTGGTTAAGCAACACGAAGAGCGGAAGCTCCTGTGGCCGCTTAGTGGACCCTGGCACTCGCGCGTCCCGCAAATCTTCTCGGCCACGTCCTCCGCGCTGTTAGGGCGTGCCACCTGACCTAGACCCGATCAGAAGGTGTTAGTGCTTCGATTGTTCCCGCATGGTAGACACGTAACATTAAATACGAGCCCTATCGCTCAGCTTCGTGGATCGCCAAGGAGCCGACGCCCCATGCTTCACGTTGGATTTACAATGGCATGGGGATCCTGCTTGAGACAAAGCTAAAGCGATCCACGATGTTTAGGGTTTTCACCGCATAATCGAACGTCCTACGTGCGATCGGGCCTAGCAGCTACGAGAGACGATGCAAACTACCCCACGAGAGGCCTAAAAACCAACATAACGTTGATCCCCGGAACATCCCTCGCAGGGACGGTAAACAATCTAACGCACCACCGGATCCTCCGACCCCAACATAAGGCCTAACTATGCAGATATTAAACTAATCCTTGCGTAGCAAGGAGCAACTATAACGGATCGGATCTACTAAGTAAGAACAAGAAGATCGCCCTTACGTCCGGATCGACGAGGGCAGCTAGGTGTCTAGGGACGGCATTGCCACGCAGATATGCACGTGAAAGCACCAATGCAAGCCCCTAAACACCTAAGGATAAATAGTACGCTCGCCATCAACAAGGCTTCGCACGAGCAAAGACAAGGATAACGAATAAACAGTATCGCCAGATCGCTAGATGCGATCTAGGCAAGATGGTGCTTACCCGGGAGAAACCTCGAAGAGTAGGGTGGCGTATGCGCCTGATTTGTGTTGGTTGAACGATGATTGTCCTCCTTTTCCGATAACCCTAGATACATATTTATACCAAGGGACTTTCTAATTGAGGCGCACCTAACGTGCACGGGCCAGACTCTATCTCTTAATTCTAAATTACAACGCGATCTAATATATTACAGATACATGGGCAACTTAGCCCAAACTCTCAGCGCAAGGCGCTTCAAGATGCTCCACGTGTACGTCCTTCAAGCCCCCAAGCTTATAATTTTCCATAGCATTGGCAACAATAGTGTTAAAGCATTCATATTAATATGTTCCATGGGTTTTTTAATTTTCGCATCAAACCATCCATGTCTTAAATCAAGAAATAGAATAAAAAGGTCATTGTTGTCCATTATGCCTAACTAGTGTAAATAAAAACAAGTACAGGACTAGACATGATAACAAAATAAATTAAATGCAAATATCTAATTTTTTGTGTTTTTGATATAGAGAGCAAGACAGAATAAAGTAAAACTAGCAACTATTTTTTTGTGTTTTGTTTAGTGCAGCAAACAAAGTAGTAAATAAAATAAAGCAAGACAAAAACAAAGTAAAGAGATTGAGAAGTGGAGACTCCCTTGCAGCGTGTCTTGATCTCACGCAAGAACGGCGCCGAAATTTAGCTGCTGGCGTGTGGGAGTTAGAAATCTCCGGGTGCCTTTCTTCGATCCCCGGCAACGGCGCTGAAATTTAGCTGACGCGTAAATGCACACGTCCGTTGGGAACCCCAAGTGGAAGGTAGGATGCGATAGAAGCAAGTTTCCCTCAGGATGAAACCAAGGTTTAATCGAACCAAGGAGCCAAGAAGCACGTTGAAGGTTGATGGTCGCGAATGTGATGCGAGTACAACACTGTGAGATTCCGGCGCCAACGTGAATCTCGCACAACAAAACTAAAGTACTTTGTCTCAACGAAACACTGAGGTTGTCAATCTCACCGGCTTGCTGTAACAAAGGATTAAACGTATCAGTGGAAGATGTTTGCACAGAAACGGAAACACAATTGCGATTGTATGCTATGTAAAGAATAGGACCGGTCCACAGCTCACTAGAGGTGTCTCTCCCATAAGATAAAAGTATGTTGGGTGAACAAGTAGGGCAATTGACAAATAGAGAAAGGACAATGCATATACATGATATGATAAATATAGTGAGATTTAATCCCATTACGACAAAGTACATAGACCGCCATCCAACCGCATCTATGCCTAAAAGTCCACCTTCAGTTATCATCCGAACCCCATTCAGTATTAAGTTGAAACAAAGACAATTGTATTAAGTATGGTGCAATGTAATCGACAACTACATCCTTAGACATAGAATCAATGTTTTATCCCTAGTGGCAACAGCACATCACAACCTTAGAACCTACTGTCACGATCCCATGTGTCAATGAAGGCATGAACCCACTATCGAGCATAAATACCCTCTTGGAGTTAAGAGCAAAAACTTGGCCAGAGCCTCTACTAATAACGGAGAGCATGCAAGATCATAAACAACACATAAACAATAGATTGATAATCACCATAACATAGTATTCTCTATCCACCGGATCCCGACAAACACAACATATAGAATTACATATAGATGATCTTGATCATGTTAGGCAGCTCACAAGATCCAACAATGAAGCACAACAAGGAGAAGACGACCATCTAGCTACCGCTATGGACCCATGGTCCAGGGGTGAACTACTCATCACTCCCGAGGCGATCATGGCGATGAAGAGTCCTCCGGGAGATGAACTCTCCGGCAGGGTGCCGGAGGCGATCTCCCGAATCCCCCGAGATGGGATCGGCGGCGGCGGCGTCTCCGGAAGGTTTTCCGCATCGTGGCTCTCGGTACTGGGGACGACGGAGGCTTAAGCAGGCGAAAGGGGCAGTGTCAAGAGGCTAAGAGGAGGCCTGGGGGTGCCGGCGGCCAGGGCCCGGGCCGCGCCGCCCTATCCCCCGGCCACCTCGTGGCCCCACTTCGACTCTCCCGGTCTTCCGAAGCTCCGTGCAAAAATAGGACCCCGGGCGAAGATTTCGTCCAATTCCGAGAATATTTCTTACTAGGATTTCTAAACCAAAAACAGCAGTAAAACAGCAACTCGGCTCTTCTTCATCTTGTTAATAGGTTAGTTCCGTAAATGCATAAATACGACATATAATGTGCATAAAACATGTAGGTATCATCAATAAAGTAGCATGGAACATAAGAAATTATCGATACGTTGGAGACGTATCAAGTACCGCATCTTGGGGTGAGGCCTTTGTGGTGTTGGTGTGCATCGAGCAACCACACCTCAAGATGAGGCCTCTTGTGGCGTTCGGGAGCACTAAGCTACCGCACCTCTCCAATGAGATTAGCACTCAAGAGTGAGAACTTCGGGATAAATCATCGTCTTCGCGTGCCTCTGTTATCTCTATACCCGAGCTCTTTACTTATGCACTTTATTTTGTGATAGCCATCGTGCTTGAAGTTATATATCTTGCTATCACCTAGTTGCTTATATTGCTTAGCATAAGTTGTTGGTGCACATTGGTGAACCATAGTATATAGGCTTTGGGCTTGACAAAGTAAACGCTAGTTTTATTCTGCATTTGTTAAGCCCAGCTCGTAAAAAATTTAAACCGCCTATTCACCCTCCTCTAGGCGACATCCGTGTCCTTTCGCTTTCCCAGCAATAAGACACCTACAATCTTAGAAGTTATTGTCACTCTTCCATATTACTAGAGGCATGAACCCATCTATCGAGCATAAATACTCCCTCTTGAGTTACAAGCATATACTTGGCCAGAGCATCTACTAGCAACGGGGAGCATGCAAGATCACAAATAACATATGACAAGTATATAATCGATCTCAACATAGCATTCAATATTCATCGGATCCTAGGAAACACAACATGTAGCATTACATAAAGATGATCTTGGTCATGATAGGCATCTCACAAGATCTAAACATGAAGCATAAATTGGAGAAGACAACCATCTAGCTATCGCTATGGACCCTAGTCCAAGATGAACTACTAACGCATCACTTTGGAGGTGGTCATATGTAGAGGCCTTCATGATGATCTCCCTCGTCGGCAGTCATTGGAAGAGCTTCAAAACCTCCCGAGCTAGGGCCTGGCGGTGGCCGCGATGTAACTTTTCGGGACGGAGGCTCTGGTATTTAGGTTTTCCCGAACAGAAAAAAGGCGAAGGGTGAGGTCGCAGCCCGAGGGCCCACACCACCCCATGGCACGGCGAGGGCCTAGTGGGCACTCGTGGCGCTCTTCCCCTCCTCCGACTCCGTCTCGTTACGAAAATAGATTCGGCTTGTTTCCTCCACTCCAGAATATTTCATGTACAACTTTTCTGAAATATAAAACAGGAGAAAACATGGAAGTGGCACTGTGGCATCTTGTCAATAGGTTAGTCCAGAAAATGTATAAAAGTGCAACAAAGTGTAAATAAAACATATAGAAATTGGTGCAAAACAAGCATGGAGCATCAAAAATTATAGATACGTTTGCAACGTATCAGTGCACCCAGCCCATTAAGGCTAGGCAGAACCCCTTCGGCCCATGTGGCTTCTCGGGGTGCGGGCCCACTGTGGCCCACCGTAACCTTTCTAGAAGCTCCATTAAAATACCGATATTGTTCTCGAACTTTAAGATGACTTCCTTATATGGCTATTATGGACCTCCCGTGATGTCCTGGATCCCATCCGATACTCCGAACAATACTCGGTCTCCATCTCATATTCCATATCTACTTAAATAACATCAAACCTTATGTGTGTCACCCTATGGTTCGCGAACTATGCAGACATGATCGAGACACCTCTTCGATCAATAACCAATAGCGGGATCCTGGCTGCCACATATTCAATGATGACTTCGTGATCGAAAGAACCATTTACATACGATATCGATTCCCTTTGCGCGATACTTTACTTATCCGAGGTTCGATCATCGGTATCTCCATACCTAGTTCAACCTCGTTACCGATAAGTATTCTTTACTCGTACCGTGATATGACATCCCTTGTGACGTAGTCACATGCTTGCAAGCTAATTGGATGACATTCCACCGAGAGGGTCCAGAGTATATCTATCCGTCATTTGGATGGACAAATCTCACTATTGATCCATGCGCTTCAACTCATACTTTTACAATACTTAATGCCACCTTTATAACCACCCAATTACGAAGTGGCGTTTGATGTCATCAAAGCATTCATATGGTGTTGGTGATTAACATGATCTCATGGTCGAAGGATTGGATTACTATGTATTTGAAAGCTTGTAGCAAAACGAACTTAATGACTTGATCTTATGCTATGCTTACTTTGGGTGTGTGTCCATCACATCATTCTCCTAATGATATGATCTTGTTGTTAATGACATCCAATGTTCATCATCAAGAAACCATGATCATCTATTAATCAACAAGCTATTTTAACAAGAGACTTACTAGGGACTCTTTTATGTTTACGAAACACACAAGTATTAATGTTTTTGGTTAATACAGTTATAGCATGGGGTGCAAACATTTATCATAACACAAAGATATAACAATAACCACTTTATTATTGCCTCTTGGGCATATCTTCAACAACATAGTGATCAAAGCTGTCCGCGAAGACGCAAACGCGTCCAAATATGTGTTCCTGATACGCCTTGGACGCTGCGCGGTCGCGTTGACCGCCGCTTCTCCCTCGGCCCGCCTAGCAGCCGACCAAGGTCGATGCGTCTTCTCAAGCGCGCGCACTTAGAGACGAGGCATCGTCTGCAGCCCCGCACCACGCACGGCCATGCCTCGTCTCCCGCACGGCCGTCGTCCACCTCTCGCCAACAAAATCTGTGCCGCGGTTAAGCGTGTTGCGCCCTAGCTTCCTCTCGCATATATAAAGAGGACGCGCGCCGGCTGCCTCCCCATCCCCTCCTCAACCCTAGCCGCAAACAACCTCCTCGCCACCGCCACATGCGATGAAAATGTTTCGCGGCGACCAGATACTCCGCCTCCACCTCCTCCACCTCTCGACCCACCTCCCGACCGACAACCCGGCACTAACGAGTTCGACGATGACAATGATACAGTGTACGACGTTATCGACGTGGCCATGAACGCGGTTCATGGTTGACGGGGAGCAGGATGCAGAGAAGGAGCCAGGGCGGCCCACGGCGCTCTGACGCCGAGCGCAACACCGAGGAGGTGGCGATGCAGAGAGGAGTTGGACGACTTTGACGGATCTGCCCGACCCGAGGAGAAGTGAGCGTAGGCCTTGTTCGCTGCCCTTCGAGACGTTGAAGAAGGCCGAGGATGACACCAACGAGGCGCCACGGCAACAACACCGGAGGACGCGACGGCCACCGAGCGCCGGCGACCGTGCGGCGGATGGGAGCTGCGGGCAACCCGAGAAGCGGGCGGGGAGGAGCAGGCAATGACGGGGTCGGCCAACCGCCCCGAGGGGTGACAAGTAGGCTAGGGGCCTAGCCGTTTTCATTTGAGCCGAGTATTTGTTTTCTTCTTATTTTTTGTTTATTTTATATGTAAATTATGCTTTTGAGTTGAATGAAAAAATTATTGAAAAAATAGTATGCGTCAGACACCAGAGGCACACCCAGATACAAATGAACAGACGGTAAAAGAATAATTATTTTCGCGTCTGGTGACCAATGCAAACGCAGTTGTCTTCGAAGTTCAATTTACGTGGCCCTATTAGAGACGTCATGCTAGCCCATAGGAAGCTGGAGTGAGAGCCGGATCGGTCGAGGAGCAAGGTAACAAACATGCGTCCACATCGATGAACCGCACGAGATGGATGGGAAGCGAAGCTAATCCTAGTCTGGTCCCGTGCCCTCTGTCTATAGTGCGGCGACAACGGGCAATGGCATGCGCATGCTGCTCTACACCGCACAGGCTGGGGCTCAGGGGCTACCCCTGACGACTGTAGCGACCGATCGCGCACTGTCCACCGTTGGCCCCCTTTGTCCTGTTGCCCATCCTCTCCTCCTCTAGTTTCGTCTCGTGCCGCTGGCGCTGGCACCGGCAGGAACCCACCCCTTGTGCGAGATCGGATGCCGCGGCAGGGGACGGAGTTGCAGAGGGAGGTAGAGGTGGTTTCGCCGCTGCTGCGTTTGGATGGACGCGTCCCGATCATCGTCTGGCTGGGCGTGCGTGCATGCATGCATGCGGCACCACGAGGGAGAGAGGAACCCCCACCGCTCCAGGGCGACACGCGCGCGCGCAGGCGCAGCTAAACAGTCGCGTCGTTTTCTCGGTGCTCTTCTTCTGCGATCAGATGCCGCGCGCGTCAGGGGAGAGAGGTTGCGGTTGCAGTGTGCTGGAGCCTGGAGGTGGTCTCGCTCTCGCATATGCTGCGGCGTTTCGATTAATGCCGCACGCGCCGCGCTGCGTAGGCCGCGAGGATCCCCCACCGATCGATCAAAGGGCCACCGGACCTACGTGCCTACGTACGCGCGACACGCGCGCAGCTGGACGGCCGGCTGGTGCGGCAAAAGAGTCGCGTCTTTTTCCTCGTGCTCATGTTCTGCAATCGGTTGCCTTGTTCATTTGCTCGTCGCTGACTGAGAAACAGATCCAATAATCTACACCAGGATGGCCGGATGGGGCCATGACCCATGGGCTTCCTATCAATCACGTAGAGCGTGACACACGATGAAAGATATTGGCACGATGAAATATTGTTCACTTATTGGATCTCGACGTGGTGGTGAGCGCTGCCGCTCCACCAAGTGGTTTTGTCCCCGGTGGGCGCGGGTGGTATGCTAGGAGGTCGGATGACGACGGCGATGAAGACGTACTCGATCGCTTGGCGTTTCCTGTGGGTGTGAAAAAACTAGGGGCTCATGTGCTAATCATGTTCTATTGGGGTCCTTTCTGTAAATGTACACCCACCGCTGATGAATGCAGACTCTAGGTCCATCGGAGCCTTCATCTTTTCAAAAAAAAAACTAACAAGAATTACCAACACGCTTTAACATTTACTTTCCCTATAATTTTTCCGTCTTTTTTACTTTGTCTTTTCTATTTTCATCAAGAAACCTCATCAAGAATTAAATATAAATATTTAGGTTTGGGAGTTAAACGTGCTACCCTGTATTCCTCCGTCTTCTTGGTGGTGATTACAATGTATATTGAGTCTCGCTAGAGGGTGTGTGACTTTTATATAGACTTCAAAAATTAGATGTTTCAATATGTTTTTAGGTAAGACTTGTAAATTATTAAACCAACCATAAAAATTAACATTCACTTACGGAACCCAAATATTGTTAAATAATTAGGCATGCATGTGCCAGTCCCAAGTCGGGTTTGAATTCAAAATCAAAATCGCTTGCTTCAACAAACATAGTACCAATCCTATGAATAACATGGTATTTCACTCTAGCTTTCTCCTATATTATTCAAACATATTCATATACACTATGTTTCAGCATAGCCGTACCGGCTTTCGTAAATATAATTCTACATCAATTATTCTCTATTATTTCCATGAATTCTTTCACATTGAGATTTGATTTGGAGAGTATGACAATGTAGTGAACAAACAAAATATTGCAAACCACTAATTTCCACATCTCCCACCTGTCAAAAAATATTTTTATCCAACCAAGTACATCATACATACTTATTGTACATGTGTTGTGTTGTTGTATAGCAGTGACTAGGTAGAGTCAGCAGCACTGTGTTACTAGTACTACGTATCTGAGGACCGAGGAGCGGTGAGTAATGTGATACGACGCCTGCTACTGCATCCTTCTCTCTTGTACACAGTGCTCTTTGACGTATTTTTTACGAGTGATTTTACGCTGTCCTTTTTCTGCGCAGTTCTTTTTTTTAGTTTACCGTGGTTTTGTAAGCTTAGAATGGAGGGTAATAGCATCTTCCGTCGCGTCTCCCAAAGCAATTTAGGGGGCATGTGGGTAAATGCACCTGTGCCCGTCCCCAAAGCTCATTTTTGTCCGGGCACGCTCGACACGGTGTCCGGCATCCCAGCCCGTCCCCGTCCCATAGGGGACGCCGGCACGCCCGGACACAACGAAAAGCGATAGAGTGGTGGGGCCGACCCGTCAGCGGCACAGTTAATTTTAACCTAACCGTCGCCTACCTCGCGACGGAAGTTATTCGCGCGCAGTGACACACGACGGCATCTTTGCCTTAATGGCGACGGAGGGGCAGGCGAGACGTCTCGTCGGTGCTGCGCAGCCTCCACGCGTCGCCGGCGTTCGCACGCCACCGCCCGTTCCCGCGCGATCTTCCCGCCTCTTCCCTCTGTTCCCGCGCTTTCTTCCCGACGCCGACGCCTATATAAAAGGTCTCCCGTTCAATGGTAGCCACCACACCCCGCCGGCAACAAACACAGCCCTCGTCGCTCCACCGCCGTCTCCTCCATCACCAGTGGCAATGGCGAACCGCCCGGGCGTTGGCGGCGGAGGCCGACGTGTTGGCGGCGGCGATGATGGAGGCGCCAACAGAGGAGGAGGAGGCGCCAATGGAGGAGGAGGAGGCCGAGGCGGAGGAGACCGAGGCGGAGGACGACGACGACGAGTTCGAGTGGTCCGACGCCGACGGGCCGCACCCGACGAGACGGCGATCAGCAACGCGGCTCGCGAGTCCTTCGAGTCGGAGAAGAAGCTCCAGGACGACGCCCGTGCCCGCGAAGAGGCGCAGATTCGGCGCCGTCGAGCCTCCCCGAGGCGGCCCAGCAGGGGAGGGCGAGGAGGACGCGCGGCGGGAGCGGCGATGGCCACCGCCGAACGCAATGAGAGGAGGCGCGCGCAGGAGGAGCTGCGGGTAGGGGAGGCGACGACGGCGGGGCCGCCGAACGCACCGCCGGGCGGTCCATATAGGTTTAGATGAAATCTATCCGTTTTCATTCAAACTTTGTAATATATAATCAAATCTGAATGAAAACCTTTATTTTCGTGCACCAATATTTATTTGGGGGCGGCGTTTGGGACGCGGTGGGGAGTACGTCCTCCAAACGCGCACGAACAAAACACGTCTCCCAAACGCTTAATCCGGCGTGTTTTGGAGGACGCTTTGGGGTACGCGACTGGAGATGGTCTAAGAGGACGGGGGAGATTTGCTACTACTGGGACGGCCGGGCATGGTACGAAGTAGTTGTTCCTGGGTGAATGGTATTTAGAGCATCTCCACCGCTGGCGTCCCACGCCCAAACTGCCAAAGTTTCGTCCGGATTGGATGAAGTTTTGGCGTGGGGAGCGCCGAAGTTCCAGCCTCCCCGGCAGAAACCCCCAACCTCGACCATTTGACATATTTCAAACAAATTCAACATAAAATTTAACAAGTTCGGCAAACAAGAGTACGAAAATTGCTGAAACAAATTCGGCGATAATCAGTACAATGTTTAACAAGTGCTGAAACAAATGAAGCACACAATTTCACAATTTTTCAAACAAATTAAGACAGACTAGTTGGCGTCGGCGTTGGCGTTGCCTCGGAGCCTCCATATGTGCTCCACCAGATCATCTTGCAGCAGCTGATGCATTGTAGAGTCTCGAATCTCCTGGCGCATAGCAATGAAGGCGGCCCATGATGGAGGCACCTGGTGATTAGGCTGTGCAAGAGGACCCTCTCTCTCATATGGTGCTTCTTGCTCAGCCAGAGGAACCGGATGCTTTCGCTCATCTTCAATAATCATGTTGTGTAGGCACACACAGCAGTTCATCACCTCCCACATCTGATCTTTGGACCAAGTCATAGCGGGGAACCGGACGACAGCAAATCTCTGCTGGAGGACACCAAATGCACGCTCGACGTCTTTTCGGCAAGCTTCTTGTTTCTTGACAAACTCGCAAAGTTTGGGGGTGCTAGGATTGAGATAGTCTTCACAAATGTTGCCCACTTTGGATAGATACCGTCTGCAAGGTAGTATCCTTTGTTGTAGTGCCGACCATTGATCACATAGTCCACCGGAGGAGCATGACCCTCAACAAGCTTGGAAAAGACCGGGGAGCAGTTTAGGACGTTGATGTCATTGTTGGATCCAGGCATACCAAAGAAAGAGTGCCAAATCCAAAGATCATGGGTAGCCACTGCTTCAAGTATCACAGTGCAGCCTTTTTTGTGACCCTTGTACATTCCCTGCCACGCAAACGGACAGTTCTTCCATTGCCAATGCATGCAGTCAATGCTTCCAAGCATCCCTGGAAAACCCCTAGCTTCATTTGTTGCAAGGATCCTCTGAGTGTCTTCGACAGTGGGTGATCTCAAGAAATAGTCCCCGAACACTGCTATGACGGCCCTGCAGAACCGGTAGAAACAATCAAGGGCGGTGGACTCCGCCATCCGAAGATAGTCATCTGCACTATCACCGGGAGCTCCATACGCCAGCATCCTCATAGCCACTGTGCACTTCTGCAGTGACGAAAATCCAACCAAACCAGTGCAATCCGCCTTGCATCTGAAGTAGGGATCAAAGTGGCGGATGGCATACACAATTTGCAGAAATAGCTTTCTGCTCATCCTGAAACGACGCCGGAAAACACTCTCACCGTGCAATGGATTGTCGGCGAAGTAGTCGGCGTACAACATGCAGTAGCCCTCCATTCGCTGTCTCGGCTTGCACTTCCGGCGACCTCGTGCCGACCCACCACGCCGACGAGTTGCCAGTCCGGCGTACATGCTTGCCAAGCAACCAAGGATCATCATGTGCTCGTCGTCTTGGGCGGCTGCTGCCATCTCTTCTTGCATAAGCTCGACGAACATCTGCTCCTCCTCTTCGTCCGAGTCCATGGCCGACGAGGCAAATGGACGAACACCTGACGGGCGTGGTCGAGGCAACCCGAGCCGCGAGCGACGGCGAGCAAGCAGGCCGGATAATGGCCGGCGGAAGAGCAGCCAGATAGGCCGTCGTCCAAACACGGCGGAATATAGGCAAAGCGGGGGCGAGGGCGCGCAACCGGGGCAACAAGCCGGGCAAAGGTGCCGCGCGAGAGAGATACGAGGGGGCGGGAGATTTGAGCGACGTGGCGCTGCTCAGAAGGCCGAGTCACCGTGCATCGGGCCCTTCCCCGCTTTTCACTCGTCCGGAGTCCCCGACCCGGGGGCCGGGGATGGCGTGGGATCGCCGGATGAATTTAGGCCCAACCGGACGAAACGAGAACCGGGCGATCGGGTCGACTCTCACGTCCTGGATGGGAAAACGTCGCTGCATTGCTGTGATGAATGAGATGCTCTTACCATGTACACGTACGGAGTGGACATTGGACAGGTGAACAGAGCGTCCATGAAGGCAGGAGCCAGGCAGCGAGAGGGACATGGTAGTGACCGATGGCTACCGGCCTCGCCCGTCAGTACTTCAATGCATTTTTTTTTTCAGATGCTTCACGATTCGAGTGCCTCTAAGACTAACAATGTAGTATTTAATAAAGATTTACAACATCGCAAACTAAAACTTAAATTAAACACATCATGCATACACACTGTATTTGCATTCTACAAAATATTAAATATAATGATACTACGATATTTTACTGCTCCATTCTATAAATACATATGCTTTCTACACTAGCTCAACGCAAAGAGATTTTTTGCATAATACACTCTAGTTGAACGATTTGAGATCAACGTAAAATTTGGGAAATCCATATCTTCCTAACTTACCATAACAAATCCCACAAATCTCTCTTATTGATTCTCCATATATGTGCAGCCAAGTTCAATTAAGGAAAGTAAAACATTGCTGCCTAATTTTAAGGAATCGTTGGGCCATGCATTAGGAATCTCAATTTAATTGTTTCCAATTTTGTATGGATTTTTTCTCACGCATGTTGTGTGGGAGCTGAACGGGGAGGGGGTAATTGAAAAAGAGCCAAACTACAACCTTATATTCTCAAACAAATTAAAAATCTATAAAAGACTATAATAAATCACGAAAGATGATACTATTTATCATGTGTATAATATCATAACCAAGATCAAAGATCATAACCAGAAAGATCACGTGACGCATACTACTTTTTATTATATTTCCATCGCTTAATTAGTGTTAATCCAGTAACCAGCAAGGGATGCAAAACTCAGCGCGCGCGTAGCCATAACATGCATGCGACTTGGAGGGACGTTGGACTCAGTTTTGTTCCATATTTTATAACGAGGGATAATAAGCGACACGACTAAGATTTGTTCACGTTTTTATACACGAAAGAGAGGAGTAAGATGAAGGGAAAGAAATAATGGTAACGAAGAACAAAGATTTGGTAAAATTTAACCTGATTTGTACTTGTGGCGGTGTAATTTGAAAGAGCGTAGTACGGCGCACACAGATCGTGTTCGATATTTGCAGCCCTTTGATGGGATACGTGGGTTTACATACAATGTGGCGTTTTGGACGCCCATCTACATGTACCTTTTTATTTTCAAAGCCTTCAAATCTATATTTTAAAATTTTGAAAAATTGAAATAAAATTCTAGAAATAGCCAATGATGTATGCTATAAATGGTGCAAAATCTCAATGCAAACTGATTTGTATTATACGCTACACAAAATTTACAAATCTTACAAAGTTAGTACTCTTGAAATGTGTACTATTCACTATAAAAAAAATCAAAATTTGTCATTTTTGTGTATCCTAGAATATAAAATAGTTTGTATTGAGATTTTACACTATTGTTGTATACATCATTGGCTATCTCCAGAATTTTGATCGGATTTTTCAAAATTTCAAGATACGAATTATAAGTGTTTGAAAATAAATGGCTACGTGTAGCTCGGCCTCCCTTTGAAGTCTTCTGGTTTACATCGTCCTATATATCAAAGTACACTTGTATTGGCAATTCTAAATTTTCTTTTCTCAATCGCTCCCGCCCCACCCACCCCTCTTGGTCTCCGCCAGATCTCGTCCAACTTGACCACTCTCACTCCTTTCTCCGGCGATATACGATGTTTATGTGGGTGAGGGTTTAGGTGTCTATGTTATGATTTGGCTTAACTTCATGGTTGTCGGAGCGGGAGAGCAATCGTTGCCGTTTTGAGCTGCACACATCGGCTTGGAGCAGTGCTCTTTATGGTCGTGGCAACAAGGTGCCGTGTGCAACCGGGCGGAGCAACAACGGTCTCTTTGTCCGTAAGCTCAAGTGGTTATCTTGGTGGATTCGACAATGGCGGTTAAGAATCGAGATCCCCTCTCCTAACTCATCACGGAGATGAGGATGAAAGGGGATTCGCCGAGTGCGGCAGCTGGTGGACAAATACAGCAAGGGAGCGGTGAAGCTTCTCTCGGGATTGCATCCACCACATCGCTACTTCCACAGTTTTTCGGTGGCTGAAGGAGAAAATGTTCACCAAAATAAAAAAAAATTCGTGATTTTGAAAAAGCTCACGAATTTGGAAGTTGTTCACAAATTCCTGCACATTTTATTAATTGTTCACAATAAAGGAACAAGTATCCATCTCCATCCATCAAATTGGAAGCGAGTGTGCATGCATCCGAAACCAACAAAGGGTCTTATTTTCTAGTAGTGGTATTGTGTAAAGAGAAAGTGGTTGAACGTTCTTTTATTGGATCTTGATATTTTGGGAGTAACATGTATATTTTGACGACATGCCTGATGATAAATTTCACAAAGAAATGGCCGTTATTTGTGGTTTCCCAAAAATAAGCATGTAAATTATTTGCTAGTATCCACAATTTTTATGTGAAAATAAGTACATCGGAAACCAAAAATGTAGTTCATTTTTTGGAAATTTCGAAACCAGCAATTTCGACCCCAATGACCATCATAAGCTCCAACGAATAAAACACAAGTACATTCCACCACCCTATACTAGTTTACTACTCCATGACGCGGTTATGGAGCCCGAGCTCGAGGGAGCAAAATTTTTTTTCTTCAAGTAAACATTAAACTGTATTGAATTTTCAGGAAAATCTGATATCTTTTTGCAGGCACATATAAATAATTCAAACAAAATTGGCTCTAAGTAGTGGTGATTAAAAATTTGATTCTCGCAGTTAATTATATTTGTTTAGGTAGGATATATATATGAAAATGAAAGTTTAAAATAGCGCGATATGTCTCCGCTAATAGCACGCTATAGTATAGTTGGAGGGTCCATGCTAAATTTTAGTAATTTTTTCGCTATGGCGCTATTTACGAAATAACATGCTATATCACGCTAAAAGTTCATAGCGTTAACGCGTTATTTTTTCAAGCTAAGTTGCTTTCACTTTTTCGTGGTGATGAACTGCAATCTGTTGGTTCCACTTCTAAATCAGAAGATAATATCGCTAATGCTAATTTTTTTAATAAATAATTTATAATATGTTTGTTGCCTTGTGGAATGCCGATGTTAGTCAGTTCAAAATTCGAGATCTATTTTTTGTATGTGGTTATGTATGTATGATTCAGTGATTTTTGAAATGTATATCCAATCATTTTAGCGAAATCCTTTACTTTTAGGCTATATTTGGTATTTTTTCAAAATGCTATTTAAATATAGCACGCTATATAGCAAGTAACGACATAAATATTTGATAAGATTCAAGTAGAGCCGCTATTTCATTTAAATACCTATACTTGTAAATATATACGATTGCCTATATATATGCACTCAAATTCTTCAGTTTTTTTTTTTTTGAAAATAAGGTTTCTGGTTTTTTTTTCATAATACTGTCTACTTTTGGAGTTTGGTTTCCAAACGGTCCCAAATCGAATGCACGTTGCCACTCCCGGGCGAGAAGACGGGTGCTCAGCCTAGCTAGGAGGAGCTTTTTTTTTTGAGATGGAACACAGAAATTCCATTAAGGCCCAACAGATTCGTTGGCCACCGAGTTCATTACATCAGGAGGGATATCATGTATCCATAAACCACCTCATTGAAGTCACCAATACATAGCCACCCTTGCTTAATAAAGATCGGGGAGTCTTGTAAAAAAAATGTATCCATAAACCAGGGCTACCTGGTTCCAAACACCACCCAACGCAGCCAGCTTATGAGCTTGGCTATTACATGCCCTTGGGCAATACTCAACACTGTAATCAGAAAAGGCCAAACGCATCAGGTACTTTGCTTGCATGAAAAGAGGACCCAGCCTGGACATGTCATAAGAGTTTGTTTCAATCGCCTTCTTCAGTTCACTGCAGTCGGTGCAGAAAATGACACGGCTAATTCTCTAGCTAGGAGGAGCCTTGCACGACCATAATGGCGATGGAGATGAAACCCGGGCCATCGCATAGGTGCAGCATACTTGCGCCCGCTGCGAGAAGATCTCGGTCGCTCGATCCCCTACTGCGTGCGGCGATGGAAAGGAAGCCACGACCGTATAGGAGGAAGATGGAAAATGTTTGGGTAAAACATGGCAGCATTTGGGAGCGGGGATCACAAGTTGCCCAGAGACGCAGGAGACGTCGGAGCGGAAAGGAAGCCACGACCGTATAGGAGGAAGATGGAAGGAAAAAATGGGGGCATCCAACACGCAAGCCAGGCAGGCAGAGGGCGGGTGCGAGGCAGAAGGGTTTCAGGCCTACCCTTTGCGACGTGGCGATGGGTGGACCCCGCACCGTCTGGGCGGGGCCGCGCGTACATAATACCATCCAAATCCTCCATGCATGCAGGAGGCTAGACGGCCGATGGTCACGTGCATGAACCGTAGGTGCAACGGGCCGGCGGTGAAAGAGAGCGGTGTACATACATGATACACTGTACGTGTACATGATGAACAAGCTAACAAAGGAAATTCCGTTAGGGCATCTCCACGGCCACATCGCATTTATCGTCTCGCTACAGTCTATTTCCATAGTCGCTACCACGGACGCTTAAATGTCCGTTTTCGTCTCATGAAATCATGACGCTCCTGCAAGTACACGGGGCTGACGTGATTTTTTCTTTGCTTTTTTCCTCTTCCATTTAAATATACCCAAATATTACATATTTAACTTTTATATACGGATGATGGCGCAGTATTTACACGCTCGTTTGTAACCCTAAGAGGAAGGTATGATGCGCACTGTTAAAGTTTTCCCCTCGTAAAGAAACTGCCGCTATCAACCAGATGAGCCAAGAAGCACGAAGGTTGATGGTGGCGAAATGTAGTGCGGGGCAACACCAGGGATTCCGGCGCTAACGTGGAACCTGCACAACACAACCCAAGTACTTTGTCCCAACGAAACAGTGAGGTTGTCAATCTCACCGGCTTGCTGTAATAAAGGATTAACCGATTGTGTGGAAGATGATTGTTTGCAAGAAAACAGTAAAGAACAAGTATTGCAGTAGATTGTATTTCAGTAAAGAGAATTGGACCGGGGTCCACAGTTCACTAGAGGTGTCTCTCCCATAAGAAAGCATAAATTACAGTCGGGCAATTGACAAATAGAGAGGGCATAACATGCACATACATGATATGATAAATATAGTGAGATTTAATTGGGCATTACGACAAAGTACATAGACCGCCATCCAATCGCATCTATGCCTAAAAAGTCCACCTTCGTGTTAGCATCCGCACCCCTTATTAAGTTGTAAACAACACATAACTGCATTAAGTATGGTGCGTAATGTAATCAACAACTACATCCTCGACATAGCATCAATGTTTTATCCCTAGTGGCAACAAAGACAACACAACCTTAGAACTTTCTGTCACTGTCCCCAATGAATGCATGAACCCACTATCGAGCATAAATACTCCTCTTGGAGTTAAGAGTAAAAACTGGGCCAGAGCCTCTACTAATAACGGAAAGCATGCAAGATCTTAAACAACACATAAACATCAGATTGATAATTACCATAGCATAGTATTCTCTATCCATCGATCCCGACAAACACAACATATAGTATTACAGATAGACGATCTTGATCATGTTAGGCAGCTCACAAGATCCAACAATGAAGCACAATGAGGAGAAGACAACCATCTAGCTACCGCTATGGACCCATAGTCCAGGGTGAACTACTCACTCATCACTCCGAGGCGATTATGGCGATGAAGAGTCCTCCTAGAGATGAATCCTCCTCCGGGGCAGGTGCCGGAGGGCGATCTCCCGAATCCCCCGAGATGGGATCAAGGCTGCGTCTCTGGAAGGTTTTCCGACGTGGCTCCCGGTACTGGGGTTTCACGGAGGCTTTGGAGGCTGAAGGGTAGGTCAAGAGCAGACGAGGGCCACAACAGCCGCAGGCAAGCGCTGGTGGGGCCGCGCCGCCCTAGGGTGTGGCCCCTCGTGGCTCTCTTCGTCTGTCTTTGACTGAAGCTTCTGGCAAAATAGGACCCTGGGCGTTGATTTCGTCCAATTCCGAGAATATTTCCTTACTAGGATTTCTGAAACCAAAAAGCAGAAAAAGAACTGGCTCTTCGCATCTTGTTAATAGGTTAGTTCCAAAAATGCATAAATATGACATAAAGTGTGCATAAAACATGTAGATAACATCAATAATATGGCATGGAACATAAGAAATTATCGATACGTTGGAGACGTATCGCATCCCTCTTAGTTCTGCTCGTCCCGAGCAGGTAAAACGATAACAAAGATAATTTCTGAAGTGACATGCTACCAACATAATCTTGATCATATAATAATGTAAAGCATGTGAACTGAGATCAAATCACTCAAAGCAAATATCTATATTGATATAAGAGATGATAATGCAAGAGTTAAACAAGCTAGAAGTTTTCATGAACTATTGCTTCAAAGACATGAAACCGCACAAGGTTCATTAAAGATGTGTTAAGTATTCAGCGTAGAAGTTCTATCCTTCATTCCAAGCATCAAGTAAATTTTCACAACATAAGAAGGATTCAGTCAAGTAAACATAAACATGAACGTCATGAATCAACTGTTTCGAAGTCTACTCAACCGGTGAGCGCAAGCATTTGGTATTAGCACCAGGATGTTATGGCATAAAGAACGTTAATGGGGTTTGGAAGGCCAATGAGAGAAAGTCTTACAAAGCTGTAAATGATTACTAGACAAGAGGAAGTCTTATAATCGAAGCTATGCAAGGAGTAGTGATTGCCATGCAACGGATGCACATAGAGCTATATGTGTATGAAAGCTCTCCAATGGAACTAGTGGGGGTGCATCCAACTTGGTTGCTCACGAAGACCTAGAGCACTTTTGAGGAGGCTCATCATTGGAATATACAACCCAAGTTCTATAGTGTAAATTCCCCACATAGTTATACTAGTAAAACATGAAAACTCTCTCATATGGAGTGTAGGTGCTAAACATGAGCACAAATGATGACTATGAATATGCAGGTGCTAAAACATGAGCACAAGTGTGGATAAAAGATAGTAATGCTGCCCCTTTTTCTTTTTCTCTCTTTTTTCTTTCTCTCTTTTTTTTTTTTTTTTTTTTTCTTTCTTTCTTTTTCTTTTTTTCTTTTTTTTTCTTTTTCTTTTTGATGGCCTCCACGGCTCTTTTCACTTTTAGGGGCAACATCCTAATATGACAACACACTTTTTGGTACAAATAACTCATAATGAATAAAACATGAAGTATGAAACTGTATGCCTCTGCTAGTGTAGCAGGATGTGCAATGATCTAGCGTAACATGGGTAAACCACACATCAGCTATATAGAATCATGCAAAGCAATATACAAATAATAAATGACAACATGGCATGTAATGTAAAATGGATGTTGCATGGCAATATATCTCGGAACAGCTATGGAAATGCTGTGGTAGGTAGGTATGGTGGCTGTTTTGAGGAGATGTATGGGCTTATGTGCAGGAGAACAAGAGGAAGTCCTCCCACGGGTTTGGATGTACAGGCGAAGTATGCACAATTCTCAATGTGAGCAAAAGGCAATGCACAGTACCGAAGAGGC
This sequence comes from Lolium multiflorum, assembly GCA_030979885.1. Taxonomy (NCBI): domain Eukaryota; kingdom Viridiplantae; phylum Streptophyta; class Magnoliopsida; order Poales; family Poaceae; genus Lolium; species Lolium multiflorum. Next base: position 45,603,194 of record CM061751.1, on the reverse strand, counting down.
TAGCAAATATGGATGGTGGAAGTGCCAAAAACCGTAGCTTAACATTAGTCAAAAAGAACTCACAAGCTTATTGCAAACATCTAGCAGGTTCAACATTAAGAACATAATTTAAAATTTTACCGACCTTCAGCACAACTTAGTCATTACGATAAACCTTTAGACATGGAAAGCTATCAAGTCCAACTACGCCTTCAACTATTTAAATAGAGTTTGTAGTACGGCACAAGCTTAAAGACAACAATCCACTACTAATTTTAACTTATTCAACCAACAAGTTTTACCATCTAAATACCTCAAAACATTTGCAAAGAATCAAGTTATCAAAGCTCAATGATCTACAAGATTATGCAAGTGTTTCATTATACCATTACCACATGCAACATTTCCTTAACCAACCGAATAACAATTTAACGAAGAAGAAACTTCGCCATGAACATTATGAGTAAAGCCTAAGGACATATTTGTCCATATGCAACAGCGGAGCGTGTTCTCTCTCCCACAAAGTGAATGCTAGGATCCAACTTTATTCAAACAAAACAAAAAACAAAAACAAACCGACGCTCCAAGCAAAGTGCATAAGATGTGACGGAATAAAAATGTAGTTTCAGGGAGGAACCTGATGATGTTGTCGATGAAGAAGGGGATGCCTTGGGCATCCCCAAGCTTAGACGCTTGAGTCTTCTTAGAATATGCAGGGGTGAACCACGGGGGCATCCCCAAGCTTAGAGCTTTCACTCCTCTTGATCATAGTATATCATACTCCTCTTGATCCTTGAAAACTTCCTTCACACCAAACTCACAAATTCATTAGAGGGTTAGTGCACAATAAAAATTATATGTTCAGAGGTGACACAATCATTCTTTACACTTCTGGACATTGCATAAAGCTACTGACATTAATGGATCAAAGAAATTCATCCAATATAGCAAAAGAGGCAATGCGAAATAAAAGGCAGAATCTGTCAAAACAGAACAGTCGTAAAGACGAATTTTAAAATGGCACCAGACTTGCTCAAATGGAAAAACTCAAAACTAATGAAAGTTGCGTACATATCGATCACGTCAAATTGGCAGATTTTTTCGAATTTTCTACAGAGAACTGTGCCCAGATTCGTGACAGACAGCAATGCTGTTTCTGCGCAGCGATCCCAAATATAACATCAACTTTGACATAGAAACTTTACTTGCCACAAAAACATGATAAGGAGAGGTTGCTACAGTAGTAAACAACTTCCAAGACTCAAATATAAAACAAAGTACAGTAAAAACATGGTTGTCTCCCATAAGCGCTTTTTTCGCGCAGAAAGTGTAAATCAAGTATTATCAAGAGATGAAGCATCAACATCATAATTTGCTCTAATAATAGAATCATAAGGTAACTTCATTCTCTTTCTAGGGAAGTGTTTCATACCTTTCTTGAGAGGAAATTGATATTTAATATTACCTTCCTTCATATCAATAGTAGCACCAACGGTTCAAGAAAAGGTCTTCCCAATATAATGGGACAAGATGCATTGCATTCAATATCCAAGACAACAAAATCAACGGGGACAAGGTTATTGTTAACCACAATATGAACATTATCAACTCTCCCCAAAGGTTTCTTTTTAGCATTATCAGCGAGATTAACATCCAAATAACAAAAATTCTTCAATGGTGGCAAGTCAAGCATATCATAGACTTTCTTAGGCATAACAGAATACTTGCACCAAGATCACATAAAGCATTACAATCAAAATCATTGAATTTTATTTTAATGATGGGCTCCCAACTATCTTCTAACTTTCTAGGAATAGAAGTTTCACGTTTTAGTTTCTCTTCTCTAGCTTTTATGAGAGCATTTGTAATATGTTTTGTGAAAGCCAAATTTATAGTACTAGCATTAGGACTTTTAGCAAGTTTTTGCAAGAACTTTATAACTTCAGAGATGTGGCAATCATCAAAATTCTAAATCATCATGAGCTACAGCAATGGGATCATCATCCCCAAGGTTGGAAAATTTCAGCAGCTTTATCACAAGCAGTTTCAAACAGCTTTAGCAATTTTAGGCAGTTTTGCACGCTTTGCACTAGGAGTAGAAACATTGCCAACACCAATTATTTTACCATTGATAGTAGGAGGTGCAGCAACATGTGAGGAATCAACATTACTAGTGGTGGTAATAGTCCAAACTTTAGCTACATTATTCTCTTTAGCTAGTTTTTTCATTTTCCTCTCTATCCCACCTAGCACGCAGTTCAGCCATTAATCTTATATTCTCATTAATTCTAACTTTGATGGCATTTGTGGTAGTAATCTTATTATCAATGTCATTATTAGGCATAACTTTCAATTTTAAAAGATCAACAGAAGCAAGTCTATCAACTCTAGAAGCAAGAATATCAATTTTATCAAGCTTTTCCTCAACATATTTGTTAAAAGCAGTTTGTGTACTAATAAATTCTTTAAGCATAGCTTCAAGACCAGGGGTACACTCCTATTATTGTTGTAAGAATTCCCATAAGAATTACCATAACCGTTACTATTAGCAGAAGGATATGGCCTATAGTTATTACCAGAGTTGTTCCTATAAGCATTGTTGTTGAAATTATTATTTTTAATGAAATTCACATCAACATTTTCTTCTTGAGCAACCAATGAAGCTAAAGGAACATTATTAGGATCAACATTAGATCTACCATTCACAAGCATAGACATAATCACATCAATCTTATCACTCAAGGAGGAGGATTCTTCAACATAATTTACCTTCTTACCTTGTGGAGCTCTTTCCGTGTGCCATTCAGAGTAATTTATCATCATATCATCAAGAAGTTTTGTAGCCGCCCCCAATGTGATGGACATAAAGATACCTCCAAAGCAGCTGAATCCAATAAATTCGCGATGAAAAATTTAGTCCTGGATAGAAGGTTTGGATGATCATCCAAGTAGTCAGTCCATGGGTTGGGCAATTCTTTACCAAAGTTTTCATTCTCTCCCATGCTGAGCAACATGTTCAGTATCTAATTGCTTAAAATTCATTATGCTACTTCTCAAAGATATAATTTTAGCGGGAGGATAATATCTACCAATAAAAGCATCCTTGCATTTAGTCCATGAATCAATACTATTCTAAGGCAAAGATAGCAACCAATCTTTAGCTCTTCCTCTTAATGAGAAAGGAAACAATTTCAATTTAATAATATCACCATCTACATCCTTGTACTTTTGCATTTCACAAAGTTCAACAAAATTATTAAGATGGGCAACAGCATCATCAGAACTAACACCATAAAATTGATCTCTCATGACAAGATTTAGTAAAGCAAGTTTAATTTCAAAGAATTCTGAGTAAGGTGGAGCAATAGGTGTGCATAAGAAATCATTATTATTAGTGGTTGTGTCACACAACTTAGTGTTTTCAGGAGTATTCATTTTAGCAACAGAAATAAAACAAACTAGATAAAGTAAATGCAAGTAACTAATTTTTTTGTGTTTTCATATAGAGAGCAAGACAATAAATAAAGTAAAGCTAGCAACTAATTTTTTTGTGTTTTGTTTAGGTGCAGCAAACAAAGTAGTAAATAAAATAAAGCAAGACAAAAACAAAGTAAAGAGATTTAGAAGTGAGACCCCTTGCAGCGTGTCTTGATCTCCCGGCAACGGCCTAAAAGAGCTTGATGGCGTGTATTTCACACGCTCGTTGGGGAACCCAAGAGGAAGGTATGATGCGCACAGCAAGTTTTCCTCGTAAAGAAACCAAGGTTTATCGAACCAGAGGAGCCAAGAAGCACGTTGAAGGTTGATGGTGGCGAATGTATGCGGCGCAACACCGTGGATTCCGGCGCCAACGTGAACCTGCACACACAACCCAAGTACTTTGTCCCAACGAAACAGTGAGGTTGTCAATCTCACCGGCTTGCTGTGAACAAAGGATTAACCGTATTGTGTGGAAGATGATTGTTTGCAAGAAAACAGAACAAGTATTGCAGTAGATTGTATTTCAGAAAGAGAATTGGACCGGGGTCCACAGCTCACTAGAGGTGTCTCTCCCATAAGATAAAAGCATGTTGGGTGAACAAATTACAAGTCGGGCAATTGACAAATAGAGAGGGCACCGCGATGCACATACATGACATGATAAATATAGTGAGATTTAATTGGGCATTACGACAAAGTACATAGACCGCCATCCAACCGCATCTATGCCTAAAAAGTCCACCTTCAAAGTTATCATCCGAACCCCTCCTATTAAGTTGCAAACAACACATAATTGCATTAAGTATGGTGCGTAATGTAATCAACAACTACATCCCTACATAGCATCAATGTTTTATCCCTAGTGGCAACACAACACAACCTTAGAACTTTTTCACATCGTCCTGTATCAATGCATGAACCCACTATCGAGCATAAATACTCCCTCTTGGAGTTAAGAGTAAAAACTTGGCCAGAGCCTCTACTAATAACGGAAAGCATGCAAGATCTTAAACAACACATAAACATCAGATTGATAATTACCATAGCATAGTATTCTCTATCCATCGGATCCCGACAAACACAACATATAGTATTACAGATAGATGATCTTGATCATGTTAGGCAGCTCACAAGATCCAACAATGAAGCACAATGAGGAGAAGACAACCATCTAGCTACTGCTATGGACCCATAGTCCAGGGTGAACTACTCACTCATCACTCCGGAGGCGATCATGGCGATGAAGAGTCCTCCTGGAGATGACCCCTCTCCGTGCCGGAGGCGATCTCCCGAATCCCCCGAGATGGGATTCGCGCGGTCGCGCCTCCGGAAGGTTTTCCGTATCGTGGCTCTCGCACCGGTTTCGTCACGAGGCTTTAAGTAAGCGGAAGGGTAGGAAGAGGCGGCACGAGGGCCCCACACCACGTGGCGCGCGCCGGGGGGCCGCGCCGCCCTAGGTGTGGCCCCCTCGTGGCTCCTCTTCGCCCTGCCTTCGGACTTCCGAAGCTTCGTGGCAAAATAGGACCTCGGGCGTGATTTCGTCCAACCCGAGAATATTTCCTTACTAGGATTTCAAACCAAAAATGCAGAACAAGAACTGGTTTCAACATCTTGTTAATAGGTTAGTTCCGTAAAATGCATAAATATGACATAAAGTGTGCATAAAACATGTAGATAACATCAATAATATGGCATGGAACATAAGAAATTATCGATACGTTGGAGACGTATCAGCGGACGATGCGGCCGTCTTCATGCTCCCCTTCAAGGAGGACATCCTAAACCTCTCCGCCATTCTTGACTATTTCGGTGAAGCGACCGGTCTTCATACTAACTTCCAAAAAAGCTCGGTCATTCCAATACATTGCAATGAAGTCGATCTTGATGATGTTCTTGGGGGATTGCCGGTCATCCGCATGTCCTTTCCTATCAAATACTTGGGACTCCTCTTTCGGTTTGGGAACTTAAAAGAGTGGATTTCCAACCTCTTGAGGACAAAATGGCCGGCAAGCTTGTCACTTGGGATGGTAAGAACATCAATACGGCCGGTAGAGGAGCCCTTATCAAGTCCGTCCTCACCTCCCAAGCTATTTTCCATCTCACTCCTCTTAGACTTCCACCGGGGTGTGTGGCTTCCATGAACAAGATTGAACGAGCTTTTCTTTGGGCCGGAACAAAGGAGATCACCGGAGGAAAATGCAAGCTAAATTGGGAGGCGGTTTGTAGGCCGAAAAGCCTTGGAGGCTTAGGCATCCTCCACATTGACAAATTTGCGAGGGCTCTTCGCTTAAGGTGGCCTTGGTACGAATGGAGGCACCCAACCAAGCTTTGGGTGGGAATGGGCAACCCATGTGACGAGGTTGACATGGACCTCTTCTATGCTTCAACTTCTATCTCCATTGGGAATGGCAAGATTGCTAGTTTTTGGGAATCTCCTTGGCTCAATGACACGAAGCCCAAAGACATAGCTCCGCTTATATATGAAGCTTCTACTAGGAAGAGATGGAAGGTAAACCAAGCGTTGACGGATCATGCTTGGGTTAAAAAAATCAAGATGGACACAAACCTCACCATCCAACATTTACATGAGTACATTCGGCTATGGACTCTTCTCCGAGACATTCATCTCAATGAGCTTCTTGAGGACACTATCACTTGGACCACCACCGAGAATGGAGAGTACTCCACGACCGCGGCTTACAAAGCACAATTCTTCCGCCGTGACTACCAACATGAACCGGTTGGTTTGGAAGGCTTGGGCCCCCCCAAAGATCAAGTTCTTCACTTGGTTGGCCCTCCATAATAGGCTTTGGACGGCGGACCGGCTAGCGAGGAGGGGTAGAACAAATTGCGGTCGGTGTCCGCTTTGCAACCAAACTCAAGAGACGGCGGCACACCTACTCTCCCATTGCCGCTACTCCAAGCGCCTTTGGGGGATGGTGAAAAGTTGGATTGGCATTCCTTCCATCCACCTCGATGCGTGGACGGACGATCTCACCCTTGAGGGATGGTGGTCCAAGTTGTTGAATGAAGCTGACAATCGTAAGGCCTTATCTTCCATTATCATGCTTGTTAGTTGGACCATTTGGAAGGAGCGGAATGCTAGAATTTTCAACCATAAGTCCGCACCAACCGCCGCCCTCCTCAACATCATCAAATCCGAAGTGAAGCTTTGGATCGCCGCGGGTGCAAAGTGTTTGAGTTTTGTAATAACGGGAGAGTAATCCATTAGCTTCTTTTAGAGTGTGAACCTTCGATCTTGTCTAAACTCTTCCCCTTAATTAATGAATAGTGGCAAATCTTTTGCCACTCGTTTCAAAAAAAAAAATTACATATTGAAACATGATTTTACACAAACTAACACATAGTTTGGAACATGGTTTACACAAACTAACACATAGTTTGAACCATGGTTGACACAAATATAACATTTAAAAAAAGAACCAGTGTTGATTTCCGTATGTTCGCTGCCAAGAAAGAACATTCGAGGCACATCCAATCACCCAAACTAGAAAATCACGAGAAGACGGTGCCCTTGTTGGTTCTACCGAGGAAGCACGTAGAGACTCCACTACTAGCTTCGATGCCTGTAGCAGATTCGCTGCAAAGAAAGAACATTCTAAGTTCTAACTATCGGTGTCCGAGCCGGATTCGCCGGTGTGGTAGTGCCTGCGGCAGGCTGTATCGTCGAACACCTTGACGATCATCTCGCGTCCCCCTCGTAGAGGAAGGTGAGCTGCAGCCTGGCTCGAGCGCGAGGTCACGGACGAACTTGTCCCACCCCGTATGTGTACATCCGCCGCTCGTCGAACAGACCTCCACGGTCCAGACGTGTTGCACCGCCTCCCGAGCCGCAAATGCTGCCGACGCCATCGATGAACTCGCGAACTTGTCCGGGAGCCGCTTGATGCCGAGTGGGTCGTCGTCGACGCGAGGAGGAACTCGGCCGTCCTCCCGCGAAGACGAGGAGGCAGGAGGACGGCGAGCGTGGCCGAGCCGCTCCACCACGGCGCCCTGCCCGGCCCGGGCCAGGCCGCGGCCTCGACCACCTCGCCCGCCACCAGACCGGTCATGGACTTCCTCGCGGCCCGGCGCGTCGCAGAACACCTAGGCGGCGCCACCCGAGCTTTGTGGCGGCTAGGTTTCTTTGGAGGAGGGATGAGGAAGAAGAACGTGCCCCTTTATATAGGCCGAGGCATGCAAAGGCCGCGGACGCGTGGCGCCGCCGCAATGAGGCATCGCCATTAACGTGGCGCATACGCCGGGCGACGCAGGGCACCAGCCGGCGTTGCTTGAGAAGACGCACGACGCAGGTCGTCGCCAGCGGGCCCGAAACGTCCGCCCGCGAAGGATACTTTACGCGTCATGGCTTGCGCCAAGATGCCCTTAGAGCGAGCGGTAACAAAAGGACCCATATCCATCTCTTGTTAATTCGATCATGTCGTCGTTTTTGATGTTGCCAGCTTGAGACAGCGACCAGGGCATATGCAGCCACCCTGAATTCGGGGGTGCAAGGGGGGAAATGAGGCGGGGAGGAGCAGTACCAGCACCTAGGTTTAGCCTGGTAGAGGGGGCCTCCTCCGGGGAGGAAGGAAAGAGTATTTGGAAGAGATCGCTGGCTCTCTCTCCCGTGGTAATAGGATGGTCCCGAGTCCCGTCCCGTCTCAGTGCGGCAGCCAGCGGCGGCAACGGGCAATGCCATAGTGCTCTGCCGTGGCAGTAGTGGCTAGGCTGGGGGAGGACCCCTGACCTGAGTGGCGTCTCGACCGATCGATCCCACGCGCACTGGCTGGGCTCTTTGTCCTGTTGCCCATCTTCCTCTCCTTCCGTCCCTCCCGTGCATGCTCGCTGTCGCTGGCGTGGCAGGCTGATGCGAAATCAGATGGCGCCTCAGTCAGGCCATGGGATGGGAGTTGTCGTTGCAGATAGCGCGCAGCTGGATGGCCGGCTGCTCATCCGCCACAAAGGAGGCGGGGTGGATCTCGGCCCCGTCGGCAAGAGAACTCTGTTTTTTCGGTTTTAGGGCTAAGGTTTGGTGTGGCGGCGGCGTCTTCTCCAATAAAGTCTTCCTGGCTTCAGCCCCATCACCACAGCAACGTCGAGAAGCTTGTGGAAGTGGTGTGGTCCTCAAGGACTTCCTCTGGCTGGGGGGGATCTTCAGATCTTCATGGAGTTTCATCGGCGGTTATTTCTTCATGTTAGTCTTCGGGACGGATATGGTTTTCTTGATCCGTTCGGCGACTTCCGTCCGTAAACAACAATATCAGGTCGACTCAAGGAGGAGTGTCGACACGGTCTAGAGGCTGAAGACAAAGACCATCTCAGGATTTTCATTGTATTTTTTGTTTTTTTAATTCCCATGTTCTATTCGCAAAAAAAAAACCTTTTTTAGATTTCGATAGAGCCCATTTTAAAAATTTCGCACATGGCCCGCTGGCCCGGCACTGCTTCTGAGTTGGCTCATTAAAACACGCTGTCAGTTCAACAACCTCATGCTGGGCCAGTTTGAACGATGATAAGTTCTTTCCCTTCCAAATTGGGCCACGGAACTGAGAGCACGATCAATGGGGCCAGCGGCAAAAATAGGCATCCAATGACCGTGGACTGCAAAGATAGAGCATTTTGGTCTGGCCCATTTCTGTCGCCCTGAGTTTTTTTTAGTGTTTCCGTTCGGTTTTTTATCTGTTTTCCTCGGTCAGCACTACTACCGGCGATTCCTATTCTCCGCTCAACGCGGGAGTTAACCGGCGCTCCGCATACCCCTGTCATCTTATGGACCTGGCCCAGGAACTCTTCCGGGCAGTACTCGATGTTTGTACGCGCTGGGCTATATTCCAGCAAGCTCAACGATTGGACTTTTCTTAGGAATCCCATCGACTGTTACTGTTGCCCTTTTTTTTTCTTCTTTAGCTCCAAAGCCGACGGAAGGTTTTTTCTTCTCCCATTTTATTGTCGCGTCTGTTTATCGCTGGGCATGCCGTTCCTTTTCCATTTTTTCCTTTTTATGTTTCTTTTCATCTCAAAATCTATTACATAGTAGTAAAAATATTTATAAGGTTTAAAAATGTGTACAACTCTAAAACATAGGTTCACGGATTTAAGGAAATGTCCACGAGATGTAAAATTTTGTTCATGGATCCACTTAAATAAATTCATGGATTCAAAAAATATTTCTTTCAAGAAGTTCAAAGAGTAACCTTTTGTTCATCAATATTTTTGTTCTTCCGAAATTGGTTCACTGCCTATTTCTATTCATGACATTTTTCTTTTCTTTGTTAATTGGTTCACGGCCTTTTCCTGCTCACGGAATTTTTCCGTTCATGGCCATTTCCTGTTCACGGTTTTTTTTTTCTGTTCACGACCTTTTTTCAGTTCATGGACTTATTTTATTAATGGCTTTTTTGTTCTTCGCAAATTGGTTCACGACCTTTTTTTGTAATTCTTAAATTGGTTCACGTCTTTTCCTATTTTCACGAATTTTTATGTTCACAATTTTTTATAGTTCATGCACTTTTTTCATTCATGTCTTTTTTTTTGTTCTTCACAAATTGGTTCACGCCCTTTTTCTGTTCTTTGTAAATTGGTTCACGGCCAAAATTTTCTGTTCACGATCTTTTTAGTTCACTGACTTTTCTATTCATGGATTTTTTTGTTCTTTGCAAATTAGTTCACGATCTTTTTCCATTCTTCGTAAATTGGTTCACGACATTTTCCTATTCACGGCCTTTTTTCAGTTCATGGATACTTTTTGTTCATGGATTTTTTTGTTTTCGTAAATTGGTTCACAGCCTTTTCTATTCAATAAAATTGGCTCGCAAAGTTTTTTTTTTGGATTTTTGGTTCACAAATTTTTGATGCAACAACTACTAATTTTGCAATTAATTAATATTTTTCATTTTCACTGTTTTAGTCCCAATGTTTTGAAGTATGGTCAAATCGTTTACCTTTTTCACATCGAGCACTGACATGAGAACCTAGACTATGATCTGGATTCAGGGAAACTCAAAACTAAATTGTTTCATGGAGAGATTTGCCGTACATACCTATGGCAGCCAGGTCACCGGATACCGCCGCCAGGTTCTTCTCTAATTTCAATCCCACACGGAGCGAAATTTACTGACCTACAACAAAAAATTGACGAGGTTAAAAATATGCTCATTGGTATTTTTCAGTTAATAAATTAGATTTTCATAAAAATCATTCTAATAAGATAAATGTTGTCATTAATAATTTTTCACCTTAAATGAACAAATTGTTCACTATTTTGCGTTAAAAAATAATATGTTCGCATATTCAAAAGAGTGTTCAAGGATTCGTTCGAATTTTTCAAGGATAAAAAGTGTTGTTCAGGTTCTGAAGTTCTAAACTTCTACACATAGTATTGTATTTTTTAATTTCCCAAGATCAACAAAGCTGTTCTTCGTTTTGGTCCATTTCAAATATAAGTGTCATGAATATCCATTGTACTGTTTTCTTCGTGAAGAAAGATGAACCAGCCAAGTAAAAAAGTATGCGAAAAACAAAAACTGCAGCAGTCGAGAGAAAACCCCACGAAAATAATGAGGAAAGCGGGCGAACAAACACTGCGGACTCACACATGCCTGGAAATTACTACCGGGCCAAGCCCATTTGTTGAAAGGGGTATGCGAAGCCGATCGGATGGTCCGCTTAGAGCGGAGAATAGGGGCACCCGATACATCGCATAGGCATACTTTCTCGGCTACAGTGCTTTGTTCCATAGTATCAGCACATCAAGATAAAAGGAAAGACTCACGTCACCTACAACCAGGGGCATAAAAACAGAGAATAATTGCCACACTAAATGCAGCTCTAAGTCCATTTTACATAATCTATTTTAGGTTTTAAACAACCACATATGCAAGGATATCCATCCAAGTGCAAAGTGAAGGATATGAGATGGGAAATGAATTATCCAAATGTTTCAGTAAACCGGTTCAGCTATTCAATGTATAAACCATTTCATGAATACTTTGTAAGGTTGAAGATGGATCCCTCGAGTTTTAGCAGGAGTGCCTTGCAGCTGCATGTCAGCTGTTCAGCCACCGTTCCAGCTTTTTCACTCCTTAGTACGCTTCAGTGTTGGATCAAATCACAAATCTTTTTCCAAACAAAGTCAATGGAAAATGGGTGCCCGACACTCCAAAACACGTACATAGACAAGACAGACAAGGTCGCCCCGCTAAAGGTAATAAGGTTCAACCGTTCAACAGCAACAAAGCCGGCACAGAACAGGCAAAAGGTCTATGACAGACAGCTAACACTCAATACAACACACACACAAATGGTTTTACTGGAACCAAACAGGTCTGATAACGGTAGAAGCTAGACAGAGGCACCAAACAAGAACTGCAGATGGTGGCAAGTGGCAACTGCTTATCAGTCACTGTGGGCGGGGGAGGCCTCAGGGGACCTAGAGCGGGATCCTGGAGGTGAACCTGAAGCTGGCCTGGCTGCCCTACGGCGTGAAGGGGACCCATCACTGTCTGGGGCTGGCGACCTCCTGTAGACATAAACCATTGTAAGGAGATTCACTATATAGTGAGAATATTGCTTAATCTAAGACATTTTATGAGACAAGTACTTGCAATTCCGAGAACTAATGGAGAATAAGACCCAAAGTATGCTTATATAAGGTGATATCTCATAACTAATGGAGAATAATGCTAAATGTACGTCAGCATTAGCGAGCAGAATGAAGGTACAATGAACGGCAACCATTCATTTCTTATGTCTTCATTGATACTCTGTTGTCCTTAAGCCTTCAGTGTGCAGTATGAATATGTAACAGAACAGACTGGCGCATAAAAACAACCACGATAGAGATGGTATGAGGTTAAAACTTTTTTTTTTGTAATACTACTAGTATATATAATGACTTACAATGAAGAAACGGCCATAGAGATAGGATAACCAGCAAAAATTCGATATGCACAGTTGTCTAATGCAATGAAGGCACAGGAGCTTAGTATCAACGATACGGTCATAACTTACTTATCATAACCATTATCAGCATCACGTTGGTCACCTTCCCCACCAGCAGGAGAATAGGATTTCCGCTTGTCTTCTCCATGTTCTTTTGGATGACGCACAGGAGATTTTGTGCGGTGAGAATCCCTTCCCCGTGGTGAAGCAGAGTAGTCATCTCGCCTTCTAGGAGCAGGAGAGTATGACCTTTTTTCAAAGAAAAACATTAAAATATAAATGACTGAAGAATCAAAGTTGAATAGCTATAGGAATGTCAAATGCCAAGGGAAATTACTAAAAAATTGTTACTGGCCTACCTTGACCGAGCACGGCCACCGCCACGAGGGCCAGGGGAGAATGAGCGTGAACGCGAACGAGATCTCCCTGTAGGAAACATGAGAGGCTATAAGCAATTTGGTACACCGATAAGATAAAGTTGCACTGAATTTGAAATATTAAACATACTCCCTCCATTCTCTTGTCACAGACTTGGATGTATCTAGACACGTTTTAAGCATAGATACATCCAAATCTGCGACAAGAATTATGGAAGGGAGGAGGTAGCAAGTTCTTAGCAACTGCAGATTTCAGATTTCACACCTTCAAAAATCTGAAATAAGACAAACTTGTGTGCAATGAGTCTAGTGTAATCTCAACTTGAGACATTCATAGCACAGGAGCAGTGGTGGATTCAAAAGTTTGTGGGTTGAGTCTAGTGTAATCTCAACTTGAGACATTCATAGCACAGGAGCAGTGGTGGATTCAAAAGTTTGTGGGTGGGAAGGTGTGCACTTTGATACTTATCAAGATTGCAAAGGTGCAAATAAACAATGAATCCAATGCTCTATCTATATTCATTAGTTATACAAAAAAAAAATAGAATCTATAAGAAAATCAACTAGTTTTCAGTGCCCTGTTATTTTATAACTTCAAACAACTAAGAAGTTTTCATCGCAAGTGACTACCCATACTCAGCACTGTAAAAAAATAGGTATTTAATCCTTATGATTCTACCTACATACACTGTCTAAACTGAGATAAACCAAAAACCTGGAAGGTACATCAGGAATTCTAAAGACTTATCCTGGTAAAACGCAAAAACAAGGTTTCAGAATTATATATGTTGCATTTTTACAGGAAGAGGATATTACCATGGTGAGACGAACGGCGGCCTTCATGACCACCTCCAGAATACCCCCTGCAAAGTAACAGTTATTTCAGTTAAGCACAAGAGAAGACAAGGCAAATCTTGACACAGAATGGAAATGCATACCTGACTCTAGTCCTAGTACGCATATCCTCTGGCCTTTTCCGCGACTCAGCAGCAAGAACGACCGTTATCTCCCGGCCAAAAAATACCTGCCGATTCATGTGATATTGGGCCTCAGAGGCATCATAAGGGTCGACAAACTCCACAAACGCAAACCCTCGCGGCTCCCTGCACATGTAAATTTCATCAGACAAAGTAGGTTAAGAAAAATTGATGAAACATCATATAAACAATAATTTTGAGTGTATCAAACGCTCATAAGTAGTGTGTATGCCTGTTATGTTACCATCGCAGTTAAAAAAATTCAGTATGTGCTCTTGGCAAAGCACAGTCAACAACTTACTAACATCTCCATCAAAAGGGAAGCAAGAGCTGCAAAAGGCAGTTACACGTCCAGGCTCTAGTATCTTTGTTTCTTGTATAATAACTACGGTACGGCAATTCTCATAAAGAGCATCGAGCATCTTCGTAAAAGCATTTGCTTCAGTTCCCCAATGTGAAAAGTCATGAAAGTACTTGAAATCAACTTCGCACCATTTTATCTTCTCATGGACCAACCACACAGTACAAGTCTCTTCCCTCCGTGAAATTAAATTTCTCTACCAATCAAGTCTTTGTCTTCGTAGAAGAACTTCTTGATTCACACAAGACTCTATCTTGCCAAGCAAATGAATTGTAGGATTATTAAAAAAGCATTCTTCAAGAAATCAAGGGCTTGTATTTACTTCAAACCAATACAACCCTGGGAATCATTTCAGGAAAAAAAATCACACAGGGCAAGGATGAATGAGTAGGACAAGTAATCTAAATATTACCAAATTAGGACATTATGTATTCTAGTGGCAGGATTAAACCAGTGGTGCACATCAGCATACTTAAAATGACTAGAGCATTTTTCATGGAGCTTAAATGCACAAAGGTGGTTGCAGAGAAGCTGGAAGATGCTCGCAAAGTCACAAGTTCCGTTAATGAAACAAAGGTTAATCAATAATTTTAGAGAAGCTTCTAAGATCATGTGGCAACAATGCAGGCAAGCTTTCAAACTTTGTACATTTGTCATCATTAAACACAGCAAAAAGTTTGGCAACTGCTAACCAATTTGACTTCATACAACTTACCCGCTGTAATAATCCTTTGGCAAGTAAACATCCCTAACGGGACCAAACCTTTCAAAGGGAACACGAAGATCCTCCGCTCTGTCAGAGTTGAGAGAAAAGTTTGTAAATCAAAGTATTGCTTCTTCAGTGGAAATTAAAAAAGGTATCCATGCCACAGTTTATGCACCTGGCGCTTAATGGGATGTTGCGGACCAAGAGACTTCCGGATCCCTGCTCCTTCCGTCCTCCATATCCACCCCTCCTAGGGGGACTTCTTCCTCTGCCACCATATCCCCTCCTCGGGGGGCTACGGCCCCGTGGGGGGCTGCCTCCATATCCTCTCCTAGGTGGGCTACGGCCCCGTGGGGGGCTGCCGCCATATCCCCTCCTTGGGGGACTACGGTGTGGGGGACTGTACCTCCTCATAGTGTTGTCTGTAATCAACATTACACGCAAGCATGGGAAATGTTAACAACATGGAGACAGATTGAAATAAAAAAGAAAACTTACTGGAATTATCAGCACATATCGGTTTATCAAAACAGTTATCACTGGGACCCGAAATTTTAGATAAGAAAAGGTTTAAATTCTGCTATTTTGAAGTTATGAATGGGTAGACACAAGCACTTTGAAAGCATTCTTCTAGCACAAACATGGGACTATGCTAAAAGCATGAAGTCTTATATCAATAGTTGCATAATCGAGACAGAATCGACCATGCTAGATTACGCATAGTTCACCAGATAAATCCTAAGACTATAAGCATCCCACCTAAAGCTCACGAGGTAACATCGAAATGCTAATTACTAATCAGAGGAAGATGCAAGAGAACCAGTTACCACACCAGCATAGGCATATTACCACATTCCACACAATCAATAAAACCTCTGAACAAAATATAAGCATGGCACCGGACAGAGCGATTCACAGGTTGCCACAGGGCTATGTGTGTCGACGCTCAACAGTCACAGCTCACAAGGGTAGCATGTCAAAGACAGGAATTTTGACGCCAAAAGAAGTAATGCACGCGACACACCAGATTTCCACCGCCATATCTCGGGTCAGCGTTAGCTCAAGATTGGCACCATAACGAGGCTAGAGGGAAACAAGTAAGTGCTAAGCAAAGATTTCCGAAGTGCGCGTGGATCTGCGCGCTCGGCAAAGACCTAGGGTTTGCGGAGGAAACAACACGCAAGAACGCATGCACGTACGAACACGCTCGCGAGCACGCATAGATGGGGAGGGACGGTAGGGGAGAGAGGGAGTTACTGGGTTCGTCCGGTGAGCGCCCGGGAAGGCTCCGCCGCCGCCGCCGCCGGCTCGAGGGTGCGAAGGGAATGGGGAAATGAGGGCAGGGAGAGGTCGAAGCCGCAGGAGAAGGCGCGATAGAGATAGACGGGTGGCCGGGTTTTATGGGCCTTCTAGGATTTGGGCCTGTGGTTCACTGAGAGAGAGAAAAGGATGCCCACTGTTACTATTTTATTAATTCTCAAAAAAAAACTATTTCATTTTTTTGAGAGGTTTCCATTCGGTTAGTTTTTAAAAACTATATACTTTTGCTTGAAATACCGTAATTTCTAACAAAAAAAAATTTTGTGAATTCTTAGAGCTTTATAGATTAACTGACAGGATTACAATCACTCTGAAGAGTATCTGCGAGAAAACCTGGGTTATAGTTAATCCACAGGCATCTTCTCCTATCATCACTACCTTGATTAGTGTATAAGTGGGAAGCAAAGTTTGCTTCACGTCCAACAAAAATAATGCTACAGCTAGAAAAAAAACTCTATCAATCTCCCTAACCTCCTGGCAAATAGCCATGATTTTCGAGCGATTATGATCCCTTCCATTATAAAGGTTAACAGCCAGTTGAGAATCGCTCTCTATAATCATCTGTTTGTAGCCTCTCTCCACCGCAAGTCTAGCTCCCACTCGGATGGCCAGCGCCTCCATGGTCACGGCATTCGTTGTGTGTTCGTAAGAGAGATTGTGCTCTAATCATATTCACCAAACAGGATGATTCAAGGGTTCCGGTTGGTATTCATGTGTATTAAACTGACCATCGCAATGCTTTTGCGTGATTCACATTTACCATCCCAATCTTATGTCTTGTTTAGAAGCTTAAAAACCATGTTTTCTACAATCAATCTAACATAGATAAGTTTTTTTTACATAAAACCACATGAATCATACCACGTTCATTTGGAAACCAATCTTGAAAAATGGCATGGCACACCCTAGATATTATCTTCCTATAAAATGCCATTTCTTGGCCTCACGCTAGATCGTGTTTTACCTCAAGAGAGAGCTTCTCATTATCATTTGCCTTGGTACTTAGCATCCTCCTGGCCTTCATGTCATCACATTCATTGAACATGATAATTCCAAGTGTGCAAGCATTAGATAGTAGTCATTTCTTGTAAGAGCTCTTTTACGGTGATTGGCATGGAACTTAGGTTCCGTCTAATTGAATCTAAGTTCCGTCTAATCTAATTTTTCGTGGCCGTTGATTAAATCGGTGATAAATTTTGTGTAACTTCTACGATGCTATAACAATTCTAAACGGATGATTTTAGGATCGAATAAAAAAAAGGCTCATCAAATTAGAATAGATGCGCTGGTAAAATTCCTTGTATCCTCGGTACTCATCGTGGTTGTGGCCTTCTTTCCAGAGCGCACGCCGCCGCAGCCGCCGCCCCTCCTCTCTCCCGGCCCCTCCCCGCCGTCGCGGGGATCACTGGAGAGTCATGGTCCTGTCCCCTCCGTCGCAGCCCCCCGTCATGGTCTCTGCCTCCTCACTGGAGAGTCATGGTCTCCTCCCTGGCAGCCTCTGCCCTCCCTCTGTCGCGGAGATCGCCAGGAGAGTCCCGGCCCCATACTCCCTGTTGCAGCCCCCTCTCATCCATCGCGGGAATCGCCGGGGGAGTCACAGACTCGTACCCTCAGTCACGGGGATCGGTCGGAGTGTTGTTGGGATTGCCGGGGTCATTGGGATCGCCGCGAGCATCCAGCTCCGACATGATGAGTGCCGCCTGAGATCACGGCGGATGCGTCTCTGCCTCCTCATCCACATTGCTTCCTTCGATCGCCTCTCTCACCGTCGGTAAGCTCCGATTCATCAAATTACGCAAGGGAGAAGGGGCTACTAAAGCATAATTGGGCACATTTGTCTATAAATTTACTCCATTGTCTAGATTGGTAGACATGTCACTCGAGTACTACCTAATTATATTGGCACAACATGGTTCATTTGCTTTGTAACTCAGCCGACTTGGTGCTCCATTGGATTTTTCTGTGGGTCTGTTAAATTCAGGCTCAGATAGTCCACATAGTTCTGAATGCACCATTTGATCAATGTTGCTTACTTGATTCCATATGAAACTGGAATAATGATTTAAGTAAGTATGGTTATCTGTTTAACTTAGAGACTGAAAGTAGCGGGAGATTATGCTTGACAGTTGGGTGGTTGCAGTCAAATTAAGCTGCTGTTGGGCCTGATCCCATGGCTATGATCTATGCCTTTTGCTCTGCTAGGCTGCTAGCCATCAGGTTCACTAAACTTCATGCCGAGATATTCCTGTTCGCCAAAATATTTTAATGTGAGAGCTCTGATATGTGTGTCTGTCCTCTAGGTACATGAATTGTTACCGTCGTAGACAAGTTCTGGGAAACCTTACACTTATCTTATGTTTCAGCATCCTTTTTGTTACTTATTTCAGTCCTTTTTCTGCAAGAAACCGACTATAATCTCAGTCAGCTTGTATTTTCGTTTACTAAACTGATCATATAGTTTTGCTTGGCCTGACCGTGTATGTATGGTTCATTTGCTTTGTACCTTAAGATTCAGTTTTTAGGTCATCCTTTTCAATTGAGTTTGTTGAAAATTGAGCTTCCCCATCTGACCTGAATCATGGTTGTAGATATATCATCAAAGAACTTGTGACCAAGGGTCAATAACTTGATGTTGTGAACTTTGCATATGAGGCTGGACTTCTGCAAAAAATATCCTCATCCCCTCTTATGAAATCCTACCTGGAGGATTCTAAAAATATACTTCAGATAACCTGAGCACTAGCAGTGGCCAATCTGGGGTAAGACTAGTAGTAATATTGAAAAATTTGAAGTCAGTGTCGCATACCTTAAAGTCTACAAGTAGTCTGTCGGCAAGGCATTCTAAAAGACATTGATGCTTTGTGCACATCAGTTTTTCTGTATGTGTGCTTGCTAGCATTGTATTAAAATTTTCTCATTCTCTGTCACGGCTTTTGGCAGAGATTTTTCTGCCAGCTTTGTTTGTCATAACAGTTAATTGGTCTAATATAGCTCCTCTTGCAGATCAATGCAAATAAGAAGAGCAATCTGTGCTTCGGGCTGTTATAAAGTGTGTCGATGACCACAAACTCGAAGCTAAGTTCCCATTGAAGGATCTTCGGACACGGCTGAAAGAATTTGAGAAGGCCAAGACATTACTGATGATGATGGAGAACTAAAGTATCTTACAGTCGTTATGCCACCAATTCTTTGATAATATACAAGCTTGCTGTTTGAAGTTCAGCAAAGCTCTTATGGAGTGTCAAGTTCTACCAAGATGCAATTTGATGGACCTGGAATGTGGAATAATAGGTTGAATCAGAGTTAGATGGTCTAGAATAGTCTTCAACACTTTCCAAATGAGGTGTACGTTCGCATGAAATGCAAATGTACTGCTAAGTTTGTTCTAAGGCCGTGAAAGAAAAACCTGAATTTCCTGTACAATGTTCCCTGTTTAATTTCCAGTGAATTTCCTGTAGAATTTCCTCAGTATGTACTGCACAATTTGTTATCAGAATTTTCTCAATATGTACTAGGTGTTATTGTACATATTATCAAGATTTTGTTATCGATGAATATTACAATTTCCTCGCAACATCTGGTTTGTTCCATGTCCATTTGTTGTTTATATTGTTCCTGCCAACATCTATATTGTTCCGGTCAAAATTCATTTGCACACATATCAGCTGCACACACAGACAATTTCTCCTGTCAAGTTTTAATTCATTTGTTTGTTAAAATCATACCAGTTCCCTTGTTTTATCTCACAACAGCTGTACACACACATACAAAGATAAATTGCCATATAGCGCACACACAGTCACAGAGATACTTTTGTTTCACAGAATACACGGACATAGATTTCTATGAAATTGCCAGATACAAATCCCCTTGTTGACAATGCTGCTACATCATACACTAAAACGACAACTACTGAGGCCTCATTCGGCACACAGGTTTTTTTAGGGATTGGAGTGTATCGCTTCGTCAAGCCAGCCCAAGACCTGCGAAAACGCTAGCTGAGCTGTTCGGCACACTGGGTTTCAACAGGTTTGGAAGTGTCCAGTCTCAAATATTTTTCGCAAAACACGCCGATGCACGTGTGAATCTAAACGCTAGTCTCCCTCGCGTTTTCTCTGGCTAGTCTTTCCTCGCGATTTGCCTGATGTAGATACTGGCGAGTTGCCTGCTGCATGTACTGGCTGGCCGGTCTCAAGAAACACCAGCTCAGCGCCTGATGATGTGTCATGATTGCTACCTGGTCCTCAAAAGTTAGGAAATCAGCGCGCTCCCAAACCAGTAGCCAGTTTAATCTAAACAAACCCCGAATAAACAAGTGTTTCCACCCAAAACACTAGGCATAATACACTTCAATCCCTGCCTACCGAATGAGGCCTAAGAGAATTCCGAATTTCCGGTGCTTGTTCTTCAGATAGCAGTGCACACTCCCCTTCCCTCCATCGCCTTCCCCTTCCCTCCGACGCGGCCCCCTCCCCTCTATCGCGGGGATCGCCGGGAGAGTCCCTACGTCCCCTCCACTCTGCCGCGGGGATCGCCGGGACAGACTGTTCGACAGAGTGAGCGAGATGAGGGAAAGAGAGGTTGAGAGAGAGAGAGGAACCGTGAGGTTCACAGAAATTTGGTGAGAATAAGAGCATCCCAGCCGTTGGGCTCCTGCCGAATCCGGCTATTTAGCCACTGATGGATGTATTTTCGATCCTGATTTTTCCAGTGGCGAGCCCATGGTCGCCTTCACCCATCGCGTGCATAGCGACGTGTCGCCGGGAAGGGCAACCGTCGGAGTGCCCTCGTCGCTTTGAACCGCCGTAATGGTCCGCGAAGTGGTCTGGAGAGCCCAAACGCCTCGTCGGGAACGGTCGAAGTCGCCTCGAAGCGACAACCGCCGTAATGGAGCATGAACTCCGAGGAAGAGCAACCGCCGCTCTCTTCGTCGAGAGAACTACATATACGGTTTCGAACGGCCGACGCCATTCATCTATTCTCTCCTCACCATCTTCTGTCAACCATGAGCGACTGGTCGTGGCCATCGGACACCGACAGCGAGGGGAAGCCGCCAGGATGGCGCCATTGGTGGGATCGAGTTGCATCGTCCAGCAGCGACGATTCCCCCCCGCCGTCCAGCGAAGACGAATGGGATGACGACGAGGAGGAGGACGAAGAGGCCGAGGAGCAGGCCCGGCCGTGGGAGCAGCCCGAGGAGCGGCCGAGGAGCCGGCCGAGGAGCAGGCCGAGGAAGAAGCCGAGAGCAGGCCGAGGGAGGAGGAGGACGCAGAGGCGAAGGACGCACCTTCCTCCGACGAGGAGGTGACGAGCCGGAAGCGCCGCCGCCACGACGATGAGGCGGGGCCATCTAGGAAGAAGTAGTAGTTTAAGTTTGTTTTTAAGTTTTTATATGTAATTTTTATGTTTATTCGAACTATATATAATTATGTTTATTCGAACTATATATAATTTGACTATGTTGAGAGTTCAAATCTTTCGTTCGACGATGGTCTTGCCGTAGATCGGGAAGACAAGGGTAGTGCCGTAGATCGGGAAGACGAGGGTATTGCCGTAGCAACCCATGCCATTGTCGCCGACAGGTCGGGGCCACCAAACGTTTCCCGCGATTTTCTCTCATCCGGAGTCCCCGAGCCCCCGGGGCCGGGATGGCCTGGGCTCCACGGACGGATGAAAGGCCTAATCCGGACGAAAACGAGGAACCGGGGGCGCGACTGGGCCGTTTTCGTCCATCCGGATGACAAATCGCCGTCCTGGGGGCCTCGTCGGGGGGACGAGTGGAGATGCTCTAATAGGATGGCAGCTCTATGATGTGTGCATATGGGATCAATTTCAATTGTTGCTTTAAGATTTGTGTAGTCTCATCAGATGATTCGGCCGCTTAAAAGGATGTTTGTCTTTTATAATCTTCGCAGAATATATATGAAGGTCTGGTCCCACAAATTTTGGTTCCGGTCCTACAGTTTTGGTTCCGTCAGTTTGGTTCCGTCTAATTACCACCGTCAGATCGGAGCGAATGGATGGTTATTAAAAATGCCAACCACCGTAAAACTTGTATTCTTGTAAAAAGAATGTGGCAACTCAAGTAGGATAAGATTCACCCGATGTTGTTTGTTTAGCACAAACTGTAACAACCAGTCCTCTTTTAATTGGTCCTACGTGAGTTTTTTTTTTCGAGAACGGGTCTTACGATAAGTTGGCTATGCATCATTAAGAGTGTCTATAGGTTTGTGACTAGTTTTTTCCTAATCTTTTTATATTGAAGTTGGTTGTAAGTCGTACAACGCGTTTGGTGAAGGAGATTTGGAGCATCCGAACCATTCAATCACCCCTCAGCATCATCTCGTGAACGTGCATCGTCCGATGCCTTTTTCTTCTGTGTCGTCTCCCACCACTTGTTAGCACTAATAAAGTGTCGTATCAAAGTCAAATAATTTATTTCCTTTTAAGTTATCATGCCCTAAATCAATAATTTATTGCCTTGTTGGTAATTAACACACCACGTCACTCCATCTCCTCAGGGGCGCCTCTTATCCCCTGAAAACTCGGATCTCTGACAAGACCGCCAACGCCAAGCTCGTACCCCGTCGCCGACGACGCCACTTTCCCTCCTATAGCCCCCGCTGCTCACTCTTCTGCCCTCCTTGCCTCCGCGGCACCCAACGACTGTCCCGATGATGTTCGATGCGCGTTTGGGCGTCTTCTCTTGGCCCCCGTCGAGGACTTCTCGGAGGTCCTTGGACTGGGCGGTTTTGGAGGATCCCACCGAGACATGGTCATCGTCTCTTTCTCCTGCCGCATGGTGGGGAGGTGCCCGCTTGTGACACCCCCCGGATGGTCACTTTTGGTGACAATTCGCGAGGGATCCTCCCGAGGGGGGAGCAGGGGTAACACACTTTCTTCGCGTAGGGTAGCACCCCGCGACCCGTGGAGGGAGGGGCTTGTGCTATCGAGCGCGAGATGACCGACCCCTCCTAGAGATGGGCATCGCTCATGAAGTGCGCCAACCTCGCTAGCCACGCGTTGGCCTGTGAGTTGTCTCCCACAACTTCATGCAAAAATTCGAGCATGGCTTCTGCAGCGGCAAGAGCAGCGCCGTGATTGTGGGTCCCCCAGTGAGTTGGAGTGGTGTGTCAGCTGCTGGCACCTGTCAGGGATACCCAAGGACCACTATCCTCCTCGCGGTTGCGGGGGCGTTGTAAGCAGCGGGGGAAGGGCGTCGCCTAACGGGCTAACCACCCTCCCGCGCCATGCATCTGCGGTTCTCGCGCGTTCGTCTGGGTGCAGCTCGGCCATGGCAGGATGTTCCGGTGGTACTTCCTCCACCGGCTCCTTGGCATGGTGAGTCTCTGGGTCGGGTGCAAGGCTTGCGGCCTCCTCCTCCAAGTGTTAGCGCTCAGCCCGCCGACGGGCGACGCTAGCGCGAGTGATGACTCCTGTCAGGACTGGGGTTGCTCCTCCCAAGCCCATGATACGTCTCAAACGTATCTATAATTTTTGAAGCTCCAGGCTTATTTTACACCAATTCATATATGTTTTGCTTACACTTCGTTGCGCTTTTACATGATTTCCGGCACTAACCTAATAACAAGATGCCACAAAGCGCTCCCTCGTCTGCTTTTGTATTTCTAAAAGTTGTACAAAATATTCTCTAATTGGACGAAACAAAAGCCGAAGTCAATATTTTAACGAAACGAAGACAGTCCTGGGGGTCGAAGAGGTGCACAAAGGCAGACACCCCATGGCGCGGCCTGGTGTGGCCTGATACGTCTCAACGTATCGATAATTTCTTATGTTCCATGCTACTTTATTGATGATACCTACATGTTTTATGCACATTATATGTCATATTTATGCATTTTCCGGAACTAACCTATTAACAAGATGCCGAAGAGCCATTTGTTGTTTTGGTTTCGAAATCCCAGTAAAGAAATATTTCGGAATTGACGAAACTTTCGCCCAGGGTCCTATTTTTGCACGAAGCTTCCAGAAGACCGAAGAGATAACGGGGCCACGAGGCGGCCAGAGGGGAGGCCGGCGGCCCAGGCCCCGGCCGCGCCGACCTACCCCCGGGCCCTCGTGGCCCCGCTGACCCTCCGCCTACTTAAAGCTTCCGTCGCAAACCCCCAGACGAGAGCCACGATACGGAAACCCTTAGACGCGCCGCCGCGAATCCCATCTCGGGGATTCAGGAGATCGCCCGCACCCTGCCGAGAGGGGATTCATCTCCCGAGGACTCTACACCGCCATGGTCGCCTCCGAGTGATGAGTGAGTAGTTCACCCCGGACCATGGGTCCATAGCAGCAGCTAGATGGTCGTCTTCTCCTTGTTGTGCTTCATTGTTGGATCTTGTGAGCTGCCTAACATGATCAAGATCATCTATCTGTATTATATATGTTGTGTTTGTCGGGATCCGATGGATAGAGAGTACTATGATTTGGTGATTATTATCTATTGTTTATGTGTTGTTTATGATCTTGCATGCTCTCCGTTATTAGTAGAGGCTCTGGCCAAGTTTTTGCTCTTAACTCCAAGAGGGGGTATTTATGCTCGATAGTGGGTTCATGCATTCATTGAATCTGGGATCGTGACAGAAGGTTCTAAGGTTGTGATGTGTTGTTGCCACTAGGGATAAAACATTGATGCTATGTCTAAGGATGTAGTTGTTGATTACATTACGCACCATACTTAATGCAATTGTCTGTTGCTTTGCAACTTAATAGGGGTTCGGATGATAACTCGAAGGTGGACTTTTTAGGCATAGATGCGCTTGGATGTCCATGTACTTTGTCGTAATGCCCGGATTAAATCTCACTATATTTATCATATCATGTATATGCATTGTTATGCCTTTCTCTATTTGTCAATTGCCCGACTGTAATTTGTTCACCCAACATGCTTTATCTTATGGGAGAGACACCTCTAGTGAACCGTGGACCCCGGTCCTATTCTTTACATAGCATACAATTTACTGCAACTGTGTTTTACTATTTTCTTTGCAAACATCTTCCACTCGATACGTTTAATCCTTTGTTACAGCAAGCCGGTGAGATTGACAACCTCACTGTTTCGTTGGGGCAAAGTACTTTGGTTGTGTTGTGCAGGTTCCGCGGAATCCCTCGGTGTTGCGCCGCATCACATTTTCGCGACCATCAACCTTCAACGTGCTTCTTGGCTCCTCCTGGTTCGATTAAACTTGGTTTCTTTCTGAGGGAAAACTTGCTACTGTGCGCATCATACCTTCCTCTTGGGGTTCCCAACGAACGTGTGAGTTACACGCCATCAAGCTCTTTTTTCCTGGGCCGTTGTGGGAGATCAAGACACGCTGCAAGGGGAGTCTCCACTTCTCAATCTCTTTACTTTGTTTTTGTCTTGCTTTATTTTATTTACTACTTTGTTTGCTGCACTAAATCAAAACACAAAAAATTAGTTGCTAGTTTTACTTTATTTACTGTCTTGCTCTCTATATCAAAAACACAAAAAAATTAATTACTTGCATTTACTTTATCTAGTTTGTTTTATTTACCGTTGCTAAAATGAATACTCCTGAAAATACTAAATTGTGTGACTTCACAAATGCAAATAATAATGATTTCCTATGCACACCTATTGCTCCACCTGCTACTACAGCAGAATTCTTTGAAATTAAACCTGCTTTACTGAATTTGGTTATGAGAGATCAATTTTCTGGTGTTAGTTCTGATGATGCTGCTGCCCATCTCAATAATTTTGTTGAACTTTGTGAAATGCAAAAGTATAAAGATGTAGATGGTGATATTATTAAATTGAAAGTATTTCCTTTCTCATTAAGAGGAAGAGCTAAAGATTGGTTGCTATCTTTGCCTAAGAATAGTATTGATTCATGGACTAAATGCAAGGATGCTTTTATTGGTAGATATTATCCTCCCGCTAAAATTATATCTTTGAGAAGTAGCATAATGAATTTTAAACAATTAGATACTGAACATGTTGCTCAAGCATGGGAGAGAATGAAAACTTTGGTAAAGAATTGCCCAACCCATGGACTGACTACTTGGATGATCATCCAAACCTTCTATGCAGGACTAAATTTTTCTTCGCGGAATTTATTGGATTCAGCTGCTGGAGGTACCTTTATGTCCATCACATTGGGGGCGGCTACAAAACTTCTTGATGATATGATGATAAATTACTCTGAATGGCACACCGAAAGAGCTCCACAAGGTAAGAAGGTAAATTCTGTTGAAGAAACCTCTTCCTTGAGTGATAAGATTGATGTGATTATGTCTATGCTTGTGAATGGTAGATCTAATGTAGATCCAAATAATGTTCCTTTAGCTTCATTGGTTGCTCAAGAAGAAAATGTTGATGTGAATTTCATTAAAAATAATAATTTCAACAACAATGCTTATAGGAACAACTCTGGTAATAACTATAGGCCATATCCTTCTGCTAATGGTAATGGTTATGGTAATTCTTATGGGAATTCTTACAGAATAATAGGAGTGTACCCTCTGGTCTTGAAGCCATGCTTAAAGAATTTATTAGTACACAAACTGCTTTTAACAAATCTGTTGAGGAAAAGCTTGATAAAATTGATACTATTGCTTCTAGAGTTGATAGACTTGCCTCCGATGTTAATCTTTTAAAATTGAAAGTTATGCCTAATAATGATATTGATAGTAAGATTACTACTACAGCAAATGCCATCCAAGTTAGAATTAATGAGAATATAAGATTAATGGCTGAATTGCGTGCTAGGTGGGATAGAGAAGAAAATGAAAAACTAGCTAAAGAGAATAATGTAGCTAAAGTTTGGACTATTACCACCACTAGTAATGCTAATTCTTCACATGTTGCTGCACCTCCTACTATCAATGGTAATATAATTGGTGTTGGCAATGTTTCTACTCCTAGTGCAAAGCGTACAAAACTGCCTGAAATTGCTAAAACTGCTGAAACTGCTTGTGATAAAACTGCTGAAATTTTTTCCAACCTTGGGAATAATGATCCCATTGCTGTAGCTCATAATGATTTAGATTTTGATGATTGCCACATCTTTGAAGTTATAAAGTTCTTACAAAAACTTGCTAAAAGTCCTAATGCTAGTGCTATAAATTTAGCCTTTACAAAACATATTACAAATGCTCTCATAAAAGCTAGAGAAGAGAAACTAAAACTTGAAACTTCTATTCCTAGAAAGTTAGAAGATGGTTGGGAGCCCATCATTAAAATGAAATTCAATGACTTTGAATGTAATGCTTTATGTGATCTTGGTGCAAGTATTTCTGTTATGCCTAAAAAGATTTATGATATGCTTGACTTGCCACCATTGAAGAATTGTTATTTGGATGTTAATCTTGCCGATAATGTTAAAAAGAAACCTTTGGGGAGGATTGATATGCATATTACGGTTAACAATAACCTTGTCCCCGTTGATTTTGTTGTCTTGGATATCGAATGCAATGCATCTTGTCCAATTGTGTTGGGAAGACCTTTCTTCGAACTTGGTGCTGTTATTGATATGAGGGAAGGTAATATTAAATATCAATTTCCTCTCAAGAAAGGTATGGAACACTTCCCTAGAAAGAGAATGAAGTTGCCTTTTGATTCTATTATTATAACAAGCTATGATGTTGATGCTTCTACTCGATGTTACTTGATTTGCACTTTCTGCGCCTGAAAGGCGTTAAAGAAAAGCGCTTATGGGAGACAACCCATGTTTTTACCTACAGCAAATTTTTGTTTTATTGAGTCTTGGAAGTTGTTTACTACTGTAGCAACCTCTCCTTATCATGTTTTTGTGCCAAGTAAAGTTTCTATGCCAAAGTTGATGTTATATTTGGGATCGCCTGCGCAGAACAGCACGAATCTGGGCACAGTTCCCTGTAGAAAATTCGAAAAAATCTGCCAATTTACGGGCGTGATCCTCGGATATGTACGCAACTTTCATTAGTTTTGAGTTTTTCCATTTGAGCAAGTCTGGTGCCACTTTAAAATTCGTCTTTACGGACTGTTCTGTTTTTGACAGATTCTGCCTTTTATTTCGCATTGCCTCTTTTGCTATGTTGGATTTATTTCTTTGATCCATTAATGTCCAGTAGCATTATGCAATGTCCAGAAGTGAAAATAATGATTGTGTCACCTCTGAATGAGTGAATTATTAATTGTGCACTAACCCTCTAATGAGTTTGCTTGAAGTTTGTGTGAAGGAAGTTTTCAAGGGTCAAGAGAGGAGAATGATATACTATGATCAAGAGGAGTGAAAGCTCTAAGCTTGGGGATGCCCCGTGGTTCACTCCTGCATATTTTAAGAAGACTCAAGCGTCTAAGCTTGGGGATGCCCAAGGCATCCCCTTCTTCATCGACAACATCATCAGGTTCCTCCCCTGAAACTATATTTTTATTCAATCACATCTTGTGTTCTTTACTTGGAGCGTCGGTTTGTTTTCGTTTTTTGTTTTATTTGAATAAGATGGATCCTAGCATTCACTTTGTGGGAGAGAGACACGCTCCGCTGTTGCATATGGACACATGTGTCCTTAGGCTTTACTCATAATGTTCAAGTTTCTTCTTCGTTAAATTGTTATATGGTTGGAATTGGAAAATGCTACATGTAGTAATTCTAAAATGTCTTGGATAATGTGATACTTGCAATTGTTGTGCTCATGTTTAAGCTCTTGCATCATATACTTTGCACCCATTAATGAAGAAATACATAGAGCTTGCTAAAATTTGATTTGCATATTTGGTCTCTCTAAGGTCTAGATAATATCTAGTATTGAGTTTTGAACAACAAGGAAGATGGTGTAGAGTCTTATAATGTTTACAATATGTCTTTTATGTGAGTTTTGCTGCACCTGTTCATCCTTGAGTTTGCTTCAAATAACCTTGCTAGCCTAAACCTTGTATCGAGAGGGAATACTTCTCATGCATCCAAAATCCTTGAGCCAACCACTATGCCATTTGTGTCCACCATACCTACCTACTACATGGTATTTCTCCGCCATTCCAAAGTAAATTGCTTGAGTGCTACCTTTAAAATTCCATCATTCACCTTTGCAATATATAGCTCATGGGACAAAATAGCCTTAAAAACTATCGTAGTATTGAATATGTACTTATGCACTTTATATTTTATTAAGTTGCTTGTTGTGCGATAACCATGCTTCTGGGAACGCCATCAACTATTGTTGAATATCATGTGAGTTGCTATGCATGTCCGTCTTGTCTGAAGGTCTATCATTTTAGTGGTTGGAGCATGCAAAATTGTTAGAGAAGAACATTGGGCCGCTAACTAAAGCCATGAACCATGGTGGAAGTTTCAGTTTTGGACATATATCCTCAATCTCATATGAGAATAATAACTTTGCTACATGCTTATGCATTTAAGAGGAGTCCATTATCTGTTGTCCATGTTGTCCCGGTATGGATGTCTAAGTTGAGAATAATCAAAAGCGAGAAATCCGAAATGCGAGCATTCTCCTTAGACCTTTGTACAGGCGGCATGGAGGTACCCCTTTGTGACACTTGGTTGAAACATGGCATGCGAAGATCCGGTAGTCCAAGCTAAGTAGGACGAGGTGCGGGCACTATTAGTATACTATGCATGAGGCTTGCAACTTGTAAGATATAATTTTCATAACTCATATGCTTTATTACTACCGTTGACAAAATTGTTTCATGTTTTCAAAATAAAAGCTCTAGCACAAATACAGCAATCGATGCTTTCCTCTTTGAAGGACCATTCTTTTACTTTTATTGTTGAGTCAGTTTACCTATCTCCTTCCACCTTAAGAAGCAAACACTTGTGTGAACTGTGCATTGATTCCTACATATTTGCATATTGCACTTGTTATATTACTTTATGTTGACAATATCCATGAGATATACATGTTATAAGTGAAAGCAACCGCTGAAACTTAATCTTCCTATGTGTTGCTTCAACACCTTTACTTTGATTTATTGCTTTATGAGTTAACTCTTATGCAAGACTTATTGATGCTTGTCTTGAAGTACTATTCATGAAAAGTCTTTGCTTTATGATTCAGTTGTTTACTCATGTCATTACCTTTGTTTTGATCGCTGCATTCATTACATATGTTTACAAATAGTATGATCAAGATTATGATGGCATGTCACTTCAGAAATTATCTTTGTTTTACCTGCTCGGGACGAGCAGAACTAAGCTTGGGGATGCTGATACGTCTCCAACGTATCGATAATTTCTTATGTTCCATGCTACTTTATTGATGATACCTACATGTTTTATGCACATTATATGTCATATTTATGCATTTTCTGAACTAACCTATTAACAAGATGCCGAAGAGCCTGTTGTCTGTTTTTGGTTTCAGAAATCCTAGTAAAGAAATATTCTTAATTGGACGAAACTTTCGCCCATGGTCCTATTTTTGCACGAAGCTCCGAAGACCGAAGAGATAACGAGTGGGGCCACGAGGCGCCGAGGAG
This sequence comes from Lolium multiflorum, assembly GCA_030979885.1. Taxonomy (NCBI): domain Eukaryota; kingdom Viridiplantae; phylum Streptophyta; class Magnoliopsida; order Poales; family Poaceae; genus Lolium; species Lolium multiflorum. The sequence continues at coordinate 45,572,599 of CM061751.1, read as the reverse complement.
GCGCGGCGGCCTGTGCCCCGCCGCGCCGACCTACCCCCGGGCTCCCCGTGGGCCCCCGCGCTGACCTCCGCCTACTTAAAGCCTCCGTCGCGAAACCCCACCGAGAGCCACGATACGGAAAACCTTCCAGAGACGCCGCCGCCGCGAATCCCATCTCGGGATTCTGGAGATCGCCTCCAAGCACCCCGCCGGGAGAGGGATTCATCTCCCTGGACTCTTACACCGCCATGGTCGCCTCCGAGTGATGAGTGAGTAGTTCACCCCTGGACCATGGGTCCATAGCAGTAGCTAGATGGTCGTCTTCTCCTTGTTGTGCTTCATTGTTGGATCTTGTGAGCTGCCTAACATGATCAAGATCATCTATCCGTAATACTATATGTTGTGTTTGTCGGGATCCGATGGATAGAGAGTACTATGATTATGGTGATTATCAATCTATTGTTTATGTGTTGTTTATGATCTTGCATGCTCTCCGTTATTAGTAGAGGCTCTGGCCAAGTTTTTGCTCTTAACTCCAAGAGGGGGTATTTATGCTCGATAGTGGGTTCATGCCTTCATTGAATCTGGGATCGTGACAGTAGGTTCTAAGGTTGTGATGTGTGTTGCCACTAGGGATAAAACATTGATGCTATGTCTAAGGATGTAGTTGTTGATTACATTACGCACCATACTTAATGCAATTGTCTGTTGCTTTGCAACTTAATACTGGAGGGGGTTCGGATGATAACCTGAAGGTGGACTTTTTAGGCATAGATGCAGTTGGATGGCGGTCTATGTACTTTGTCGTAATGCCCGATTAAATCTCACTATATTTATCATATCATGTATATGCATTGTTATGCCTTTCTCTATTTGTCAATTGCCCGACCGTAATTTGTTCACCCAACATGCTTTATCTTATGGGAGAGACACCTCTAGTGAACGTGGACCCCGGTCCTATTCTTTACATAGCATACAATTTACTGCAATTGTGTTTTACTATTTTCTTTGCAAACATCTTCCACTCGATACGTTTAATCCTTTGTTACAACAAGCCGGTGAGATTGACAACCTCACCGTTGGGGCAAAGTACTTTGGTGTGGTGTAGGTTCCGTTGGCGCCGAATCCCGGTGTTGCGCCGCATCACATTTCGCGACCATCAACCTTCAACGTGCTTCTTGGCTCCTCCTGGTTCGATTAAACCTTGGTTTCTTTCTGAGGGAAAACTTGCTACTGTGCGCATCATACCTTCCTCTTGGGGTTCCCAACGAACGTGTGAGTTACACGCCATCATGGCCCGCGCCTAGGGGTGGTGTGAGCCCCCAGGCACCCCACCGACCTAAATCCTCCGCCTATTTATTCACAATCTCGGGAAAACCCTGGATACCCGAGCCTTCATCCACGGAAAGTTCCGTTGCGGCTGCTATAGCATAACCCATCTCGGGGGGTTTGAAGCTCTTCCTGGCACCTTGACGGAGGGGAAAATCATCGCTGGAGGTATCTACATCGCCATGCCCGCCTCCGAAGTGATGCATGAGTAGTTCATCCCTGGACTATGGGTTCATAGCAGTATCTAGATGGTTGTCTTCTCCAATTTTTGCTTCATGTATAGATCTTGTGAGCTGCCCTACATGATCAAGATCATCCTTATGTAATCCTACATGTTGTGTTTGCTGGGATCCGATGAATATTGTATACTATGTTGAGGTCGATTATATATTCATGTCATATGTTATTTGTGATCTTGCATGCTCTCCGTTGCTAGTAGATACTCTGGCCAAGTAGATGCTTGTGACTCCAAGAGGGGGTATTTATGCTCGATAGTAGGTTCATGTCTCTAGTAATCTGGGAGAGTGACAAGAACTTCTAAGATTGTGGATGTGTTGTTGCTACTAGGAAGAAAACAACAATGTTTTATCCAAGGGTAATTCTATTGTTTACTTTACACATATTTCTTAATGCGATAATCGTTGTTTGCAACTTAATACTAGGGGTTCGACGATAACCTAAGGTGGATTATTAGCCATAGACGCATTTGGATTACGGTCTATGTATTATGTGGTAATGCTCAATCAAATCTCATAGTAATCATCTTGTCTTGTATGGTAGATATTCTGTCAATTGCCCAGTTGTAATTTGTTCACCCAACATGCTATTTATCTTTATGGAGAGACACATCTTGTGAACTGTGGACCCCGGTCCTTTATTTTACACTGATACAATCATCCTGTTATGTTTACTTACTGCAATTCATGTTTTCTTTAATTACTGCAAATATCTCTTTCTACTCGATACGTCTAATCATTTGTGTTCAGCAAACCGGTGAGATTGACAACCTCACTGCAAGTTAGGGCAAATTACTTTGGTTGTGTTGTGTGCAGGTTCCACGTTGTTGTTGACGCCGGAAGTGTCCCGCCACTAGTCAGCTAGCAACACCTTCGAAGTCACGCCTTTCTCCTACTGGTCGATTAAATCTTGGTTTCGTACTGAGGGAAAACTTGGTGTTGTGCTCATCACACCTTCCTCTTGGGGTTTCCCAACCGCTTCCACGACAACGCTCAGCAAGATTATCTGGCGCCATCACCGGAGCACCATCAACCCCCAAGCATGATGCTTTCCCCGTCAAACAGGTTGTCGACGGAACTCTCTGCTAATGCGCCCCCTACCTGGCGCGCAAGATGTCATGCCGTGGATTCGGAGACCTGGGAATGGGACTACCCTTTTGGTTCGGCGGGCGGGGGGGGGGGGCAGAGCACAACAAGCTCTATCGATGATCGAGACGAGGCTCGCAATCACACAGAGACACATGTTTTTTACCCATGTTCATGCAACGATGTTCTAAACCCTACGTTCTGGAACTAAGTTGTATATGGTGATTATTCTCCGATGTAGTGTTTGTTCCAGGGCAAGGAGATACGTGTTCCTTCCCTTTTAAGCCTCCTCCATCCACAACCTAGGCCTCCTTTTATATTTGCAAGGGGACACCACAAGGTGCTGCGAGGACATGTGTCCCAGGGCGTGCTGCGTGGCCGGAATGTGGCGAGCGAGACCTACCGAGCTGGGCACGTGGCTAGAGCCACATCCTAGCTAGCCTACCTCCCGAGGCCTAGTTTGGGCGCGGTCCTCCAGGCCCAGTCCTTGCGTGTCAACACCCGGGTTTTTAAGTCCGGATGCCCTATCATATCATACATCGCAATCCCAGGAAGATTGTTTTTGCGAGATATACACTACAAGAAAAGTTGCCATGGCCGACAAAGTTGAAGTCGCGCCGTGGTTGCTGGTGTACCATGGCCGACGATTTTGGTCCCTCCGTGGTGCATGTCAAAACTTTTTTTTTCTCGTTTTTGAGGCCACCTAGCCCGACGAAAGCGGCCAAAACGTGGCGTATGGTGGCCCGGGACGTGGTGCATCTCGAAATCTCGGGTTCGCCGGCCGAGTCAACGCAAATCCGCACCGCCGAGGGATGTAGGGCCCAGATGGCAGCCTCTCTGGCATTGTTTTTTTCTACATCGCGCCATCTCGTTCAACGTTCTCCGATCGAGCCGTTTACGATGCAGGATCATGGGTCCCGCATGTCATCCTCTATGAACCAAAATTGTTTCTATTCTTGGATTTTTTGACCCCCTTCTGGCTACTTCCTTTTTCTTTTGATCCCTTGCCGCCTTGGAAACGTTGAGACCGCTGCCGCTAAATGGGACCCGCATGTCATCCTCTATGTGCAATCAACTTTCTTTTCTTGGAGTTTTTTTGGCACCTCAAATTTGGTCACTTGCCTTTTTCTTTCGATCCCCGCCCTCTCAAACGGTGATACCGCTGCTAATGGGACCCGCATGTCATCCTCTATGTACTATAAAACTTTCTTTTCTTGAATTATTTTTGGCACCTCATATTTGGTCACTTACTTTTTTCTTTCGATCACCTGCCGCCTCTCAAACGGTGATACCGCTGCTGCTAAATGGGACCCGCATGTCATCCTCTATGTACTATAAAACTTTCTTTTCCTGGATTATTTTTGGCACCTCAAATTTGGTCACTTGCCTTTTTCTTTCGATCCCCTGCCCTCAAACGGTGATGCTGCTAACTAGGACCCGCATGTCATCCTCTATGTACTATAAAACTTTCTTTCTTGAATTATTTTTGGCACCTCATATTTGGTCACTTACCTTTTTCTTTCGATCACCACGCCTCTCAAAAAGTTGATACCACGCTAAATGGGACCCGCATGTCATCCTCTATGTACTATAAAACTTTCTTTCTTGGATTTTTTGGCACCTCATATTTGGTCACTTGACTTTTTCTTTCGATCACCTCTGCCTCTCAAATTGATACCGTCTGCTAAATGGGACCCGCATGTCATCCTCTATGTACTATAAAACTTTCTTTTCTTGATTTTTTTGGCACCTCATATTTGGTCACTTGACTTTTTCTTTCGATCCCCTGCTGCCTCTCAAACAATGATACCGCTGCCTAAATGGGACCCGCATGTCATCCTCTATGTAAATCATGTTTCTTTTCTTGAATTTTGGCTCCCGATATTTGGTCACTTGCCTTTTCTTTCGATCTCATGCCACGTTTGAAACGTTGAGGAACTGCTGGCTCATGGGACCCGCATGTCATCCTCTATGTACTATAAAAGTTCATTTTCTTGGTTTTTTTCACCCTCCGATTTTTGCAATTTTTTTTTCTTTCGATCCCTGCCGCCTCTCAACGCTGAGCAGCTGCTAAATGGGACCCGCATGTCATCCTCTATGTACTATAAAACTTTCTTTTCTTGAATTATTTTTGGCTCCTGATATTTGGTCACTTGCCTTTTTCTTTCAATCTCATGCCAAGTTTGAAACGTTGAGGAACCTGCTGGCTCATGGGACCCGCATGTCATCCTCTATGTACTATAAAAGTTTATTTTCTTTATTTTTTTTCACCCTCTGATTTTTGGCTATTTCCTTTTTCTTTTGATCCCCCGCCGCCTTGGAAACGTTGGGTAAGCTGCTGACTCATGGGACCCGCATGTCATCCTCTATGTACAATCAACTTTTTCTTTTGATCTCAAGCCGCATTTGAAACGTTGAGACCGCTGCTGCTAAATGGGACCCGCATGTCATCCTCTATGTACAATAAAGTTTTTTCTTGGATTATCTTTGGCTCCTGATATTTTGGCACTTGCCTTTTTCTTTCGATCTCATGCCGCCTTTGAAACGTTGACCAAGTGCTGCTCATGGGTCTCGCATGTCATCCTCTACGACAATAAAAGTTTTCTTTCTTGGAGTTATTTTTGACCCCTAATTTCTGGCTATTTGCCTTTTTCTTTTGATCTCCTGCCCTCTGAAACGATGAGGACGCTGTTGGGAGGTCGGTCCCACATTTCATCCTCTATGAACAATAAAAGTTTCCTTTGATTGATTTATTTTGAACCCCTAATCAATTTCTGGATATTTCCTTTTTATCTTTTGATCCCCTGCCGCCTTGAAATCGCTGAGGATGCTGCTGCCTCATGGGTCCCGCATGTCATCCTCTCAGAACGGTAAATGTTTCTTTTCTTGGATTTTGTTTACCAAATGATTTTTGGCTTATTTTTTCTTTCGATCTCCTGCGCCTTTAAAACGTTGAGGACGCTGCTGGCTCACGGGTCCCACATGTCAGCCTCTATGAACAATAAACGCTGAGGATGCTGCTGCCTCATGGGTCCCGCATGTCATCCTCTTAGAACGAAAATGTTTCTTTTCTTGGATTTTTTACCAACAGATTTTTTGGTTTATTTTTTTTCTTTCCATCCCCTGCCGCCTTTAAAACGTTGACGACGCTGCTGGCTCATGGGTCCCCGATGTCAGCCTCCCCGTAGAACAAACATGTGATATCTTGATTATTTTGCAGACAATAAACAGTGTATTGCGCTCTGAGCTATTTCAAACGGATAAATTAAATCTTTATTTTTACATAAACAAACTTATATGTTGAATCTCCTTGTTTTTTTTTTTTTTTTAAGCATAGGACTTTCCTGTTTTGTTTAGAAAATTCCGAACTTTCCTGTTTTGGAGTGGGCTGAAATTGTACGAGTCAAAAGGCCAAGCACGATAGTTCGAAGGCCCAGATGTCCAGATGCAGCCCAATTGAAATCTTTCTTCTTGGAATTTTTTTCACCCCCTGATTTCTGGCTACTACATTTTTCTTTTGGTCCTGTGCCGCCTTGGAAACATTGAGACCGCTGCTGCAAAATGGGACCCGCATATCATCCTCTATGTACTATAAAACTTTCTTTTCTTGAATTATTTTTGGCTCCTGATATTTGGTCAATTGCCTTTCTCTTTCGATCCCATGCAGCATCTCAAACGGTGATACCGCTGCTGCTAAATGGGACCCGCATGTCATCCTCTATGTACAATCAAGTTTCTTTTCTTGAATTATTTTTGGCTCCTGATATTTGGTCACTTACCTTTTTCTTTCGATCTCATGCCACGTTTGAAACGTTGAGGAACCTGCTGGCTCATGGGACCCGCATGTCATCCTCTATGTGCTATAAAAGTTTATTTTCTTGGATTTTTTTTCACCCTCTGATTTTTGGCTATTTCCTTTTTCTTTTGATCCCCCGCCTTGGAAACGTTGAGTAAGCTCGACCATGGGACCCGCATGTCATCCTCTATGTACAATCAAGTTTCTTTTCTTGAATTATTTTTGGCTCCCGATATTTGGTCACTTGCCTTTTGTTTCGATCTCATGCCACGTTTGAAACGTTGAGGAACCTGCTGGCTCATGGGATCCGCATGTCATCCTCTATGTGCTATAAAAGTTTATTTTCTTGGATTTTTTTTCACCTTCTGATTTTTGGTTATTTTTTTCTTTTGATCCCCCGCCTTGGAAACGTTGAGTAAGCTGACTCAATGGACCCGCATGTCATCCTCTATGTACAATCAAGTTTCTTTTCTTGAATTACTTTTGGATCCTGATATTTGGTCACTTGCCTTTTGTTTCGATCTCATGCCACGTTTGAAACATTGAGGAACCTGCTGGCTCATGGGACCCGCATGTCATCCTCTATGTGCTATAAAAGTTTATTTTCTTTGTTTTTTCACCCTCTGATTTTTGGCTATTTTTTCTTTGATCCCCTGCCGCCTTGGAAACGTTGGGTAAGCTGACTCATGGGATCCGCATGTCATCCTCTATGTACAATCAACTTTCTTTTTCTTTTGATCTCAAGACGCATTTGAAACGTTAAGACCGCTGCTGCTAAATGGGACCCGCATGTCATCCTCTATGTACAATAAAGTTTCTTTTCTTGGATTATCTTTGGATCCTGATATTTGGTCACTTGCCTATTTCTTTCGATCTCATGCCACGTTTGAAACGTTGAGGAACCTGCTGGCTCATGGGACCCGCATGTCATCCTCTATGTACTACAAAAGTTCATTTTCTTGGGTTTTTTTCACCCTCTGATTTTTGGCTATTTCCTATTTCTTTTGATCCCCTGCGGCCTTTGAAAGTTGAGGACTCTGCTGCCTCATAGGTCCCACATGTCAGCCTGTATGAACGATAAAGCTTTCCTTTCTTGGAGTTTTTTTACCCCCTAATTTCTGGCTACTTTCTTTTTCTTTTGATCTCAAGCCGCATTTGAAACGTTGGGACCGCTGCTGCAAAATGGGACCCGCATGCAATTCTCCATGTACAATAAAAGTTTCTTTTCTTGGATTATTTTTCACCCTCATTTTTGGTCACTTGCCTTTTTCTTTTGATCCCCTACCGCCTTGGAAACGTTGAGTAAGCTGCTGACTCGTGGGACCCGCATGTCATCCTCTATGTACAATCAACTTTTTTTTCTTTTGATCTCAAGCCGCATTTGAAACGTTGAGACCGCTGCTGCTAAATGGGACCCGCATGTCATCCTCTATGCACAATAAAGTTTCTTTTCTTGGATTATCTTTGGCTCCTGATATTTTGTCACTTGCCTTTTGCTTTCGATCTCATGCCGCCTTTGAAACGTTGAGTAAGCTGCTGTCATGGGTCCCGCATGTCATCATCTACGAACAATAAAAGTTTCCTATCTTCGAATTATTTTTACCCCTAATTTTTGGCTACTTCCTTTTTTCTTTTGATCACCTGCAGCCTTAGAGGATTCTGCTGGCTCATGGGTCCCACATGTCAGCCTCTATGAACAATAAACCTTTCCTTTCTTGGAGTTATTTTGACCTCTAATTTCTGGCTATTTCGCCTTTTTTAAAATCCTGTGTCGCCTTGGAAACGTTGAGAATGCTGCTGCCTCATGGGTCCCGCATGTCATCCTCTCAAAACGATAAATGTTTCTTTTTTTTTGGATTTTTTTACCAACTGATTTTTTTCCGATCCTCTGCCGTCTTTAAAAACGTTGACGACGCTGCTAATACAAGCTCTTTCGCTCCAAGATCTTGCAAGTTAATAGAATAAATCATGGAATTATTAGGATATGTTTTAAATTTCAAATCCACTTTATGAATTTTTTAAAAATACCGTGATCCGTGTGGGTATGGAGCGATCAAGGATTTTCATATTGGCCATGAGCAGTTTCAAAAATTGCAACCGGATAATTCTAAATAAATAAAAACAACTTTTATGCAGAATCTCCGTGTTTTTGTTTTTTGCCATCATAGGATCTATGGTTCATTAGAAAAGGGCCGAAATTGCATGAGCAGAAAAGCCCATTTCTAGTTATTGGGCTTCAACAGCCTGAGCAAGTAGGCCTATAGCAAATACCATGTAGATGGCCGTTGAAACCCAAAAGTATTTGTTGCCTAGACTTGACATGAACCTTGCTATGCACACGACAATTTCAGTCCGATCCGTGTACGCAACACAAGATCAAACCCAACGTGTGAGGAAGCAGGTGGCAGCACACCTCCAGATGCTCAATCGTACACATATCATATAGGAGTTGTCGTATGTACATTAGTTCCGTATTGACATGTTTGTTTCTTTGGTTAACATGTGGGGTCCGCACAGTCACCTAGGTCGCACATCAACTTCTTTGCTCATAGTTGATGCATGTTTAGTGGCCTGCAGCAAGAATCGCTGCCCCCAGGGATGTACTTTACCCTTTAGCGGCGAAAAAATAGGAATGGTCCTCTCATGACTATGATCAACAAGAGGTGGCTATATTATAGTGCTGAAATAAAGTCAATCCTAAAACAGCCATGCATGGGTTATAATATGAAGGCAACACGAAATACAAAAGCAGGGCAGTGTTCAAATAAACTGATTCAAACTAGTACATACTAAAAACAGTGTACTACTTCTCAACACTTCAAGCATAATAAAAAAGTGTGTCAGTGTTTTTTTAAAGGTAACACCGAACGGGCAATGTTTAAAGCAGGCTTAAACCACATAGCCGCTTGTCGGACACTACCCCAACTAACTCTGGGAAGGCTGATAACTCCCACAGTCTCACCTTCATCTGGCTGGAGGTTGCAGCGCAAAATTTTAGGGTATTGATTATGAAGATACTTCCGGTATGCTGTGTAGACGCAGTTTTTCCTCATGAATGGAACCAATGTGCCATCAGGAGCTTTGGATTCACGCTTCTTCAGGTTGGCAATGATCGGGTAATTGAGTCCGAGGAACAGAGAGTGGTCGCCGAGGCTGTTAACCTGCCTCCAATGAAAGTCCCCTGCACGTGCTGCAACGAACAGAGATATGGGATCCTGCTCAAAGACGTAGGTGGCAACAGGAGGATACTGCCGTAGCTGAAGCCCATTAGCAGCATAGGGAATGTCATGAGGTACTTCAGCATTGGCAATCCCAATGTTGTTTACTGTAAGGATGATCATCAATCGCTTGCCATCAGCAGATGGAGCGAGGAACCACGCGTACTGCTGATCATCCACCACCGGTGGCGGGATTACGAACATGGACATCGGGTTTTCTGCAATATTAGAAATGGAGACGAATAGGGTGTTACTGGCAACCATATTCAAACAGCAGCACTGTTCATCGTTCATGCTCACAGTATAAATACGACTATGTAAGCTAAGGACATTGGTCATTCATGTGTTCAAATCGAGTGTCCAATATATCAGTTATACTGCATGCATCCCACGAAACAAGTCTTAACTTCGCCAAAACTAGACACTAGTTAGTGTATACACAGTTATATACTACCTCTGTCCCACCGAAAGTGTCTGAGATTTGTCCAAATTCAGATGTATCTAGACAGTGAAAGCATATAGATACATTCAAATTTTGACAAATATATCATCTTAAGTTTAAGTCCTGTGTTGTAGTTAATTCCCTTTGTCTTAAGTGATCCAACGGTGTATATGATTAGATATTTGTATACAATATAGGAGTACAGACAATCTACCAGTTGGTCCAGTTTTAAACTGAGTATAGAGCTTCAATCATGACCCTTGGAGTGCTAAATCTAACGGTGCACAACAGCAGGATTCTCTGTGAAGAGTGCACATAGCTAACTCTACAATATTTTAGAACCATCACGTGAGCCTTGGGTCTACCCCAAAAAATGACCAAATATCTGAAACCCCTGAAGCATATGAATAACCCCATCAAAGAAATCGCTATTCAGCACTGCTACATGGATCAATGGAAGGTTCTTACGGTCTCAACTCTCAAGGAAACATCAAAGGAAAAGGTAGATAAGAAATGAGTGAGTGTTAGATGTACACATATTTTTAATTTTTTATTTGTTCCCTTCGTTTGCCGACTGATGGGAAGAAACATCATTTTTTGTAGGACCACTCTTGTTTTCGTATTTTATATATGCATTGCTGGCAATATTTTCTTTCGAAAACCATGAATATAGCTCGAGCTACATGTAGCATGGTTTTTGAAAATTTTGAGAGCTGCATTTTGAAGTTCCAAAGAAAACGGAGATTAAATACGGGTGTCAACAATGTTGTGTTCTACCAACATTCAAATGTCCAAATCAAAATATCTTATATTTAAGGTTTTGCAACAACAAAAAAATCTGACATATATTTTCCAACATTTTGTAACTTCAAAATCTATCAGATTCTGTCATTTTTGTGCGGCCCGAATATAGGGTATCTCAATTTCAGATTTTACACTCTGGTAGAATAATACATTCTCTACATCTATTTTTTTAGATTTTTTATATATTCTTTCAAAACTTGCGAAAGGCATGCTATAAATATTCTTTTGATTATCAAACAGAATCTTTAATGGTTTGACGTGCATACATACTAGTAATATAAAAATATAAAAGTTCTCGCCTTGTACACATTTTGTTGATTTTTTGGAATGAATACAACATTCAATTTGGTAGATAGAGTACTAAACATTTCATGGGAAACTTAAAGCAGCTTGCCAAACAAAGGCTAATAGAAGAAAAAAATAGAGGTATGACAGGCATAACATCCACGATGGGGTTGAAATATGCATAAGCTTCGGGCAATTTGGCAAAGAAAAATCTAGCCGGATAAAGAACATAATTAAAAAAGGTACAGGTTAAACTAAGTAAATTAGGCATAACAAGTATTTCATTCTTGTTTAGTAAATAATTGGATTTTGATTGAGTTACTTTTCTAAGGGAAAAAAGGAGAAGGCAGATATTCAAGACACTTTTGGTGGGACGGAGGGAGTAAATCAAAAGTAAGAAAAAGTTATAACATGTTTCATGAGATGGAGTACTAAATAACGGCCATATGCATCTCTTCGATGCAGAGGCCGGGGTACCTCGCCCTCTATTTCGAGCAAAAATCAACTAGTTATATGAAACAATGGGTGTAAAAGTTAATCAAGAAGGGTGCCTTCATTGTGCTACGTTAACATTTGAGATACTTGTTAATTACATCCATATTCTGCAGTGGATAGAGTTAGTAATTCAGGATTGCATTCACATACGGAGTATACTATGTTTGCTGATGACTGATTAGTACTAATTCGTTGCAAGCAACGGTTCATTCATATTCAGATAAAGGATGTGATCGTTAAGTCATATACTTATGAAAGTCCTTATGCATCTCTCTAATGCAGATGGCGGGGGTCTCTCGTCCTCCTTTTGGAGCAAAAATCAATTAGTTATATATGAAACAATGGGTGTAAAAGGTTATCAAAAAGGGTGCCTTCATAGTGCTACCTTATCTTTTGAGATACTGGTTAATTACATCCATATTCTGCAGTGGCGTAGAATTACTAATTCAGGAATGCAATCACATACTGAGCATACTATGTTTGTTGGTGACTAATTAGTACTAATTCATTGCAAGCAACGGTTCATTCATATTCAGCAAAAGGCGGTGTGATCATTAAGTCATTTATGAAAGGTAAAATATAAACAAGGTAGTTCATGAATAACTTCATTGATTAAGGCAGTGTATCATGCAATGCAACATAAGGACTGAAAAAATACCATTTGGGGTGTCCCAGCAGTACGTCCAGCCCCTAATTTCGTCCACCGCAAAAACTTGGCCACCGAGTTCAATGGCATCACAGAACGCCGGCACAATTTGTTCAGGTGTAGGGTTCTTCAGCATTCTCCAGTCGCCACCCCCTTCAAGGTAGAAAATCCTTTTGTCGAACAAGGCGATGAGCTTGTAATCTGCGTACCTCCCACCTTTTGTGGGCACTTGGCAGATTACAATCTTCAACAAATTAATTGCTCGACTCCAGCAAAGATAGTATAACCAATCTTTAGTAGCAGGTTGATATGTAACACCATGACCAATCTTCGGATCAGGTGGGGATGGAAGGGGGATATGTCGCTCGGTGTAGACGTTCACAAGGCACCACTGGCACCCACGATGATCGGCGGCGGCGATCCAGTCGCCGTTCGCGCCAAGCCATTTTCTGTCGTGCATGAACGGCAGGGTGACAGAACGGCGAGGATGGTCAAGGGGCACCAGGTCGTACACGGTAACATGCAGACGAGATGCTGTCGCCACGAACCAGGGATCATCGAACCAATAAGCAGGCGGAGGCATCAGCAGGCAGGGTTCATCCCAATGGTGCATCTTACCTTCATCATTGCTGATCTGGTCGTAGAGCTCCCTGGAACATGCGGCAAGTCGGACGGTGTAGGTAACGTCCAGATGCGCAGCGATGAGGTCGATGTTGTCGCCGGTGAGAGCCTCCAAGTGGCCGTCCCCGCCGCACCGGCAAAGCCTTGAATATTCCATCAGGTGAAGATGGATTTAGATGGATGGCGGATGCAACTTCGCTTGGGGTTTTCGGAGGAGAGGGCGAGCGCTATGGAAGAAACGATGCGCGCCGCGGCCGGGTGGGGTGAGGAGAGAAAGGCCGGTATAGTACTAGTGATGCGGCGTGGTGGGGATCGAGATCCTGCGCGTGCGCGTGATTCTGCGAGGGTGAAGAAAAAGACGATAGACATGCAAGGGGCAAAACCTAGGCAGTACTCTAGGCTGCTGCTGCTGCGACTGGGCGCCGATTTGACTGTTGGTAGATGGTAGACTAGCACGCCACCCATCTATAAATTTGCGACGACGTTTGGTGCAGTGATGTCTCGTCACATCAGCTTGAGCAGAGAGGGCTTTTTTTACAGTTTCCATTACGATATATTTTTCGCCGATAATCGTAGTACTCTATGCCAGAGACACGTACCTTAACACGTGGGCAGCATGCAACCGCGCGAGCACCAAAATGAAATGAGAGATGTTTTAGAGCAGAACTTCATTTTCAATGCCTTTCCTAGCTTGGTTTGGAGGAGCTTCAGTGACTTGATGCTTCCAAGTCTCATTGTGACTAGGTGCCACCATCTACCATCTTTCGAGATCCAACGTTCCAAACTATCTGTTATTTCGAAGCTAAAAAAGAAAAAACTATTCAGAAAATTTTGAAAAAAATCCAGTAATATGTAGATGCCTTGTTTTAAAATCTATGAATATTTCATCCCATTCGGATGACTAGCTTGTGATTAAATAGCTTCTTACGTATTCGAGCACTAGTTTAAACTAAATATTATTTGCTCACAAACCAATTATTCAAATCGAATGAAACTCCACCAAAATATAAATCGAAATATGCATGATTTACTGCAATGTGAGCGGATAATTCAATCCCACGAAAAGACAATATGCTCCAAGACCAGTAATCTCTTCCCTAGCTTATCTGAACATAACTGACAGTGTCCTTAGAGAACATCTTGCAGCCTCAGTAAAGCCTCAGGTATGAACAAGAAGCATACTGCCATCTACAGATCACGCTAAGAACCACAACCCAGGATCATCCTCATAGCCTATATCATCAAGGTTTCCCTCCAAAATGCTTATGTTTGTTGGTGACTAATTAGTACTAATTCAGGAATGCAATCACATACTGAGCATACTATGTTTGTTGGTGACTAATTAGTACTAATTCATTGCAAGCAACGGTTCATTCATAGTATTCAGCAAAAGGCGGTGTGATCATTAAGTCATTTATGAAAGGTAAAATATAAACAAGGTAGTTCATGAATAACTTCATTGATTAAGGCAGTGTATCATGCAATGCAACATAAGGACTGAAAAAATACCATTTGGGGTGTCCCAGCAGTACGTCCAGCCCCTAATTTCGTCCACCGCAAAAACTTGGCCACCGAGTTCAATGGCATCACAGAACGCCGGCACAAGGGCTACAGGAAGACATCACCAAGAAAGGGTGATGCATGTCTCCTTCAACAAACACAGCAGTACATGTCTGAAGCAAGTACATGAACACAAGTACACCACCATAATAATACTACATGAACACAAGTGATGCCGTCGGTTGGGGAGGCCTAAATAAAACTTAAACTTAATCCTAATCTAATGGACGTCGGTTGGGGCGCGCGACGGGTCTGCCTCGTCCTCGTTCTTCGCCTATGCAGCCTACGTCCGTGCCCGCTTCTGGTCCCATGCTTCGCGATAGGGGCGGCCCCAGGGGTATTCTTGCGTATGCAGCTGAATACCTAAGATTTTGACAAAACCTTAGAATTTCCTCATAAATCAGGGAAAAATTTGGCAAATACATGAGGATTTTGGCAAAATGAATACACAGGTTGAAAATGAATACCCAGCACTTCATCACGGGCGCAGCCACTGTTCGCGCTTCAGGCGATCGAGCATGGCGGACGCCGTCAAAAGACCTTGCCGGCGGCGCTGTCCCAGCGGTTCAGTCCTTAGCCGAGAAATCTCCTTCTGGAAGAAGAGTATCGCTTGCTGGCGGGCGAACGCCTCATAATGGCGATGAGCCCTGTCCTCGCAGAACTTCCGTTGGGAAGCCTCCAAGATCCGGAGGTCGTGCTCGCTGTACTCCTCCTTCAACCGTGGGTCCTCGTCGTTATCGGAGCTGTACTCCGCGTCGGACTGCGGCTCCGGCTCCGGCTCCGGCTCCGGCTGCGATGGTGGTGGAGGCTGCGCGCGGACTTTGAGGCCAAGCCTACAGAACCTCGTTTTCCGATGGCGCGGCATTTTTGAGGTGGAGAGGAGAGAATGGAGCGTAAGCGGTGGTGGAAATGAGAGGATAGCACCGCGGGGGTGGACGGCGTAGTAGGTACTTTATGCTGGTGGTAGGCAACTACCCTCATTTACGGCGGCGTAGGCGACTGCACGCCGCGTGTCCGGCCGCTGCCCTCGTGGCCGCCTAGGTTTAGGCGCGGGAGACCATTAAACGCCGGGGACTACCAACCTTCCCGCGTCGCCTTTGATGCGAACAGTCGCGTCCTCCCGCTGACAAGGCGGCCCCACACGCGAAAACCGTCGTGCCGCGAGGCGCCGACGCGCCCGATTCGCGCCCTTCGCCGGTGTGAGCCCAAAAAATGCAACTACTACTACTGTACTAGCGAGCAGGCCCTCCCATCAGTATCAGACTAGTTACATCACCAAAAAAGGTGATGCATGTCTCCTTCACATGGTCTTCTTATGTCATATAGTAAGGCACTAGCAATGATCGGCGCGGCGTGTCTCATAGTGGGAGTATCTTCACTAGTAACTAAGTGTCCAACTCAGCAAATTTGCTTATGTGGCAGTGAGTTAATGAGGAGAGAGGAGGATGGAGTAACATACAGTAGCTAGTTACTGTAACATCACACTTCCCAAGATACAATGAGTCTATAAGCTAATTAATGAAGACATCTATATGATACTACTTTGATGTTACTTCCCACTATGACTAGTCTAACTAATATACTCCCTCTATCTCAGAGCTTAAGGCGTAAAAATAAATTCGATTTTTGATCAAAGCATAAGGCGTAGGTATAGTACTAGTGATGCGGCGTGGTGGGGATCGAGATCCTGCGCGTGCGCGTGATTCTGCGAGGGTGAAGAAAAAGACGATAGACATGCAAGGGGCAAAACCTAGGCAGTACTCTAGGCTGCTGCTGCTGCGACTGGGCGCCGATTTGACTGTTGGTAGATGGTAGACTAGCACGCCACCCATCTATAAATTTGCGACGACGTTTGGTGCAGTGATGTCTCGTCACATCAGCTTGAGCAGAGAGGGCTTTTTTTACAGTTTCCATTACGATATATTTTTCGCCGATAATCGTAGTACTCTATGCCAGAGACACGTACCTTAACACGTGGGCAGCATGCAACCGCGCGAGCACCAAAATGAAATGAGAGATGTTTTAGAGCAGAACTTCATTTTCAATGCCTTTCCTAGCTTGGTTTGGAGGAGCTTCAGTGACTTGATGCTTCCAAGTCTCATTGTGACTAGGTGCCACCATCTACCATCTTTCGAGATCCAACGTTCCAAACTATCTGTTATTTCGAAGCTAAAAAAGAAAAAACTATTCAGAAAATTTTGAAAAAAATCCAGTAATATGTAGATGCCTTGTTTTAAAATCTATGAATATTTCATCCCATTCGGATGACTAGCTTGTGATTAAATAGCTTCTTACGTATTCGAGCACTAGTTTAAACTAAATATTATTTGCTCACAAACCAATTATTCAAATCGAATGAAACTCCACCAAAATATAAATCGAAATATGCATGATTTACTGCAATGTGAGCGGATAATTCAATCCCACGAAAAGACAATATGCTCCAAGACCAGTAATCTCTTCCCTAGCTTATCTGAACATAACTGACAGTGTCCTTAGAGAACATCTTGCAGCCTCAGTAAAGCCTCAGGTATGAACAAGAAGCATACTGCCATCTACAGATCACGCTAAGAACCACAACCCAGGATCATCCTCATAGCCTATATCATCAAGGTTTCCCTCCAAAATGCTTATGTTTTTGGAAAGTTTTCTTGACGATAGGGAAGATTCTGAAGGGCTTAGATTCGCTACAATAGCAAAAAATGGAAAATTTTCGCCGCTAAAAAGAGTATCCCGCCATTTTAATATACACTTACTAGTAGTTGATCAATTGTGCATTGCAAAACACAAAGTTCAGATCAAATGTGCAACATACCAACAGATAGTTAACTAGCAGTTTTACGAGCACATGGCGATACTAAGGTGATGAAGCAGTTAACTAGCAGAACAAGATCTCCTACTCAGGGACGCTCTTGGTGGACGCCGAGATATAGGTCGCTAGCTGTGCACGGAGATCCTCCTTCTCCTTGATAATCGCATTAAGGACGGCGGTTTGTCCGCGCATTAGCACCCTCGAGATCTGCCTCTTGAGCTTTAATTTCAACTTCTGTTCCATGAGATACTTGATGAGGTTGCTTCCAGTATCCATCCATGTGACGCTCTTGTTGTTCAGTTCCACCCAGTAGGCGTTCTGCTGCTTAAGCATGTCGACGCATTGCGCAAGATGAAAGGAGATCTCCTTCTCAGACGCCAAAACTCTGTGAAGACGATCACACTCCAGGGTGAGGGAGTGTTCATTCTCCAGCTGGCTGCCTATGTGGGCCTTGTTCTCTTCCTTTTGCTACAACAATAATTGTATGAAAAAAAAAGAAATCAACCCATTCATATATGAGTATTAGTTACCCGCAAACAATAGGACTACTAATTTCTAGCATGGATATTGATAAAGGAATGGACAACACTCGGACGCTCCACAAATACCACAGGGTTCATCAACACATAATTAATCGGAAAGCAGTGATTACATAAACTATAAAAAAACAAGTGGACAGAGGCATACAGCCTACCTGGCTTGGCCGGGAAACGGGGCCGAACTTAGCTTCGGACGGCCGGACTTGGGGCGCCACCGTCGTTGTGGTTACCGGGGAGACATTTGAACCGCCGGCCCTTTGAGATGTAAATAAATGTAAAAACGGTTAGAAAATAAGAATCAACTGAAGGACACCCCGCTAGAAACTTACCCGGACGAACCCTCGCCCTTGATGGTGGTGTTTGCATCATCATCATTCATCAATGTGACGCTCTGGTTATGCAGTTCCACACAAACGCGGTTCTGCTCATTAAGCCTGTCGAGCTCGGCAGTAAAGGTATTGATGCCTTGCTGAAGATTATGGCAGATCTTGTTCTCGGACGCCAAATCTACGTGAACAGGCTCAAACTCTGGGGTAAGGGAGAGTTCATTCCCCAGCTGGCTGCCTATGTGGGCCATGTTCACCTCCATTTGCTGGCACGATCATTGTATGGAACAAAAAAGAATCCAACCAATTCATATATGAGTAATTACACGCAAAAAAATAGGAGTACTACTAATTTCTAGCACAGATCTTGATACAGGAATGGACATCACATGGACGCTCCACAAATATCACAGTGTTCATCAACACATAATTAAAAGGAAAGCCGTGATTACATAAACTACTCCATCCTATCCCTTTTAGTAGTAGTAGTAGTAAACACGGATTTAGTAAAGTTGTATTCTCCCTATGATCCCTTTTAGTTGACTCGGATTTAGTACAAAGTTGTACAAATTTTATTTGACTCAAATTTCAAATAAAATGGATCGGAGGGAGTACTAAATCAGAGTCTATTAAAATGGATTGGAGGGAGTATTAAAAAAAAAGTGGATAGAGGCATACAGCCTACCTGGCTTGGCCGTGAAACGGGGCCGAACTCAGCTTCCGACGACCGGACTTGGGGCGCCACCGTCGTGGGGGTTACCGGGTAGACGTTTGAACCGCCGGCCCTGTGAGATGTAAATAAATGGAAAAAACAGTTAGAAAATAAGAATGAACTGGAGGACACGCCACTAGAAACCTACCCGGACGAACCCTCGCCCACTGGCTCGCTCTCCATCGAATAGAGGATAGACTGCTCTGCGAGAATGCTCAGGCGATCATAAGTGGCCATACAACGACGCGCTAGCTGGCTAGATGAGTTTTTCTCGGCGGTCCTAGTCCTCATCGTCTTCCCTAGGATATCCTGCCGCCGGGCCGCCCGGCTCAATGGAGCCATGGCTTGCGAGGTACGTAGTACTTTACTACTCAGTAGTTAGGGTGGAGGGCTGGTGAAGGCTAGTTACTAGCTACCAGCAGAACAGAAAGAGAAGAAGGGCGGAGGGCTGGTCAAGGATAAATCTTACATACACCCAGAAAAGACCATCGTGCCCTCGCGGGGCTTCTGAGCAATTATAGGGACGTCTGTTCTCAAATGGGCAAGATAGGGTACCTTCCCGAGGAAGCATCTAGCACCCAAGCCAATGGACTGCGCGTTGAACAATGGTTACAGTATGTGTGGCATACTGTAAAAGAAAAGATAACAAGGGAAATGCCTGGCAGGGTCCAGAGGTGCATTTAATCGGACATGGGATTCCATAGTACAGTACTCCCTCCGTCCACAAATAAGTGTACATGCGGGGTTTTCAAGACAAATTATGAAGTGAAGTGAAAAGTGCATTGGAAAGATGCATCTCTCCACTTCAATTATTTCACCTCCAATGAGCTAAGTGCTTGTAGAAAACAAGGAGAACATGTGCTTAATATTATTGGGTTTGATTTCCGTGCGATGAGAGAGAAGCAATTAAAGTGCATTGGGAAGATAGGAATACACTCTTTTGTGGATAAAGTTTAGAGGGATTCCATAGTACAGTATACACCATAGAGTATGTGAACATAAACACAGAATACAATCAAGTGTTGGACCCTCTCCGCCAAATAAGATCATATATCGTCGTTAGGGCCGCCCTGGTGAATCCTCTGAATGAAAAAAGCCCATAGTTGGCAACCTAAACCCGCCGCTCCGAATAGGAACTTCCGTCCGACGATAACTTTCTGACAACAAAAAATAATTAATTCAGTACTGCATAAACCGCAATTTCAATTAGATAACCACGAAGATTAAGATAGGCGCATGTATCACCTGTCGATGCGAACCCAGATAGTCAGCTCCGTGCACGGTTGATACCATTGCAACGACCGCTCTAGTTCCGACCATTTGGCGGCGCCCGGCGTGGTCGTGCTGTTCGCCAGAATAGTGGCCGTATAGTTGGGGAGCATTAAACCAATCTCAGAGCGATTAAGTAATGGCTTGCCGTGCGACGACATACTCACATTGTACTCCGGCCACACGCACGCCGCCGACCTAACGCACTCAACGGATAGGCAGGCCAGCACGCATCCATTTTTCGGCTGGACTTGCGTATATGTGTGCCAGACGAACACGGTACCATCGTTCCCGTAGAAGATGACCGGACGTCTTGGCTCTGGCGGTGCCAGCACCGGGATGATGAACGCCATCGCGGTGCCGTACGGGATCATGTCCACACAAATCGAATGGATTTCTCTGAGGTGGGCGATGAGCGCTGCTGGCGAGGCGGAGAAGTCGCAGCCGGCCTCTGTGCAGTCGCACGGGCTGTGCGGGCACGCGAGCTCGTGGTCGTGGAGCTCGTTGTAGGCGACCACGCTCCCGCACCCGTCGTGGGGGCACTCCATCCTCTTTAATCTGCTTTGAAGAAGATATTGATGGGGAGGGGAGGGGAGGGGCGAGTGGAGAAGAAGGAAGGTGGTGGCTATTAATTCGGGCCTCACCGTCCCACCAGTTTGGCTAATTAAGGTGACGCTGAAAGTTTCACTGTCTATGTTTTCACACGCAGTACACCTTATATGATGGCCAAAAATGGGATATGAAGATTTTCTCGAAATATCAAAAAAAAAGATTGATGTTTGACATATGTGTGATGTTACTCAAAATTGAACTACATGTTACGAATGGACGGTCGGCAATTTTTAGGGAAGAAAATGAATTTTAAAATATTGAAATACTTTGAGTGTCTCTGTGTGAAGCCTTGCACTAAGATCATAGAAATTTCCATTACCCTTGTACGGATGGTGGGTCCTAAAAGTTGAAGTAATTTGAGTGCAACAAAAAGAACTTCAATGAAATTAAGGGCTCCTTTGATTTAAAGGATAGGAAAAGCATAGGAATAGGAAATGTATAGGATTGGAATGGCATGTCTACTTGAATCCTATAGGAAGATGAAGTGTGTTTGATTGTAGCAAAGGAATTTTTTCATGAGCTATGAGCTAATGCTTATTTCCTATAGGAATTACACTACAAGATTCCTATAGGAATTTTTCCTATAGGATATGTTCCTATGAATCAAACAACATGTATAGGAAATTTTCCCATAGGAACCAAATCCTTCACACTTCCTATGCAAATCCTTTGAATCAAAGGAGCCCTAAAAATGTGGACTAGCTTGTGTCGTCATATGAGATATAGATGGTATAAAAATAACAAACTACAATACTAAGAGTGATTTATATAAATCAAGTTTGATTTCTTGCTTTCATGTATGAGTTAATTTATTAACATGGCTTTCTACCCCCCCCACACACACAAACACACAAACACACACTCTCTCTCTCTCTCAAATGGGGGTGAGAGGAGAAGAAGGATGTTCGTAACTCATGCCTCACCATCCTACCAGACTTTGGTCGATGCCCAACACATTCATGACCTAAAAAGGTGACGTTGACTATTTCATAGTCTACATTTTCACAAGCATTATACAATGTATATTGGCCAAAATGTGATGTGTAGATTTTCTCGAATTGTACCTTATTTGGATTCATGTTTGACGTATGAGCGGTTTTACTCAAAATTCAACTACATGTTCAAATGCCAGGTCGGAAAATTTGAATGAAGAAAATATAGTTTAAATATTGAAATAAGTGAGCATATGTGTGCGTGTGTGCGTGTGTGTGTGTCTTTTGTGCACTACGATACGTAAAATTGGCACTACCATTTTACGAATGTGGTGGGTCCTAGAATATTGAAGCAAATTCAAAAAAAATGTGCTAGCTTGAGTCATCGTATGAGATAAAATCGCTATACAAATAACAAACTTACAACCTTAAGGTAATTTAAGAAAGATTTATTATCTTGCTTGCACATGTGTGGTCATGTTGATTGCATTGTATATTAGTATGAACTTACTAATAATTATCCCAAATATTGGCAGCAATGTGCATCTTACCGTTCACATATATTTTATTCAACTTCATTTCACACATAAATACATTCTACTTTATTAGTGTAAAATAAGAGCTTTATGTGAGCTTTATTGTGAAGTGGCTGCCTGAGAGAAGGGCCAAATTTTCAAGGTAACAATTTCGAAACATGGCATACTTCATAAGATGACCATTTAGGTGATATATATGTTGATTATTTCTCGAGTTTGTAATATATGTGGACTTATGTTGAGTTTTAACCAATTTTAGTCAATTTAAAATTGCATGTTCTTTAAAGTTCGGCACGAGTTTTGGTAGAAAATATGCAGATTTTACCATGGTAAGGTGTTATGCTTCATGCATGAAAAAACTACAAAGAAAAGATGAACAATTTGTACGAATGGTGAAGCCGGTGAATTTGAAGCAAATTGAATGCAACCAAAGGAAATTCATTAAAACTAAAAAAAAGATGAAGAGTTCACGAGGAAATGGTATGGCGATTTGAAAAGAAAATGAATCACTACATATGTGAATCTGGTCATAGTAAACGAAAATGCCAAGTAGAGTTTCCAATTTTGTTCATAAAAATAGATCAAATTTGAACTAGATTTGTGATGTAGATTGGTCATAGAAACCGCTATAAGCCATCGCAATGTACGGAAGTGAATAATTCTAGGCATCCATATTTTAATTACTTCATGTAATGTAATTGAACAAGCTAGATTGGGTATTGCCCCATGAAATTGTACCACACATGCCAACAATAGTAAACCTGGTTGCTTACAAGTACGCCAACATTATGTGGCTTGATTAAATGTGCATTAAACTTAAAATGCCTATTTATTTATATTGTTTTAGTAGTCGTATGACAGTGAAGGATCCAGAGTTGCATTAATCGGCGAATTGGGTTACATATTACATAGAATAATTCATGGTAAACATAAAATACATCCAATCCGTCAATATTTTTAGATAAAGGTCTAAGTAGTCCTTCCCCACCGAAGTAGATGACCACCTCCAACACTACGGCCGTCCTGACAAGAACCATCAGCAAAACGTCTCTTTTAGTCCTTGTACTGAGTACTTTGAAGCAGGAAGCCCCAGACACACCCTTCCTTTTACGGTGATGAAGCAATATTAAACATCAAAAGAAGAGGCAGAACAAGATCTCCTACTCAGGGACACTTGGTGGACGCCGAGATATAGGTCGCTAGCTGTGCACCGAGATCCTCTTCTCCTTGCTAATCGCCCTGTCACAAGAAAAACAAATTAATTCAGCATTACTTAAATCCGCATTAGCATCGTCCCAATAAGATTGAGGGTAGTGTTATGTTCACTCACTCCTTATCGATGCGCAAATAGATAGTCAGCTGCTTCGATGATTCATTGCCGCACAGGTACCGCGGCGGCACCGAGAGGAAGGAAGTGACATCTCCCAAAGAAACTGTGCCCGGAGTCGGGCTGCTCGTCGGCTCTAATACCGCCTTCACCACGTCAAACAAGTGTTCCCCGGTAAGCTTACGCGGCCCCGGCATCGGCGGGCCGTTCGCCCACATTGTCACCCTATACCGGGGCAAGTTGCACGCCGCCGGCCTGACGCACACGAAGGATACCGCGGTGTCCATGCCGCAAGGGTGGATGTGCAAGGCGAACACTGCGCCATCCGTCCCGTAGCCGATGAGCTGTAGTTTTGGCGAGCCCGGTGCCGGCACCTTCAGATGAACAAATCCGAAGTCCTCGTCGTACGGGAACCTATCCACAGCGGTCAAGTGGGCTTCTCTGAGGTGTAGGATGAACGGTACCTTCGAATCGGCGAATTCGCAGCCGGGGTGCGTGCAGAAGCAAGAGCCGTGCGGGCACGCCATCATGTGCTTGTCTTCCTCGTTGTAAGGGATCTCCCTCCCGCACCAGTCGTTGATACACTGGATCGTCGGCTTCAGAGGCTGCTTCTTCGGCACAGGCAACTCCATAGTCTAAGGTCTGATGAGGGATCGGAAAGGGGCGCGGGGGGTTGTGGCGGCGGCGGCGCGAGCGAGGGGGGAGCAGTGAGAAGCTGAGAACTGAGAAGGGAGATTGATGTTTATGGAGATTGATGTTTCTTTATAATAATATAGAGGGCTCTTCTTTTAACGGGAGCCTCTAGACTGGTGGACACATGACCTGTGCTCACTGAAGTGTGGGACCTCACGCATGGGAACCACACGTAAGTGACAGACCAGTTGGTGTACTCGGGTGATTATTATAATGTATAAGTACTCCATAGTTTCCTATAGATCCAAGGGTAGGAAAGCCAAGTTATCTCATTTACAAGACATTATTTTTTCCATGAAGCCAAGTTTATCCCCCTCCCCCAGTGATTTGACCTAGATTTGAAATCAAGGCACACGTGATTCAAAAAAGGCAATCTAAAAACATGGAGTATTCATCATTTTGTAGTACATATATCTAGGGAAAATACCAAACATGCCATACCAGTGTTTTAGAGAAGAACCCTCAAGTAGATTGGCACCATGTTGGAGTTCGTCTAGCTAAATTTCCTCCCACATGCATGTGAGCTTGGTACCACTACACAAGAACCATGCCAAACTTTTGAATCATGGCCCAATTTTATGTATATATTTGCAACTTTTCATCATGCAAGCATGAATACTTTGCAAAATATGTGCATTTTGGGTTGTCGCCCATAAATGTGTTTTTGCTTGTCTGCCACCAATCAAGTTTTCATTCGCGGGGAAACATGCATGACAGGATGACCATTTCCAAGGTTTCATGAATTATCTCAATGTGCATCTATATATATACAATTTCTTGGGCTAAATCCGATAAAATGCAAATTTGACACAGTGTGTAGATGAAGTACAGATCAAACAAATAATTTAAAAAATACATGGGTGTGTGGCCTGAATGTGTGGATCGAGCCAAGTACATTTTATATAATAATGGCCAAACACATGCACCGCACCCTCCTACTAGAGCAAATTAAAACAAGCAGGGTGAGAGCATCGTGAGATTGCTCGACCTAGCTAAATTTTAAAACAAGCCGAATTAATAAGTTATTGTGTGGGGATTGATAGAAAAGATCGAAACAAAGCATGCATAGTCATATCATTTGTGGTTTACATAATACCTCTATGAACAGTACCAAATAAACATGGCATATATACACTTCTATGTTTAGACAAGAACCCTGCATATTTTTTTTGCACCATGTGTTTGAGGCCTCGCTTCCCCAGAAGTGTGTGTGAGAGCATTTTGCATGCTACGAGAAAACAATGCCAAACATTTGAATCGCATGACTCATTTTTTGGTAGTGATATATAGGTTTATGGTTTATATATATAAGGTTTAGTGTTAGGGTCTAGGGGTTTAATATAATTAGGGTTTAGGGTTTATAGAGATTCACATCATCTGTTTCATTTCACATTTGTGATGTACAATACTACATACCTAAGTAAAATCGATCCATTCTTAGTCACTCCAAAATGGAGCTCGTGGCCGGGAGGTTTTTGGAATTTCCATGTTTGAAACCCAATACCACTTCTCTTTGGTTCAAAAACCTCCCAAAATTAAGCCCGTTTTCAAATATTTCAAACTTATTCAAATTTGGTTCAAATTTGAAAGACATACAAGTTATATCACACATATTGCATACATTTTCACACAAACTGCACTAGATGCTAACCCTATAATTTGAGACCATTTGGATGAGGTCGAAAAAATTCTTGGATTAGAATCGTGTTGTTCGAACCCCGTAGTTGGATTTTTTTGAACCCTTGATCTGTAGAACTGGGCAAAACCCGAGTTTAACCTATTTAATTATAGATTCGTATATCGATTTTTCTACTACCTTTTTATTATTACTATGCAGCACATGGGTGTTTGCCCGTCGAGTGAAACACGGAGGAAGAGGGATCACTCGGAAGGAGAGAAGAAGGGTGTCTCCCCTTTTTTGGGTGATGATGTTGACTTTTGTGCAGGGTTTGTCAGTGAGCAGGAGGTGCGAGCGAGCGAGCGAGCGATTCGAGCGAGGCCGAGAATGAGAGAGATTTGTTTTTTTGTGAGAGGGACAACCGAAGGATCTAGAAGGACCCACAGACTTCCAATACGCATCTGATGCGTCTTCTCTTGACAAAGAAGATGGCTGGGAGTTTGCGTACCTATTGCACGTGACTTGTGCTCACTGAAGTGTGGGACCTCAAGGGTGGGCACCACACGTAAGTGACAGACCTGTTGGTGTAAAAACTCGGTTGATTATAATAGTGCATTAGAACAAAGTTTCCTATGGATTCAAGGGTAGGAAATCCAAGTTAACTCATTTACGTGTTAAACTTGTCTAAATCTTGGTCAAACCTAGGATTTGACCAAGATTCAAATGGGCAGAAAAATAAAAAACAGAAAAATGAAAAACCAAATCACATAGTCTTCTTATGTCATGTAGTAAGCAGTAAAGTTGATAAAAAAGGTCCATACATATTCAAACCACACAAATCATGTATCTATACCCCCTAACCCCTAAACTCCGTCTTATGAAGTCAAACATGGAAATTTCAAAAACCATCCTAAGAGCTACATTTTGGGGTGACTAAGAAGGATACATGCTTCCCTTTTCATTTTCATGTTTTAAACTTGTTTAAATTATCTTGGTCAAACCTAGGATTAGACAAGATTCAAATGGGCATCAAAATTGAAAAAAATTCAGCAAAAAGAAAAACCAAAGCAAATAGTTTTCTTATGTCATATAGTAAGCATTAAAGTTGATAAACAAGGTCTAGACATAATCAAACCAGACAAATCATGTAGCTATACCCCCTAACCCCTAAACTCTGTCTTATGAATTGAAGTCAAGCATGTGAAGAGAAGTGGTTTTGGGTTTCAAACATGGAAATTTCAAAAACCTCCCAAAAGCTTCATTTTAGAGTGACTAAGAAGGATCCATGCTTACCTTTTCATTTTCATGTTTTAAACTTGTTTAAATTATCTTGGTCAAACCTAGGATTTGACAAGATCCAAATGGGCATCAAAATTGAAAAAAAAATCAGAAAAAAGAAAAACCAAAGCAAATAGTTTTCTTATGTCATATATATAGTAAGCATTGAAGTTGATAAACAAGGTCCATACATATTCAAACCACACAAATCATGTATCTATACCCCTAACCCCTAAATTGATTAACTATGTCTTATGAAGTCAAGCATGTGAAGAGAAGTGGTTTTGGGTTTCAAACATGGAAATTTCAAAAACCTCCCAAAAGCTTCATTTTAGAGTGACTAAGAAGGATCCATGCTTCCCTTTTCATTTTCATGTTTTAAACTTGTTTAAATTATCTTGGTCGTCAAACCTAGGATTTGACAAGCAGATTCAAATGGGCATCAAATTTGAAAAAAAATCAGAAAAAAGAAAAACCAAAGCAAATAGTTTTCTTATGTCATATAGTAAGCATTGAATTTGATAAACAAGGTCCATACATATTCAAACCACACAAATCATGTATCTATACCCCCTAAGCCCTAAATTAATTAACTATGTCTTATGAAGTCAAGCATGTGAAGAGAAGTGGTTTTGGGTTTCAAACATGGAAATTTCAAAAACCTCCCAAAAGCTTCATTTTAGAGTGACTAAGAAGGATCCATGCTTACATTTGCATTTTCATATTTTAAACTTGTTTAAATCATTATCAAACCTAGGATTTGACCAAGATACAAATTGGTGGGCACAAAATTCAAAAAAATCAGAAAAATGAAAAACAAAAGCACATAGTCTTCTTATATATGTCATATCGTAAGCATTCGAGTTGATAAACGAGGTCTAGGTATATCCAAACCAGACAAATCATGTATCTACCCCCCGTCGATCTTATGAAGTCTAGCATGAAGAGAAGTCGTTTTGGGTTTCAAACATGGAAATTTCAAGAACATCCCAAAAGCTTCATTTTAGAGTGACTAAGAAGGATACATGCTTACCTTTTAATTTTCATGTTTTAAACTTGTTTAAATCTTGGTTGAACCTAGGATTTGACCAAGATTCAAATATATGGGAATAAAATTCAGAAAAAAACAGAAAAATGAAAAACCAAAGCACATAGTCTTCTTATGTCTATAGTTAGCATTAAAGTTGATAAACAGGTCTAGACATATTCAAACTAGAAAATCATGTATATATCTACACCCCTAACCCTAAACTCTGTCTTATGAAGTCAAGCATGCATGAAGAGAAGTGGTTTTTTTGTTCCAAACATGGAAATTTCAAAAACCCTCCCAAGAGCTACATTTTGGGGTGACTAAGAAGGAAAGATGCTTATTTTTTCATATTCATGATTTAAACTTGTTTAAACCATGGTCAAACCTAGGATTTGACCAAGATTCAAATGGGCATCAAAATTGAAAAAAAATCAGCAAAAATAAAAACCAAAGCAAATAGTTTTCTTATGTTATATAGTAAGCATTAAAGTTGATAAACAAGGTCTAGACATATTCAAACCAGACAAATCATGTATCTATACCCCCTAACCCCTAAACTCTGTCTTATGAAGTCAAGCATGAAGAGAAGTGGTTTTGGGTTTCAAACATGGAAATTTGAAAAACCTCCCAAAAGCCCCTTTTCAAATATTTCAAACTTATTCAAATTTGGTTCAAATTTGAAAGACATACAAGTTATAGCACACATAGTGCATACATTTTCACACAAACTGCACTAGATGCTAACCCTATAATTTGAGGCCATTTGGATGAGGTCGAAAAAATTCTTGGATTAGAATCGTGTTGTTCGAACCCCGTAGTTGGATTTTTTTTGAACCCTTGATCTGCAGAACTGGGCAAAACCCGAGTTTAACCTATTTAATTATAGATTCGTATATCGATTTTTCTACTACCTTTTTATTATTACTATGCAGCACATGGGTGTTTGCCCGTCGAGTGAAACACGGAGGAAGAGGGATCACTCGGAAGGAGAGAAGAAGGGGGTGTCTCCCCTTTTTCGGGTGATGATGTTGACTTTTGTGCAGGGTTTGTCAGTGAGCAGGAGGTGCGAGCGAGCGAGCGAGCGAGTCGAGCGAGGCCGAGAATGAGAGAGATTTGTTTTTTTGTGAGAGGGACAACCGAAGGATCCAGAAGGACCCACAGACTTCCAATACGCATCTGATGCGTCTTCTCTTGACAAAGAAGATGGCTGGGAGTTTGCGTACCTACTGCACGTGACTTGTGCTCACTGAAGTGTGGGACCTCAAGGGTGGGCACCACACGTAAGTGACAGACCTGTTGGTGTAAAAACTCGGTTGATTATAATAGTGCATTAGAACAAAGTTTCCTATGGATTCAAGGGTAGGAAATCCAAGTTAACTCATTTACGTGTTAAACTTGTCTAAATCTTGGTCAAACCTAGGATTTGACCAAGATTCAAATGGGCAGAAAAATAAAAAAACAGAAAAATGAAAAACAAAATCACATAGTCTTCTTATGTCATATAGTAAGCATTAAAGTTGATAAACAAGGTCTAGACATATCAAACCATACAAATCATGTATCTACCCCTAACCCCTAAACTCCGTCTTATGAAGTCAAGCATGAAGAGAAGTGGTTTTGGGTTTCAAACATGGAAATTTCAAAATCCTCCCAAAAGCCCCTTTTCAAATATTTCAAACTTATTCAAATTTGGTTCAAATTTGAAAGACATACAAGTTATAGCACACATAGTGCATACATTTTCACAAAAACTGCACTAGATGCTAACCCTATAGCTTGAGGCCATTTGGATGAGGTCGAAAAAATTCTTGGATTAGAATCGTGTTGTTCGAACCCCGTAGTTGGATTTTTTTGAACCCTTGATCTGTAGAACTGGGCAAAACCCGAGTTTAGAGTGACTAAGAAGGATACATGCTTCCCTTTTCATTTTCATGTTTTAAACTTGTTTAAATTATCTTGGTCAAACCTAGGATTAGACAAGATTCAAATGGGCATCAAAATTGAAAAAAAATCAGCAAAAAGGAAAACCAAAGCAAATAGTTTTCTTATGTCATATAGTAAGCATTAAAGTTGATAAACAAGGTCTAGACATATTCAAACCAGACAAATCATGTAGCTATACCCCCTAACCCCTAAACTCTATCTTATGAAGTCAAAGTGAAGAGAAGTGGTTTTGGGTTTCAAACATGGAAATTTCAAAAACCTCCCAAAAGCTTCATTTTAGAGTGACTAAGAAGGATCCATGCTTCCCTTTTCATTTTCATGTTTTAAACTTGTTTAAATTATCTTGGTCGTCAAACCTAGGATTTGACAAGCAGATTCAAATGGGCATCAAATTTGAAAAAAAAATCAGAAAAAAGAAAAACCAAAGCAAATAGTTTTCTTATGTCATATAGTAAGCATTGAATTTGATAAACAAGGTCCATACATATTCAAACCACACAAATCATGTATCTATACCCCCTAAGCCCTAAATTAATTAACTATGTCTTATGAAGTCAAGCATGTGAAGAGAAGTGGTTTTGGGTTTCAAACATGGAAATTTCAAAAACCTCCCAAAAGCTTCATTTTAGACAGACTAAGAAGGATCCATGCTTACATTTGCATTTTCATATTTTAAACTTGTTTAAATCATTATCAAACCTAGGATTTGACCAAGATACAAATTGGTGGGCACAAAATTCAAAAAAATCAGAAAAATGAAAAACAAAAGCACATAGTCTTCTTATATATGTCATATCGTAAGCATTCGAGTTGATAAACGAGGTCTAGGTATATCCAAACCAGACAAATCATGTATCTACCCCCGTCGATCTTATGAAGTCTAGCATGAAGAGAAGTCGTTTTGGGTTTCAAACATGGAAATTTCAAGAACATCCCAAAAGCTTCATTTTAGAGTGACTAAGAAGGATACATGCTTACCTTTTAATTTTCATGTTTTAAACTTGTTTAAATCTTGGTTGAACCTAGGATTTGACCAAGATTCAAATATATGGGAATAAAATTCAGAAAAAAACAGAAAAATGAAAAACCAAAGCACATAGTCTTCTTATGTCTATAGTTAGCATTAAAGTTGATAAACAGGTCTAGACATATTCAAACTAGAAAATCATGTATATATCTACACCCCTAACCCTAAACTCTGTCTTATGAAGTCAAGCATGCATGAAGAGAAGTGGTTTTTTTTGTTCCAAACATGGAAATTTCAAAAACCCTCCCAAGAGCTACATTTTGGGGTGACTAAGAAGGAAAGATGCTTATTTTTTCATATTCATGATTTAAACTTGTTTAAACCATGGTCAAACCTAGGATTTGACCAAGATTCAAATGGGCATCAAAATTGAAAAAAAAATCAGCAAAAATAAAAACCAAAGCAAATAGTTTTCTTATGTTATATAGTAAGCATTAAAGTTGATAAACAAGGTCTAGACATATTCAAACCAGACAAATCATGTATCTATACCCCCTAACCCCTAAACTCTGTCTTATGAAGTCAAGCATGAAGAGAAGTGGTTTTGGGTTTCAAACATGGAAATTTGAAAAACCTCCCAAAAGCCCCTTTTCAAATATTTCAAACTTATTCAAATTTGGTTCAAATTTGAAAGACATACAAGTTATAGCACACATAGTGCATACATTTTCACACAAACTGCACTAGATGCTAACCCTATAATTTGAGGCCATTTGGATGAGGTCGAAAAAATTCTTGGATTAGAATCGTGTTGTTCGAACCCCGTAGTTGGATTTTTTTTTGAACCCTTGATCTGCAGAACTGGGCAAAACCCGAGTTTAACCTATTTAATTATAGATTCGTATATCGATTTTTCTACTACCTTTTTATTATTACTATGCAGCACATGGGTGTTTGCCCGTCGAGTGAAACACGGAGGAAGAGGGATCACTCGGAAGGAGAGAAGAAGGGGTGTCTCCCCTTTTTCGGGTGATGATGTTGACTTTTGTGCAGGGTTTGTCAGTGAGCAGGAGGTGCGAGCGAGCGAGCGAGCGAGTCGAGCGAGGCCGAGAATGAGAGAGATTTGTTTTTTTTGTGAGAGGGACAACCGAAGGATCCAGAAGGACCCACAGACTTCCAATACGCATCCTGATGCGTCTTCTCTTGACAAAGAAGATGGCTGGGAGTTTGCGTACCTACGCACGTGACTTGTGCTCACTCAGTGTGGGACCTCAAGGGTGGGCACCACACGTAAGTGACAGACCTGTTGGTGTAAAAACTCGGTTGATTATAATAGTGCATTAGAACAAAGTTTCCTATGGATTCAAGGGTAGGAAATCCAAGTTAACTCATTTACGTGTTAAACTTGTCTAAATCTTGGTCAAACCTAGGATTTGACCAAGATTCAAATGGGCAGAAAAATAAAAAAAAGAAAAATGAAAAACAAAATCACATAGTCTTCTTATGTCATATAGTAAGCATTAAAGTTGATAAACAAGGTCTAGACATATCAAACCATACAAATCATGTATCTACCCCTAACCCCTAAACTCCGTCTTATGAAGTCAAGCATGAAGAGAAGTGGTTTTGGGTTTCAAACATGGAAATTTCAAAATCCTCCCAAAAGCCCCTTTTCAAATATTTCAAACTTATTCAAATTTGGTTCAAATTTGAAAGACATACAAGTTATAGCACACATAGTGCATACATTTTCACAAAAACTGCACTAGATGCTAACCCTATAGCTTGAGGCCATTTGGATGAGGTCGAAAAAATTCTTGGATTAGAATCGTGTTGTTCGAACCCCGTAGTTGGATTTTTTGAACCCTTGATCTGTAGAACTGGGCAAAACCCGAGTTTAGAGTGACTAAGAAGGATACATGCTTCCCTTTTCATTTTCATGTTTTAAACTTGTTTAAATTATCTTGGTCAAACCTAGGATTAGACAAGATTCAAATGGGCATCAAAATTGAAAAAAAATCAGCAAAAAGGAAAACCAAAGCAAATAGTTTTCTTATGTCATATAGTAAGCATTAAAGTTGATAAACAAGGTCTAGACATATTCAAACCAGACAAATCATGTAGCTATACCCCTAACCCCTAAACTCTATCTTATGAAGTCAAGCATGTGAAGAGAAGTGGTTTTGGGTTTCAAACATGGAAATTTCAAAAACCTCCCAAAAGCTTCATTTTAGAGTGACTAAGAAGGATCCATGCTTCCCTTTTCATTTTCATGTTTTAAACTTGTTTAAATTATCTTGGTCGTCAAACCTAGGATTTGACAAGCAGATTCAAATGGGCATCAAATTTGAAAAAAAATCAGAAAAAAGAAAAACCAAAGCAAATAGTTTTCTTATGTCATATAGTAAGCATTGAATTTGATAAACAAGGTCCATACATATTCAAACCACACAAATCATGTATCTATACCCCCTAAGCCCTAAATTAATTAACTATGTCTTATGAAGTCAAGCATGTGAAGAGAAGTGGTTTTGGGTTTCAAACATGGAAATTTCAAAAACCTCCCAAAAGCTTCATTTTAGACAGACTAAGAAGGATCCATGCTTACATTTGCATTTTCATATTTTAAACTTGTTTAAATCATTATCAAACCTAGGATTTGACCAAGATACAAATTGGTGGGCACAAAATTCAAAAAAATCAGAAAAATGAAAAACAAAAGCACATAGTCTTCTTATATATGTCATATCGTAAGCATTCGAGTTGATAAACGAGGTCTAGGTATATCCAAACCAGACAAATCATGTATCTACCCCCCATCGATCTTATGAAGTCTAGCATGAAGAGAAGTCGTTTTGGGTTTCAAACATGGAAATTTCAAGAACATCCCAAAAGCTTCATTTTAGAGTGACTAAGAAGGATACATGCTTACCTTTTAATTTTCATGTTTTAAACTTGTTTAAATCTTGGTTGAACCTAGGATTTGACCAAGATTCAAATATATGGGAATAAAATTCAGAAAAAACAGAAAAATGAAAAACCAAAGCACATAGTCTTCTTATGTCTATAGTTAGCATTAAAGTTGATAAACAGGTCTAGACATATTCAAACTAGAAAATCATGTATATATCTACACCCCTAACCCTAAACTCTGTCTTATGAAGTCAAGCATGCATGAAGAGAAGTGGTTTTTTTTGTTCCAAACATGGAAATTTCAAAAACCCTCCCAAGAGCTACATTTTGGGGTGACTAAGAAGGAAAGATGCTTATTTTTTCATATTCATGATTTAAACTTGTTTAAACCATGGTCAAACCTAGGATTTGACCAAGATTCAAATGGGCATCAAAATTGAAAAAAAAATCAGCAAAAATAAAAACCAAAGCAAATAGTTTTCTTATGTTATATAGTAAGCATTAAAGTTGATAAACAAGGTCTAGACATATTCAAACCAGACAAATCATGTATCTATACCCCTAACCCCTAAACTCTGTCTTATGAAGTCAAGCATGAAGAGAAGTGGTTTTGGGTTTCAAACATGGAAATTTGAAAAACCTCCCAAAAGCCCCTTTTCAAATATTTCAAACTTATTCAAATTTGGTTCAAATTTGAAAGACATACAAGTTATAGCACACATAGTGCATACATTTTCACACAAACTGCACTAGATGCTAACCCTATAATTTGAGGCCATTTGGATGAGGTCGAAAAAATTCTTGGATTAGAATCGTGTTGTTCGAACCCCGTAGTTGGATTTTTTTGAACCCTTGATCTGTAGAACTGGGCAAAACCCGAGTTTAACCTATTTAATTATAGATTCGTATATCGATTTTTCTACTACCTTTTTATTATTACTATGCAGCACATGGGTGTTTGCCCGTCGAGTGAAACACGGAGGAAGAGGGATCACTCGGAAGGAGAGAAGAAGGGGTGTCTCCCCTTTTTCGGGTGATGATGTTGACTTTTGTGCAGGGTTTGTCAGTGAGCAGGAGGTGCGAGCGAGCGAGCGAGCGAGTCGAGCGAGGCCGAGAATGAGAGAGATTTGTTTTTTGTGAGAGGGACAACCGAAGGATCCAGAAGGACCCACAGACTTCCAATACGCATCGTCTTCTCTTGACAAAGAAGATGGCTGGGAGTTTGCGTACCTATTGCACGTGACTTGTGCTCACTGAAGTGTGGGACCTCAAGGGTGGGCACCACACGTAAGTGACAGACCTGGTGTAAAAACTCGGTTGATTATAATAGTGCATTAGAACAAAGTTTCCTATGGATTCAAGGGTAGGAAATCCAAGTTAACTCATTTACGTGTTAAACTTGTCTAAATCTTGGTCAAACCTAGGATTTGACCAAGATTCAAATGGGCAGAAAAATAAAAAAACAGAAAAATGAAAAACAAAATCACATAGTCTTCTTATGTCATATAGTAAGCATTAAAGTTGATAAACAAGGTCTAGACATATCAAACCATACAAATCATGTATCTACCCCTAACCCCTAAACTCCGTCTTATGAAGTCAAGCATGAAGAGAAGTGGTTTTGGGTTTCAAACATGGAAATTTCAAAATCCTCCCAAAAGCCCCTTTTCAAATATTTCAAACTTATTCAAATTTGGTTCAAATTTGAAAGACATACAAGTTATAGCACACATAGTGCATACATTTTCACAAAAACTGCACTAGATGCTAACCCTATAGCTTGAGGCCATTTGGATGAGGTCGAAAAAATTCTTGGATTAGAATCGTGTTGTTCGAACCCCGTAGTTGGATTTTTTTGAACCCTTGATCTGTAGAACTGGGCAAAACCCGAGTTTAGAGTGACTAAGAAGGATACATGCTTCCCTTTTCATTTTCATGTTTTAAACTTGTTTAAATTATCTTGGTCAAACCTAGGATTAGACAAGATTCAAATGGGCATCAAAATTGAAAAAAAATCAGCAAAAAGGAAAACCAAAGCAAATAGTTTTCTTATGTCATATAGTAAGCATTAAAGTTGATAAACAAGGTCTAGACATATTCAAACCAGACAAATCATGTAGCTATACCCCTAACCCCTAAACTCTATCTTATGAAGTCAAGCATGTGAAGAGAAGTGGTTTTGGGTTTCAAACATGGAAATTTCAAAACCTCCCAAAAGCTTCATTTTAGAGTGACTAAGAAGGATCCATGCTTCCCTTTTCATTTTCATGTTTTAAACTTGTTTAAATTATCTTGGTCGTCAAACCTAGGATTTGACAAGCAGATTCAAATGGGCATCAAATTTGAAAAAAAATCAGAAAAAAGAAAAACCAAAGCAAATAGTTTTCTTATGTCATATAGTAAGCATTGAATTTGATAAACAAGGTCCATACATATTCAAACCACACAAATCATGTATCTATACCCCCTAAGCCCTAAATTAATTAACTATGTCTTATGAAGTCAAGCATGTGAAGAGAAGTGGTTTTGGGTTTCAAACATGGAAATTTCAAAAACCTCCCAAAAGCTTCATTTTAGAGTGACTAAGAAGGATCCATGCTTACATTTGCATTTTCATATTTTAAACTTGTTTAAATCATTATCAAACCTAGGATTTGACCAAGATACAAATTGGTGGGCACAAAATTCAAAAAAATCAGAAAAATGAAAAACAAAAGCACATAGTCTTCTTATATATGTCATATCGTAAGCATTCGAGTTGATAAACGAGGTCTAGGTATATCCAAACCAGACAAATCATGTATCTACCCCCGTCGATCTTATGAAGTCTAGCATGAAGAGAAGTCGTTTTGGGTTTCAAACATGGAAATTTCAAGAACATCCCAAAAGCTTTTTTAGAGTGACTAAGAAGGATACATGCTTACCTTTTAATTTTCATGTTTTAAACTTGTTTAAATCTTGGTTGAACCTAGGATTTGACCAAGATTCAAATATATGGGAATAAAATTCAGAAAAAACAGAAAAATGAAAAACCAAAGCACATAGTCTTCTTATGTCTATAGTTAGCATTAAAGTTGATAAACAGGTCTAGACATATTCAAACTAGAAAATCATGTATATATCTACACCCCTAACCCTAAACTCTGTCTTATGAAGTCAAGCATGCATGAAGAGAAGTGGTTTTTTTTGTTCCAAACATGGAAATTTCAAAAACCCTCCCAAGAGCTACATTTTGGGGTGACTAAGAAGGAAAGATGCTTATTTTTTCATATTCATGATTTAAACTTGTTTAAACCATGGTCAAACCTAGGATTTGACCAAGATTCAAATGGGCATCAAAATTGAAAAAAAATCAGCAAAAATAAAAACCAAAGCAAATAGTTTTCTTATGTTATATAGTAAGCATTAAAGTTGA
This sequence comes from Lolium multiflorum, assembly GCA_030979885.1. Classification (NCBI taxonomy): domain Eukaryota; kingdom Viridiplantae; phylum Streptophyta; class Magnoliopsida; order Poales; family Poaceae; genus Lolium; species Lolium multiflorum. The sequence goes on along the minus strand of CM061751.1, from coordinate 45,535,179 downwards.
TAAACAAGGTCTAGACATATTCAAACCAGACAAATCATGTATCTATACCCCTAACCCCTAAACTCTGTCTTATGAAGTCAAGCATGAAGAGAAGTGGTTTTGGGTTTCAAACATGGAAATTTGAAAAACCTCCCAAAAGCCCCTTTTCAAATATTTCAAACTTATTCAAATTTGGTTCAAATTTGAAAGACATACAAGTTATAGCACACATAGTGCATACATTTTCACACAAACTGCACTAGATGCTAACCCTATAATTTGAGGCCATTTGGATGAGGTCGAAAAAATTCTTGGATTAGAATCGTGTTGTTCGAACCCCGTAGTTGGATTTTTTTTTGAACCCTTGATCTGCAGAACTGGGCAAAACCCGAGTTTAACCTATTTAATTATAGATTCGTATATCGATTTTTCTACTACCTTTTTATTATTACTATGCAGCACATGGGTGTTTGCCCGTCGAGTGAAACACGGAGGAAGAGGGATCACTCGGAAGGAGAGAAGAAGGGGTGTCTCCCCTTTTTCGGGTGATGATGTTGACTTTTGTGCAGGGTTTGTCAGTGAGCAGGAGGTGCGAGCGAGCGAGCGAGCGAGTCGAGCGAGGCCGAGAATGAGAGAGATTTGTTTTTTTTTGTGAGAGGGACAACCGAAGGATCCGAAGGACCCACACTTCCAATACGCATCCTGATGCGTCTTCTCTTGACAAAGAAGATGGCTGGGAGTTTGCGTACCTACTGCACGTGACTTGTGCTCACTGTGTGTGGGGCCTCAAGGGTGGGCACCACACGTAAGTGAGACCTGTTGGTGTAAAAACTCGGTTGATTATAATAGTGCATTAGAACAAAGTTTCCTATGGATTCAAGGGTAGGAAATCCAAGTTAACTCATTTACGTGTTAAACTTGTCTAAATCTTGGTCAAACCTAGGATTTGACCAAGATTCAAATGGGCAGAAAAATAAAAAAACAGAAAAATGAAAAACAAAATCACATAGTCTTCTTATGTCATATAGTAAGCATTAAAGTTGATAAACAAGGTCTAGACATATCAAACCATACAAATCATGTATCTACCCCTAACCCCTAAACTCCGTCTTATGAAGTCAAGCATGAAGAGAAGTGGTTTTGGGTTTCAAACATGGAAATTTCAAAATCCTCCCAAAAGCCCCTTTTCAAATATTTCAAACTTATTCAAATTTGGTTCAAATTTGAAAGACATACAAGTTATAGCACACATAGTGCATACATTTTCACAAAAACTGCACTAGATGCTAACCCTATAGCTTGAGGCCATTTGGATGAGGTCGAAAAAATTCTTGGATTAGAATCGTGTTGTTCGAACCCCGTAGTTGGATTTTTTGAACCCTTGATCTGTAGAACTGGGCAAAACCGAGTTTAGAGTGACTAAGAAGGATACATGCTTCCTTTTCATTTTCATGTTTTAAACTTGTTTAAATTATCTTGGTCAAACCTAGGATTAGACAAGATTCAAATGGGCATCAAAATTGAAAAAAATCAGCAAAAAGGAAAACCAAAGCAAATAGTTTTCTTATGTCATATAGTAAGCATTAAAGTTGATAAACAAGGTCTAGACATATTCAAACCAGACAAATCATGTAGCTATACCCCTAACCCCTAAACTCTATCTTATGAAGTCAAGCATGTGAAGAGAAGTGGTTTTGGGTTTCAAACATGGAAATTTCAAAAACCTCCCAAAAGCTTCATTTTAGAGTGACTAAGAAGGATCCATGCTTCCCTTTTCATTTTCATGTTTTAAACTTGTTTAAATTATCTTGGTCGTCAAACCTAGGATTTGACAAGCAGATTCAAATGGGCATCAAATTTGAAAAAAAAAGAAAAAAGAAAAACCAAAGCAAATAGTTTTCTTATGTCATATAGTAAGCATTGAATTTGATAAACAAGGTCCATACATATTCAAACCACACAAATCATGTATCTATACCCCCTAAGCCCTAAATTAATTAACTATGTCTTATGAAGTCAAGCATGTGAAGAGAAGTGGTTTTGGGTTTCAAACATGGAAATTTCAAAAACCTCCCAAAAGCTTCATTTTAGACAGACTAAGAAGGATCCATGCTTACATTTGCATTTTCATATTTTAAACTTGTTTAAATCATTATCAAACCTAGGATTTGACCAAGATACAAATTGGTGGGCACAAAATTCAAAAAAATCAGAAAAATGAAAAACAAAAGCACATAGTCTTCTTATATATGTCATATCGTAAGCATTCGAGTTGATAAACGAGGTCTAGGTATATCCAAACCAGACAAATCATGTATCTACCCCTGTCGATCTTATGAAGTCTAGCATGAAGAGAAGTCGTTTTGGGTTTCAAACATGGAAATTTCAAGAACATCCCAAAAGCTTCATTTTAGAGTGACTAAGAAGGATACATGCTTACCTTTTAATTTTCATGTTTTAAACTTGTTTAAATCTTGGTTGAACCTAGGATTTGACCAAGATTCAAATATATGGGAATAAAATTCAGAAAAAACAGAAAAATGAAAAACCAAAGCACATAGTCTTCTTATGTCTATAGTTAGCATTAAAGTTGATAAACAGGTCTAGACATATTCAAACTAGAAAATCATGTATATATCTACACCCCTAACCCTAAACTCTGTCTTATGAAGTCAAGCATGCATGAAGAGAAGTGGTTTTTTTTGTTCCAAACATGGAAATTTCAAAAACCCTCCCAAGAGCTACATTTTGGGGTGACTAAGAAGGAAAGATGCTTATTTTTTCATATTCATGATTTAAACTTGTTTAAACCATGGTCAAACCTAGGATTTGACCAAGATTCAAATGGGCATCAAAATTGAAAAAAAATCAGCAAAAATAAAAACCAAAGCAAATAGTTTTCTTATGTTATATAGTAAGCATTAAAGTTGATAAACAAGGTCTAGACATATTCAAACCAGACAAATCATGTATCTATACCCCTAACCCCTAAACTCGTCTTATGAAGTCAAGCATGAAGAGAAGTGGTTTTGGGTTTCAACATGGAAATTTGAAAAAGCCAAAAGCCCCTTTTCAAATATTTCAAACTTATTCAAAGTTGGTTCAAATTTGAAAGACATACAAGTTATAGCACACATAGTGCATACATTTTCACACAAACTGCACTAGATGCTAACCCTATAATTTGAGGCCATTTGGATGAGGTCGAAAAAATTCTTGGATTAGAATCGTGTTGTTCGAACCCCGTAGTTGGATTTTTTTGAACCCTTGATCTGTAGAACTGGGCAAAACCCGAGTTTAACCTATTTAATTATAGATTCGTATATCGATTTTTCTACTACCTTTTTATTATTACTATGCAGCACATGGGTGTTTGCCCGTCGAGTGAAACACGGAGGAAGAGGGATCACTCGGAAGGAGAGAAGAAGGGGGTGTCTCCCCTTTTTCGGGTGATGATGTTGACTTTTGTGCAGGGTTTGTCAGTGAGCAGGAGGTGCGAGCGAGCGAGCGAGTCGAGCGAGGCCGAGAATGAGAGAGATTTGTTTTTTTGTGAGAGGGACAACCGAAGGATCCGAAGGACCCACTTCCAATACGCATCGATGCGTCTTCTCTGACAAAGAAGATGGCGGGAGTTTGCGTACCTACGCACGTGACTTGTGCTCACTGAAGTGTGGGACCTCAAGGGTGGGCACCACACGTAAGTGACAGACCTGTTGGTGTAAAAACTCGGTTGATTATAATAGTGCATTAGAACAAAGTTTCCTATGGATTCAAGGGTAGGAAATCCAAGTTAACTCATTTACGTGTTAAACTTGTCTAAATCTTGGTCAAACCTAGGATTTGACCAAGATTCAAATGGGCAGAAAAATAAAAACAGAAAAATGAAAAACAAAATCACATAGTCTTCTTATGTCATATAGTAAGCATTAAAGTTGATAAACAAGGTCTAGACATATCAAACCATACAAATCATGTATCTACCCCTAACCCCTAAACTCCGTCTTATGAAGTCAAGCATGAAGAGAAGTGGTTTTGGGTTTCAAACATGGAAATTTCAAAATCCTCCCAAAAGCCCCTTTTCAAATATTTCAAACTTATTCAAATTTGGTTCAAATTTGAAAGACATACAAGTTATAGCACACATAGTGCATACATTTTCACAAAAACTGCACTAGATGCTAACCCTATAGCTTGAGGCCATTTGGATGAGGTCGAAAAAATTCTTGGATTAGAATCGTGTTGTTCGAACCCCGTAGTTGGATTTTTTGAACCCTTGATCTGTAGAACTGGGCAAAACCCGAGTTTAGAGTGACTAAGAAGGATACATGCTTCCCTTTTCATTTTCATGTTTTAAACTTGTTTAAATTATCTTGGTCAAACCTAGGATTAGACAAGATTCAAATGGGCATCAAAATTGAAAAAAAATCAGCAAAAAGGAAAACCAAAGCAAATAGTTTTCTTATGTCATATAGTAAGCATTAAAGTTGATAAACAAGGTCTAGACATATTCAAACCAGACAAATCATGTAGCTATACCCCCTAACCCCTAAACTCTATCTTATGAAGTCAAGCATGTGAAGAGAAGTGGTTTTGGGTTTCAAACATGGAAATTTCAAAAACCTCCCAAAAGCTTCATTTTAGAGTGACTAAGAAGGATCCATGCTCCCCTTTCATTTTCATGTTTTAAACTTGTTTAAATTATCTTGTCGTCAAACCTAGGATTTGACAAGATTCAAATGGGCATCAAATTTGAAAAAAAAATCAGAAAAAAGAAAAACCAAAGCAAATAGTTTTCTTATGTCATATAGTAAGCATTAAAGTTGATAAACAAGGTCTAGACATATTCAAACCAGACAAATCATGTATCTATACCCCTAACCCCTAAACTCTATCTTATGAAGTCAAGCATGTGAAGAGAAGTGGTTTTGGGTTTCAAACATGGAAATTTCAAAAACCTCCCAAAAGCTTCATTTTAGAGTGACTAAGAAGGATCCATGCTTCCCTTTTCATTTTCATGTTTTAAACTTGTTTAAATTATCTTGGTCGTCAAACCTAGGATTTGACAAGCAGATTCAAATGGGCATCAAATTTGAAAAAAAATCAGAAAAAAGAAAAACCAAAGCAAATAGTTTTCTTATGTCATATAGTAAGCATTGAATTTGATAAACAAGGTCCATACATATTCAAACCACACAAATCATGTATCTATACCCCCTAAGCCCTAAATTAATTAACTATGTCTTATGAAGTCAAGCATGTGAAGAGAAGTGGTTTTGGGTTTCAAACATGGAAATTTCAAAAACCTCCCAAAAGCTTCATTTTAGACAGACTAAGAAGGATCCATGCTTACATTTGCATTTTCATATTTTAAACTTGTTTAAATCATTATCAAACCTAGGATTTGACCAAGATACAAATTGGTGGGCACAAAATTCAAAAAAATCAGAAAAATGAAAAACAAAAGCACATAGTCTTCTTATATATGTCATATCGTAAGCATTCGAGTTGATAAACGAGGTCTAGGTATATCCAAACCAGACAAATCATGTATCTACCCCCTCGATCTTATGAAGTCTAGCATGAAGAGAAGTCGTTTTGGGTTTCAAACATGGAAATTTCAAGAACATCCCAAAAGCTTCATTTTAGAGTGACTAAGAAGGATACATGCTTACCTTTTAATTTTCATGTTTTAAACTTGTTTAAATCTTGGTTGAACCTAGGATTTGACCAAGATTCAAATATATGGGAATAAAATTCAGAAAAAAACAGAAAAATGAAAAACCAAAGCACATAGTCTTCTTATGTCTATAGTTAGCATTAAAGTTGATAAACAGGTCTAGACATATTCAAACTAGAAAATCATGTATATATCTACACCCCTAACCCTAAACTCTGTCTTATGAAGTCAAGCATGCATGAAGAGAAGTGGTTTTTTTTGTTCCAAACATGGAAATTTCAAAAACCCTCCCAAGAGCTACATTTTGGGGTGACTAAGAAGGAAAGATGCTTATTTTTTCATATTCATGATTTAAACTTGTTTAAACCATGGTCAAACCTAGGATTTGACCAAGATTCAAATGGGCATCAAAATTGAAAAAAAATCAGCAAAAATAAAAACCAAAGCAAATAGTTTTCTTATGTTATATAGTAAGCATTAAAGTTGATAAACAAGGTCTAGACATATTCAAACCAGACAAATCATGTATCTATACCCCTAACCCCTAAACTCTGTCTTATGAAGTCAAGCATGAAGAGAAGTGGTTTTGGGTTTCAAACATGGAAATTTGAAAAACCTCCCAAAAGCCCCTTTTCAAATATTTCAAACTTATTCAAAGTTGGTTCAAATTTGAAAGACATACAAGTTATAGCACACATAGTGCATACATTTTCACACAAACTGCACTAGATGCTAACCCTATAATTTGAGGCCATTTGGATGAGGTCGAAAAAATTCTTGGATTAGAATCGTGTTGTTCGAACCCCGTAGTTGGATTTTTTTGAACCCTTGATCTGCAGAACTGGGCAAAACCCGAGTTTAACCTATTTAATTATAGATTCGTATATCGATTTTTCTACTACCTTTTTATTATTACTATGCAGCACATGGGTGTTTGCCCGTCGAGTGAAACACGGAGGAAGAGGGATCACTCGGAAGGAGAGAAGAAGGGGTGTCTCCCTTTTCGGGTGATGATGTTGACTTTTGTGCAGGGTTTGTCAGTGAGCAGGAGGTGCGAGCGAGCGAGCGAGTCGAGCGAGGCCGAGAATGAGAGAGATTTGTTTTTTTGTGAGAGGGACAACCGAAGGATCCAGAAGGACCCACACTTCAATACGCATCCGATGCGTCTTCTCTTGACAAAGAAGATGGCCTGCACGTGACTTGTGCTCACTGAAGTGTGGGACCTCAAGGGTGGGCACCACACGTAAGTGACAGACCTGTTGGTGTAAAAACTCGGTTGATTATAATAGTGCATTAGAACAAAGTTTCCTATGGATTCAAGGGTAGGAAATCCAAGTTAACTCATTTACGTGTTAAACTTGTCTAAATCTTGGTCAAACCTAGGATTTGACCAAGATTCAAATGGGCAGAAAAATAAAAAAACAGAAAAATGAAAAACAAAATCACATAGTCTTCTTATGTCATATAGTAAGCATTAAAGTTGATAAACAAGGTCTAGACATATCAAACCATACAAATCATGTATCTACCCCTAACCCCTAAACTCCGTCTTATGAAGTCAAGCATGAAGAGAAGTGGTTTTGGGTTTCAAACATGGAAATTTCAAAATCCTCCCAAAAGCCCCTTTTCAAATATTTCAAACTTATTCAAATTTGGTTCAAATTTGAAAGACATACAAGTTATAGCACACATAGTGCATACATTTTCACAAAAACTGCACTAGATGCTAACCCTATAGCTTGAGGCCATTTGGATGAGGTCGAAAAAATTCTTGGATTAGAATCGTGTTGTTCGAACCCCGTAGTTGGATTTTTTTGAACCCTTGATCTGTAGAACTGGGCAAAACCCGAGTTTAGAGTGACTAAGAAGGATACATGCTTCCCTTTTCATTTTCATGTTTTAAACTTGTTTAAATTATCTTGGTCAAACCTAGGATTAGACAAGATTCAAATGGGCATCAAAATTGAAAAAAAAATCAGCAAAAAGGAAAACCAAAGCAAATAGTTTTCTTATGTCATATAGTAAGCATTAAAGTTGATAAACAAGGTCTAGACATATTCAAACCAGACAAATCATGTAGCTATACCCCCTAACCCCTAAACTCTATCTTATGAAGTCAAGCATGTGAAGAGAAGTGGTTTTGGGTTTCAAACATGGAAATTTCAAAACCTCCCAAAAGCTTCATTTTAGAGTGACTAAGAAGGATCCATGCTTCCCTTTTCATTTTCATGTTTTAAACTTGTTTAAATTATCTTGGTCGTCAAACCTAGGATTTGACAAGCAGATTCAAATGGGCATCAAATTTGAAAAAAAATCAGAAAAAAGAAAAACCAAAGCAAATAGTTTTCTTATGTCATATAGTAAGCATTGAATTTGATAAACAAGGTCCATACATATTCAAACCACACAAATCATGTATCTATACCCCCTAAGCCCTAAATTAATTAACTATGTCTTATGAAGTCAAGCATGTGAAGAGAAGTGGTTTTGGGTTTCAAACATGGAAATTTCAAAAACCTCCCAAAAGCTTCATTTTAGACAGACTAAGAAGGATCCATGCTTACATTTGCATTTTCATATTTTAAACTTGTTTAAATCATTATCAAACCTAGGATTTGACCAAGATACAAATTGGTGGGCACAAAATTCAAAAAAATCAGAAAAATGAAAAACAAAAGCACATAGTCTTCTTATATATGTCATATCGTAAGCATTCGAGTTGATAAACGAGGTCTAGGTATATCCAAACCAGACAAATCATGTATCTACCCCCCGTCGATCTTATGAAGTCTAGCATGAAGAGAAGTCGTTTTGGGTTTCAAACATGGAAATTTCAAGAACATCCCAAAAGCTTCATTTTAGAGTGACTAAGAAGGATACATGCTTACCTTTTAATTTTCATGTTTTAAACTTGTTTAAATCTTGGTTGAACCTAGGATTTGACCAAGATTCAAATATATGGGAATAAAATTCAGAAAAAACAGAAAAATGAAAAACCAAAGCACATAGTCTTCTTATGTCTATAGTTAGCATTAAAGTTGATAAACAGGTCTAGACATATTCAAACTAGAAAATCATGTATATATCTACACCCCTAACCCTAAACTCTGTCTTATGAAGTCAAGCATGCATGAAGAGAAGTGGTTTTTTTTGTTCCAAACATGGAAATTTCAAAAACCCTCCCAAGAGCTACATTTTGGGGTGACTAAGAAGGAAAGATGCTTATTTTTTCATATTCATGATTTAAACTTGTTTAAACCATGGTCAAACCTAGGATTTGACCAAGATTCAAATGGGCATCAAAATTGAAAAAAAATCAGCAAAAATAAAAACCAAAGCAAATAGTTTTCTTATGTTATATAGTAAGCATTAAAGTTGATAAACAAGGTCTAGACATATTCAAACCAGACAAATCATGTATCTATACCCCTAACCCTAAACTCTGTCTTATGAAGTCAAGCATGAAGAGAAGTGGTTTTGGGTTTCAAACATGGAAATTTGAAAAACCTCCCAAAAGCCCCTTTTCAAATATTTCAAACTTATTCAAATTTGGTTCAAATTTGAAAGACATACAAGTTATAGCACACATAGTGCATACATTTTCACACAAACTGCACTAGATGCTAACCCTATAATTTGAGGCCATTTGGATGAGGTCGAAAAAATTCTTGGATTAGAATCGTGTTGTTCGAACCCCGTAGTTGGATTTTTTTTGAACCCTTGATCTGTAGAACTGGGCAAAACCCGAGTTTAACCTATTTAATTATAGATTCGTATATCGATTTTTCTACTACCTTTTTATTATTACTATGCAGCACATGGGTGTTTGCCCGTCGAGTGAAACACGGAGGAAGAGGGATCACTCGGAAGGAGAGAAGAAGGGGTGTCTCCCCTTTTCGGGTGATGATGTTGACTTTTGTGCGGGGTTTGTCAGTGAGCAGGAGGTGCGAGCGAGCGAGCGAGCGAGCGAGTCGAGCGAGGCCGAGAATGAGAGAGATTTGTTTTTTTTGTGAGAGGGACAAACGAAGGATCCAGAAGGACCCACAGACTTCCAATACGCATCCTGATGCGTCTTCTCTTGACAAAGAAGATGGCTGGGAGTTTGCGTACCCTCGCACGTGACTTGTGCTCACTGAAGTGTGGGACCTCAAGGGTGGGCACCACACGTAAGTGACAGACCTGTTGGTGTAAAACTCGGTTGATTATAATAGTGCATTAGAACAAAGTTTCCTATGGATTCAAGGGTAGGAAATCCAAGTTAACTCATTTACGTGTTAAACTTGTCTAAATCTTGGTCAAACCTAGGATTTGACCAAGATTCAAATGGCAAAAAAAAAAAAACAGAAAAATGAAAAACAAAAGCACATAGTCTTCTTATGTCATATAGTAAGCATTAAAGTTGATAAACAAGGTCTAGACATATCAAACCATACAAATCATGTATCTACCCCTAACCCCTAAACTCCGTCTTATGAAGTCAAGCATGAAGAGAAGTGGTTTTGGGTTTCAAACATGGAAATTTCAAAATCCTCCCAAAAGCCCCTTTTCAAATATTTCAAACTTATTCAAATTTGGTTCAAATTTGAAAGACATACAAGTTATAGCACACATAGTGCATACATTTTCACAAAAACTGCACTAGATGCTAACCCTATAGCTTGAGGCCATTTGGATGAGGTCGAAAAAATTCTTGGATTAGAATCGTGTTGTTCGAACCCCGTAGTTGGATTTTTTTGAACCCTTGATCTGTAGAACTGGGCAAAACCCGAGTTTAGAGTGACTAAGAAGGATACATGCTTCCCTTTTCATTTTCATGTTTTAAACTTGTTTAAATTATCTTGGTCAAACCTAGGATTACACAAGATTCAAATGGGCATCAAAATTGAAAAAAAATCAGCAAAAAGGAAAACCAAAGCAAATAATTTTCTTATGTCATATAGTAAGCATTAAAGTTGATAAACAAGGTCTAGACATATTCAAACCAGACAAATCATGTAGCTATACCCCCTAACCCCTAAACTCTATCTTATGAAGTCAAGCATGTGAAGAGAAGTGGTTTTGGGTTTCAAACATGGAAATTTCAAAAACCTCCCAAAAGCTTCATTTTAGAGTGACTAATAAGGATCCATGCTTTTCATTTTCATGTTTTAAACTTGTTTAAATTATCTTGGTCGTCAAACCTAGGATTTGACAAGCAGATTCAAATGGGCATCAAATTTGAAAAAAAATCAGAAAAAAGAAAAACCAAAGCAAATAGTTTTCTTATGTCATATAGTAAGCATTGAATTTGATAAACAAGGTCCATACATATTCAAACCACACAAATCATGTATCTATACCCCCTAAGCCCTAAATTAATTAACTATGTCTTATGAAGTCAAGCATGTGAAGAGAAGTGGTTTTGGGTTTCAAACATGGAAATTTCAAAAACCTCCCAAAAGCTTCATTTTAGACAGACTAAGAAGGATCCATGCTTACATTTGCATTTTCATATTTTAAACTTGTTTAAATCATTATCAAACCTAGGATTTGACCAAGATACAAATGGGTGGGCACAAAATTCAAAAAAATCAGAAAAATGAAAAACAAAAGCACATAGTCTTCTTATATATGTCATATCGTAAGCATTCGAGTTGATAAACGAGGTCTAGGTATATCCAAACCAGACAAATCATGTATCTACCCCCGTCGATCTTATGAAGTCTAGCATGAAGAGAAGTCGTTTTGGGTTTCAAACATGGAAATTTCAAGAACATCCCAAAAGCTTCATTTTAGAGTGACTAAGAAGGATACATGCTTACCTTTTAATTTTCATGTTTTAAACTTGTTTAAATCTTGGTTGAACCTAGGATTTGACCAAGATTCAAATATATGGGAATAAAATTCAGAAAAAAACAGAAAAATGAAAAACCAAAGCACATAGTCTTCTTATGTCTATAGTTAGAATTAAAGTTGATAAACAGGTCTAGACATATTCAAACTAGAAAATCATGTATATATCTACACCCCTAACCCTAAACTCTGTCTTATGAAGTCAAGCATGCATGAAGAGAAGTGGTTTTTTTTGTTCCAAACATGGAAATTTCAAAAACCCTCCCAAGAGCTACATTTTGGGGTGACTAAGAAGGATAGATGCTTATTTTTTCATATTCATGATTTAAACTTGTTTAAACCATGGTCAAACCTAGGATTTGACCAAGATTCAAATGGGCATCAAAATTGAAAAAAAATCAGCAAAAATAAAAACCAAAGCAAATAGTTTTCTTATGTTATATAGTAAGCATTAAAGTTGATAAACAAGGTCTAGACATATTCAAACCAGACAAATCATGTATCTATACCCCTAACCCCTAAACTCTGTCTTATGAAGTCAAGCATGAAGAGAAGTGGTTTTGGGTTTCAAACAAAGAAAAAAAACCTCCCAAAAGCCCCTTTTCAAATATTTCAAACTTATTCAAATTTGGTTCAAATTTGAAAGACATACAAGTTATAGCACACATAGTGCATACATTTTCACACAAACTGCACTAGATGCTAACCCTATAATTTGAGGCCATTTGGATGAGGTCGAAAAAATTCTTGGATTAGAATCGTGTTGTTCGAACCCCGTAGTTGGATTTTTTTGAACCCTTGATCTGTAGAACTGGGCAAAACCCGAGTTTAACCTATTTAATTATAGATTCGTATATCGATTTTTCTACTACCTTTTTATTATTACTATGCAGCACATGGGTGTTTGCCCGTCGAGTGAAACACGGAGGAAGAGGGATCACTCGGAAGGAGAGAAGAAGGGGGTGTCTCCCCTTTTTCGGGTGATGATGTTGACTTTTGTGCAGGGTTTGTCAGTGAGCGAGGTGCGAGCGAGCGAGTCGAGCGAGGCCGAGAATGAGAGAGATTTGTTTTTTGTGAGAGGGACAACCGAAGGATCCAGAAGGACCCACACTTCCAATACGCATCTGATGCGTCTTCTCTTGACAAAGAAGATGGCTGGGACTTTGCGTACCTACCGCACGTGACTTGTGCTCACTGAAGTGTGGGACCTCACGCGTGGGCACCACACGTAAGTGACAGACCTGTTGGTGTAAAAACTCGGTTGATTATAATAGTGCATTAGAACAAAGTTTCCTATGGATTCAAGGGTAGGAAATCCAAGTTAAATCATTTACGTGTTAAACTTGTCTAAATCTTGGTCAAACCTAGGATTTGACCAAGATTCAAATGGGCAGAAAAATAAAAAAACAGAAAAATGAAAAACAAAATCACATAGTATTCTTATGTCATATAGTAAGCATTAAAATTGATAAACAAGGTCTAGACATATCAAACCATACAAATCATGTATCTACCCCTAAACCCTAATCTCCGTCTTATGAAGTCAAGCATGAAGAGAAGTGGTTTTGGGTTTCAAACATGGAAATTTCAAAAACCTCCCAAAAACTTCATTTTAGAGTGACTAAGAAGGATACATGCTTCCCTTTTCATTTTCTTGTTTTAAACTTGTTTAAATTATCTTGGTCAAACCTAGGATTTGACAAGATTCAAAGATACATGCTTCCCTTTTCATTTGACATGAATCCTTGTGGCACGACCATGTTGGGGTCACTCCTGGCTGTCTACCCAGCCGAGCATGCGGGCTCTATTACCTTGTACGAATCCTCGTTTTAAACAAAGAAGTGAACAAACGCCCCCCCCCTCCCCCGCGCCACGGACACACACACACACTCTCTCTCTCTCTCTCTCTCTCTCTCTCTCTCTCTCTCTCTCTCTCTCTCTCTAACCGGCTTTAGATATCGCATCATTTGTCTGTCAGACTCCATTGATTTGCCCCAAGTTCAACAAGGTCGCCCCCTTTTCCTCTGAGAGTCCATTGATTTTTATTTGCTGGTGTCACTTGTGCTAAACTGTCATTCCTTGTACTCCCTCCGATTCATATTATTTGATGGTAATATAGATGCATCTATACACATTATAGTTGTAGATACATCCATTTTACCATCAATTAATATTGATCGGAGTTGCAGCGTGGTATGAGGCCTGCCGCCTGCCACCGTCGGCGAGGTTCCAAGTAAACGGCGCCAGAAGAAGAGTAGCGCGGCTCCGGATTCAACCAACTGGCGGCGATGGACGGCACTATGGAAATAAACGCTACGAATTTGGAGGCCATCGCGTACAACATCGCTGGAACGGCGCAGGTCATGTGCTCCCACGACGGCTGCGGGGTCATCGTCAGCTACCACGAGTCCCTAAGCCACCAGATCGCGTGCCCGCACGGCCGGTGCAACTGCACGGAGCAGGGCTGCGACTTCGCCGCCCCACCGTCAGCGCTCCTCGTTCACCTCGCAGAGGCCCACTCGATTCAGGTGCACAGGTTAGAGTATGGCAAGTCCATAGAGTTCCGGGTGACCATGACGCACCCGTGCTCGCCGTGCAGGCTGCTCGTCGTCGAAGGGGATGACGGCTCCGTGTTCGTCCTGTACATCGACGCGCTCGGCCCGGCCATTGTCTTGTCTTTGGTATGCGTCAGTTCGGCCACATCCGTGTGGCCGCTCTACAGGGTGAAGATCTGGGCGCACGGCCCGCCGCCGTCCTCGAAATCGGACTGCAGGCGGGATGTCGTGAAGATGTCTGCCGATGCTTCTGGCAGCGCGTCGCCGGGCGCTGTCGTGTTTGAGGAGCTCACGTCGTTCCTCGTTGTGCCGGGGCCATACCTCGTTGGTGCTGGATCGTCCAAGGAGCTGCGTTTCTACATTCGCATATGCAAGCAGATGTAGCTACTGCTACTTTGCGTAGTTGAAAAAACTGTCAATTTGTCATGAGGAATGATAAATTTCGATGAAAAGTACTTGATTGTTCGTACGGCTGCTATTTTTTTATGGATTCTTCGTTTCATATTTGTGCTGAACTGTTTGTAGTAGTACTTATACTGTACTTAATAATAATGCAGCGTGGAAGTGAATACTCCTTTTTTTTGTGAATCGGAAGTGAATACTCCAACTATATGTAATTGTAACCCCTCCATCTGATTTATATAAAACTATGTGCACTTCCAGATCATTTCTCCTGTTTTTTAGATGTCCTTTCACTTACTATAAAAAACAAAGAAGCACTGCTGCTTTGATTCAAAGGAATGTGGAGAGTGTAGAAATAGGAAAGGTGTAGGATTGAAATTTTCCCATAGGAATCAAATCCAACATAATTCCTATGTCAATCCTATGAATCAAAGAAGCCCTAAGTGGTTACCGGTGCTTAATGCACAGTTCCAAAAAGTTCATCCCGCAGTCCAAATAACTAATAATCAGATGATGTCAATTTTTGTGTATGTAGTTGTGCCTATTACCATCACAAATATAGTCTCAAATAGTATGATGGTGGAGATACACATTTTTTAACTACCATGATTTTCGGTAAATGCTTAGTCAATTTTGACATAATTTGACTTTCTAAAAATAATATAAGCTAAGCTTTGAGATGGAGGTACTATATTGGGTTTTCCTCGTCTTAAGCAAAATCCCTTCCCATCCCCTTAAATAGAGTACTCCAGCCTCGAGGCTAGGAGATAAGAGAGGCCATCGATAGGCCACATACTCCTCGCGCGCTCGCAATGCTGGAAACTGTCACCGTTACCCTGAAGATGGACTCCACCGTGCTTCACTGCATTTTCTGCTCCCAGCCCCTCAAGCCCCCCGTCTTCAAGGTCGATCCCTTTCCCTCCCACACTCCATTGATGTTTCTTTTGTGGGTTCACTACTGCAAAAATGGCAATCCACGAACTTTGATTTGTGCAGTGCAAGGGTAATCATTTGGCCTGCGGCCGCTGCCTCAGCGAGCTTCCCGGGAACCGGTGCCATAGGTGCGTGGAACCCCGCGGCGGATTCGAGCACGACCCGGCAATGGACGCCGTCGTATCAGCGGCGACGGTTGAGTGCCCCCACAGCAGCTGCGGGAGCTTGGTGGCCTACCACCAGGTCCACGACCACAAGATTGCATGCCCGCACGCCCCTTGCGCTTGCACGGAGCCCGGCTGCGACTTCGCCGCCCCGCCAACAGCGCTCGTCGCCCACTTTGCAGCGGCCCACTCGATCCAAGTGCACAAGCTCCCGCCGTACAACACGACCAAAGTGTTCGAGGTGCTGGTGCCGGTGCCGGGTTCGCCGTGCCTGCGGATCATCGCCGAAGGGGAGGACGGCGCCGTGTTCGTCCTGATCATCGGCGTGCTCGGTTCGACTTCGACCACCATCGTGTCTACCGTGTGCGTTAGGGCGGCCGCGTGCGTGTGGCCTCTGTACACGGCAAAGATGTGGGCGAATGGGCCGGCGTCGTGCTCGTTGGCGCACTCGAGGAGCAGGGCGGACACCGTGAATGTGTCATTGGAGGCGTCGAGCTGCGCCTTGCCGGGCGACGTCGCGTTTGATGAACTCACGTCGTTCCTCTCGGTACCGCCGCTGTACCAGGTGCTTGGTGGACCTTCCAAGCTGCTGCGTTTCTACATTCGCATCGAGAAGGAGAACAATTAATCCTCAAAATAAGTACTCCTTATATAGAAAGGGACTAACTGTTTTTCGTCCTGCTAATGCAACCTTGAGGTGACCGGGACAACTTTGTACAAAGCATCGTGCTCATATAAATATACGTACTCTACAAAATCATCAGCAGTGGAGTACCTCGTAGGTGCCATGTCCATGGATCGACAAGACAAGACACATACATAGACTGGGTCACTGGGAGATGGATATTACTACTGGATCGTGATAGGATGCCTACATACACCCTACTCGGCAGGTGACGATACCTTCCCAACAAAGGTATCCAGTCCCATCCATTGATTATATTTTATTATGGACGGAGAGCATTCTACTACGTAGAAGAGATGTCATGTCTTGGGGCAGAGGTTCGGCTTAATCATGGTTTAGATGACTCTAATGTAGATGTATCTAGACATATTGTAACTATAGATACTTCCATTTTAGCATCAAGTAATGTGGATCGGAGGGAGTAATACTATAGTACAATATACTCAGTATAAGGTTAACTTTGGCACACGCTGGGACGCACATATTTGTTAGAAGTACACACATGCAAGACAGAGCACAGAGTAAAATAATTACTATTTACTTATGGGCAACCAAAAGCTTGTACGTGTCCACTCTATATATGGGCATGGACTACACTTATTGCTTGTGGACGAGGATAGCTGTTGTGGACAACACAGTGGATGCTGTTAGAGTGAAACGGCACACTTATTATGGATCGTAGGGAGTATGCAAGATAAAAAAAGATCTACCATACATATAGTATTATTATCATCAGTTATGTACTCATGACACTGGGAGCATACACACACGATCGTACATACTACAGTAGTACTGTACTACTTTTAAAACTACTTGCAAGATAAAATATACTGTACTACTTATCACTGGGTGCATACACACACGATCGTATACATACTAGTACTGTACTACTTTTAACACTAGGCTATCCTTTTCAGTGGTCTTCCTCTTCAGCTTCCACAGCCTGTACCATGTTGCTTCTTCTTCTTCTTCTTCTTCTTCTTCTTCTTCTTCTTACTCCCGCTGTCCTGGAATTCCGCCAATTTTTGTTGACCCTTCTCAAAGTTCACTATTCGCCTGTATACCTCATATGTCGCGTATGCGTCGATGCTTGCATACAGGATATGCTTCATGGACAAGGGCACCTGCTTCCACACCTTGTGTTCCTCTTTCGTAAGTTTTTTCATGATAGATTTGTACTGGCTGTCTATAATGGCCGCAGCATAGTAAGCCAACGAATCCTTATTGTTACTAGTGGAATCGGCAGGCTTCCACCTTTTCTGGATGTCCACGAAGTTCGCCACTGAGAGGTTGCAACGCCCAAGCCTGGTAATGTCGTTGCCGATGTCAACACCTGCAAATGTTATGTCAGGCCTGCCAAGAAAGTCAGCGAGTTTGGGGCAGGGCTGGTCGGCCGAGGAAATCTGGTACAGGAGGCAGTCTGTGCCCATGCACAACTGTATGAGGGCAGCCTTCTGTTCAGGCCCATAGGTGTACTCTACGTCTAGGCCAACAATTTTGTACGAGTCTTCTTTCTCCAGTATCAACTCGATTTTGTTGATGTGTTCCTCCACCTTAGACGCCATATTGGTATAGTTCGCCGTAATGGTGGTTGTTCCATGAGCGAGGAAAGTGTGTCCTTGGTAGAACGCTTCCATGGAGGGTAGCGAGAGAGGGGCACAGGCGAGAGTGTCAGGGAGAAGACGAAATGAGGAAGACGAATGTTAACCGCCACGCCAGGGCCTGGAAACCGCCCGTCGCTAGATGCATGCATTTGGACGGTTTTGAAGATGACGGGCCATAGGGCACGAATGCAGTTTCCCTGTTAAAATAATAATAACCGCCCACGTACTTAATTAATTGTATGCTTATTTGTTTCTCGAGAGGAGCCTAGTTTTTTTCTACGAAACTCTGAAGATCTATTAAAAATCATCAACATTAGTACAAAGAGATTCAAAATTAATATTACCTTCGTCTAAAAGGAGGTGTCTTAGTTTTGTCTAATACGGATGTATAAAGACATATCTAAGTTGTAGAAATTACAAATATGTCTTCTTTGCACCACTTAGCTACCACTACAAAGTACAAACACTAACGCAAGGTAGATCAGCATCATGCAATGTAGACATTACAGTATTTTTGTACTACTGTACTTGTCTTCCCTGGTCTATGATTCAATATCTAGTATACTGTACTGCTTATACACCAGGGAGATTCAAAATACGAGTTGAGCGCCAAAACTCCCGCCTCCATACACATATTTCGAATTCCCTTTCGACCCTATTAGCAATGACGCAAAGGCAGACAAGTGAAGCCGGCGTTGGTTGGGGTCTCGTTCGTAATTTACACACCCCCTCTGATATATATAGTCTACCGCCTTCCATTCGTCTTCCCCATTTCCGCAAAAAATCTGTCGCAATACTCCAGGCCCATCATCTCTCACCTGCCGGACCACCGCACCGGAATATCCCAGCCGTACTTAGCCGGCATACCACCTCACCTACCTGAGGCCACCGACTCCCTCGTCCGCAGCACCAGATCCGCTTCACCAACGCCGCCGTGTACTGCATCGGATCTGCTTCACCGACTGCTTCATCCGCAGCACCAGATCCGCTTCACCAACGCCGCCGTGCACTGCACTATCTGAGTTCACCGACTCCCTCGTCTGCCGTACCTGATCCGCTTCACCAACGACGCCGTGCACTGCACCGGATCTGCTTCACCGACTCCCTCGTTTCAGATCTGCTTCCCCGAACCCATCATCGACCGCCCCAGATCTGCTTCCTCGACGCCGACGCCCACCGCAACCGCAGCACCCCCGCCGTCGTCGACGTGACCCGCAAGGATGCCGAGTATGACTACACGAAGCCGCCGTCGAGGTAACCAGACCCCCTCCCCCCTACACGTTTTGGTCTGTTACCATAGAAGGTTCAAGCATGTCTTGGTCAACTAGAATGTGTCCCATAGATCCAGCTCCGCCCCGCTCTCAATGCGCGTGGCAGATGGCAGGATCCTGCGCATTTGCCCATGCCACTCCTCGAGCTCTCTGTCTTGATGTGCTTCACACACAGGGCTTATAATACTAGGAAGCTTGTGCCTCACATACACTTACACACAGGGCTACTACTACTAGGAAGCTTTATTGGATATCTCAGTGGTACAAAGCTTACTTACATGGGACGGGTGATACTCTATTTAAATTTTTGTACATGACCCTTTAGATTGTTGCCATGTGCCAGAATCCAAACCCTATACCATACTTCTAGAATACTCTACAAACTCTAGATATTTCATACTACTCGTAAATATCTTACTCTAGAACATTCCCCATTCTACAGTTCTCTCTACATACCTTGGATACTTCATGACTAAGCTAGCTCCTTTACTAGCCAACCACATTGATAAGATTACTACTAACAATCCCCCCATAATCTTGTCATATAAACTATCTTTACTATTAAATTTAAAATAGGCCGCGGTGGTTGGTGATGGTACGTCAAACGTGTATACAACTCACCCCGAACATAAAAAGTAAGGTCAGCGTGACCGGCTCCATGAGGAGTTCTTATCAGGATTAGTTAGGTCACGACCAAAATCCAATCCGTAGCACTAGGTAGCAAAATCAGCATCCCTTTCCTAATTCTAATCGGTAAGACAAGCATAGATCGGTCCAGCCACACATCTTTTTTGTTCGCTCCCCTTTTTATTCTCTAAGGAACCCTCTCCTTAACGAGCGTAGATTGATGGAGATGGTTTTTGTACCGGTCAATCTTTATATCCTTTCTGGCATAGTTCTGTAAAAGATCGGCAGGTGATCCGTCCTTTCTCCTCTGCCGTAGTTCATCAACGCGTGTCCGGCAATCCCGGTTAGATCGACACAATCGGCAAAAAAGAAAAAGGCCAAAAGAGACCCATTGATTAGGCTCCTCTTGCCGTGCTACTTTAAATTTTCTAACTTTTCTTTCATTCGCAAACATACAGTGACAATCTATATGACTCTAGGTTTCTTTTCCTAATTTTTGCACGTGCATGCATTTTCCCTTTAAAATTCGTAGGACATACAAATCTCAACACTTATGCAACTAAAAATCCTTAAAAAAAACAAAGCTTTCATACCCTGCAGCTTTTAAGAGGTTAGTCACAAGAATCAACCACATGTTTTGGAGCGCAGTGACATTCTCCCTAAAAAAACATGTTTCATGCGTGGGTGTTTCATTAATAAAGAGAAATATCTGTTCAGTTGGGGCCACGTATCGACGTGTGTTCTCGACAAATCAGTTTCTCAGACAAAGTATCTTGAAGGTGTTCATAGAGATTGCATGTGCATTTGTGCGTTCGTAGGAGCGAGTATGCATTTAGTGAGCATTTATATTGTACCGTGTTTTGTTAAAAAAGATGGTGTAAAACGGGCACCTTTTACGATATACTCTCTCCGTCCCAAAATGTAAGGCGTCTAAGGATTGGTCAAAACTCAAAAGTCAAACCTTACGAACTTTGACCAAATATTTTAAAAAATATTTACATTTTCAATATCAAATTGACATATTAAGAAATTATACTTTAGGGTGACTCTATTGATAATGATTTAGTATTGTAAATATTTATATTTTTGTGTGTAAACTTGGTCAAACTTTAAAAACATTGACTTTTAACTAATCCTTAGACGCCTTATTTTTGGCACGGAGGGAGTATCATTCAATAAATACTATGAATTATTCGATCGTCTGTTCAAACATGTTAATTAGATCGGTCGATTGATCAACTCGGATCGGTCGATCGAGCATCAGAGTTGTCTCAGTGATGACAAAAAATAAGCACATTGTATGATACTGACGTACCACAGATTCTAAAGAAAAATGAGGACCATGTGGCCACACATCCTGGACATAGACATTGCGATTATATTCCATTTATTCTATATTTGGAGGGAGCCATCTTTCGTTATTAACCCGTTGCAACACACGGGTATTATGCTAGTATCCCCTAATCCAGATCACATGGACCATGCACTTCATCTTGTGATGGCATCACACCGACTCACGTCAAGCAACGACGCCGCACCTTGCTTGTTAGCCTGACACCGACTTCATTTTAGATATCATGTAGTACATGTCAAGTACCAAATCACTGAGAACCAACCTGTGGTTGGATGGTTAGGAGGGCAGTGGCACCCCCAGATTTAACGCTTTGGTGTCTCAAAAATGGAGGAATATTCTTCTGTGGGACGCGGCGTTCCCGATGACATTGTGGTGCTAGTGGTGACTTCGTCAATCTCAATACCCGTCGGAACAGTTTCTTGGATGCAGTTTCCTGAAGGTGCTCGAAGGGGTAGTGTGTGTGCCTGAGTGATGAGTGTATGTATGTACGTGTGAGCGTCTATGATTGTACTGTGTGTTGCAAAAAATAGTATTAATTTTGTCTTGTTCATACTAAGACTAGCAAAGCGTTCCCTGCTCTATAAACTCTCAAGAAACACCCCTATAGTATCCATCTAGTTCGTCCTAATGTTAGAACAGTAATTGCATGCTATGTAATTCATCTATTTTTGTTAGGAAACCTACATGTTTGTTTGCTTTTCTTATTCTCAGGTGACAGGTTGTGTGCTGGGACCATAGCCGCCGTCTGTTTTGTTCGTTGCAAAATGTTGTTTTATATTCCGCCATTCTGTGCTCTTCTGTGTTCACAAGGTTTTACATTATAATTTCCATCTGTTTTGTTGTAAACAATGACGGTAAATGCCAATTACTATTTCCTTTCTGCTATCCTTTTGCCATCCTGTAGTACATGTGTGAACTCATTGCTCTGGTACATTTAAATTCTTCATTGTTTTTTTTCTTCAAGAGCTGCAACCCTAACTCTTTGCTGTAATTTCATGTTGCACTATCACATGGAACACAGCAAATCGTGGAGTGAATCACCCCTATAATCCAGTAAGTACCTTTCATTTTTGTATTGATATGCTTATCGTGCTGGAACCAGTTTGTGTTTAACACATTTACTCTCCATATAGATAGGATAACTGGTTTGAAATAAATCATGCTATTTGTATGACTGCACGTCTTCGTTCATTTTCCTGCTAGCTTCTCAAACTTGTTCTATTGCCTGTCTAATCTTTTTTTGTTTGATCGTGATTAAACCAATTTAATTGTTCTGCTTAACTTAAATGATCTGGCATTTTATTCTAGCCACATAATGTTTGATTGCTCATGCACTTCCTCATACTGTTATGTCTTCTGGATTTCTTCCATAATGATAAGAATGTTTTGCTTGGTGAATATGAGTCAGATGATGATTCAATTGGTTATTAGTCCTTGATTCATTGAGTTGACTGATGATTAAAACATATAAACCTTGCGACTATCTGGCATGCTTGTTGTGGGATATAATGAGCATATTTGTTTTTTGTAAGACTTTTTTCGGATTTCACTGTTGATTAATCCAATGCCACCTTCTGTAGTAGGAAATCCACCTTCAGTAGGTATCATAAATAAGATTTGTTGTTACTTTTTGGCTGACCCATCTTTTATTTTTAGGCACAAAATGGTTCATTTGTTTGTTTCTCCTTCCCTTATATTGCGCTCATGGGTTAAACATTGAAATAATATGTCAGTTTATATGAATCCCAGAATGGTTGCTGTCTAATCTGTCTTAATTGGTCCTGCTCGTTTATATTTGGCACCAAATGGATATATTTCTCTTTTATCTGAGGCATTCCCATGGCTGGCTGATGATTAAAATAATGAAATTTAGGGGGTTGGAGATTCTCCAACTGCACAATGTCTGGCTACCACTTTTGTGGAACTTAAGGGATCTGAAGCACCCCTTCCAAGTGTCAATTTTAATAGACAGCTGTTATGCAGTTTCCTGGCTTATTTTATTAGGCACAGACTGTCTAGTTACTTGATTTATTTTGTTCATATTTGCCATCCGGTTGCTCTGCCTGTTGCATTGGGGTTGATAGCTTGCTTTGTTATATTATGCCTTGTGCTTTGTGAAAATCTGCCATCTGTTTTGATGCTTTGCAAAAATCTGTGACAACTAATAGTATGGTTGTTTTCTCAAATTGTATGGTTCTGTAACTTGCACTGTCTTGTTTTCAGCCCCTGAATAGAGCAAGGAAGGCAGATGGCAGGGCATGTACATCAAGTGTCCAGGTCTTTCCACAGCACAGCCGTGACAATGCCAATTCATCTGATTGTCAGATGATAGCTACTGTCCCAGCCATTCCAGCGCAAACAATCGCTGCCTTTGCACACGAATCACTTGATATAATTCAGCAGCAAAGAGATGAAATAGATTCAAATATCATCATAACAGTCAATGAGATACATGAATTGAAAAATAGGCAAGCTTGGATTGAGCAGATCCTTAATAATCTACTCTGCAGATCTAATGGAAAGCCAGCTGTTACTTGCACTCCGATGAATTCTACCTAACAGAAATGCAGTTTTGCCGATGATGCCATTTGTATGGCTTGTATCATTTGAGTTATTTCGACTTGTTGTATTTGAGAATTTTTGCTGTTATTGTAATCCTTGAGCATTTTTTCCTGTTATTGCTATAGTTTGCAATCATTGTAACAAATTTTCAATGTAATGATTATTTTATCTTGCACTCGGCCTTAAACAGAACTACTAGTATGGTCTCACAATTTTTTATCATTATACTATGCAAGATTTAGCGGTTGCCCCAAATTCAGAGCATCTCCACCGGCGGCCCGGCCTGATAGCGATTTGGGGGCCGGCGTCGTTTTATGGCTCGCACCGGTGCGCTCCAAACGGCGCCGGCCATTTTTCGAGCCCAGTAGAATCTCCGGCATCCCCGAGAGGACGCGACGGTTCGCATCGACTGGCCACGACGCGGGAAGGTTGGTCGTCGGCGTTTAAATGGCCTCCCGCGCGGAAACCGAGGCAGCGACTGGCCACGAGGGCAGCGACTGGCCACGCGGCGTCCAGTCGCCGTAAATGTGGGTAGTTGCCACCGCTAGATATATAGGACGTACGCCGTCCACCACCGCCGCTCCATTCTCTACTCTCCACATCAAGATGCCGCGCCGTCTGAAGACCACCTACTCGATGCTTGGCCTCAACGGCCGCGCGCTGCCTCCACCACCACGGCAGCCGCAGCCGGAGCCGGAGCCGGAGCTGCAGGCCGACGACGAGCACAGCTCCGACGAGGACGAGGACCCACGGTTCGAGTCCTGGCACGATGTCTACGTAGCAGAAGCGGAAGCAGAGGCGGCGGATCGAGGAGTCAGCGCAGTCGGGCGAGCCGCCGCAGGCCCCCACCGACCCGGAGCAGGCGGCGATCCTCGCGTCGCTGAACGCACAACGATACCAGCGGTTGAGGGAGGAGGAGCGCGAGTTCGTCAACGACGCGAACCTCGAGCACGTCCTCGAGATATCGCGCCAGCGAGCGGTCACGGAGGAGGCGGGACGCCGCCTCAAGGAGGCGGAGCGACAGAAGCTCGCAGAGCTCAACGCTCATCGCCACCAGGACGAGTTCGCTCGCCAGCAGGCGAGGCGCGCCGAGATCGAAGCTTCTCGGGAAAGGCTGGAAGCGCGGGGACAGCGCCGCCGGCCGCCATGCTCCACCGCCAGATGCGCGAAGCAACGAAGGAGAAGCGGGCACGAAAGCAGGCGGCAATGGCTAAGAACAACGACGAGGCAGTGCCGTCGAGCGCCCCAACCGACGGCCCGTAGACCAGGATTAAGTTTAAGTTTAGTTATGTTTAAAGTCGAGCTACTTTGGTATAAATTTCGTATGATTTTGGGTTTTTAAATGTCAATTTTAATTTTAAAATGGCTGCCGTTTGGGGCCGCTGGTGTGGTGTGGGAGCAGCATCCCCAAATAGAGGATCATGGTAACAGAAATTGTCAACGTGATGATGATTTGATGTTGCACTCGACCTTGAACATAAGTACTAGTACGGTCTCACAATTTTTTTAATCATTATACTTTGCAACATTTAGCGCGGATGCGCCAAATTCAGAGATAGATCATGATCATGGTAACAAATTTTCAACGTGATGATGATTTGATGTTGCACTCGGGCTTGAACAGAAGTACTACTACTGTCTCACAAATTCTTTATCATTATACTTTGCGAGATTTAGCGGATGCGCCAAATTCAGAGATAGATCATGATCATGGTAACACACTTTTCAATGTAATGATGATTTGATGTTGCACTCGACCTTGAACATAAGTCCTAGTACGGTATCACAATTTTGTATCATTATACTTTGCAAGTTTTAGCGGATGCGCCCATTTTCAGAGGTAGATCATGATCATGGTAACAAATTTTAAACGTGATGATGATTTGATGTTGCACTCGACCATGAACAGAAGTACTACTACTGTCTCACAATTTCTTTATCATTATAGTTTGCCAGATTTAGCGGATGCGCCAAATTTAGAGATAGATCATGATCATGGTAACAAATTTTCAACGTGATGATGATTTGATGTTGCACTCGGGCTTGAACAGAAGTACTAGTACGGTCACTAATTTTTTTAGCATTATACTTTGCAACGAATGCACCAATTTCAGGTGCATGTCACCAGATCGTGTCCGATGATGATCATGGTAGTAACCGATGTTCAACTTGATGATGATTTGATTTTACAGTCGGCCTTGAACAGAGGTACTAGTACGGTCTCACAATTTTTTATCATTATACTTGTACCTTAGCGAAATTCAAAATCTCATAGCGGCAAAACTTCCCGCCCACAAAATACAAAAATTTCACACGCTTCCAAATTCCCATTCTACCCCTGTGGAGATGACAGCAAAGTCGGTTGGTGAGGGGTTTGGCCGTCATTTTTTCGATCACCACCTCCCTAGCCCGGAAACCCTCCCAAAAAAATACATTTCCTTCAGTCTCTCATCTGAGACCACCCACCGGAACTTCTCAAGTCCCTCTCTCTACCACCTCCACGACCACCGCACCGGAACATCCCCGCCGGACTTCCCTGGCCTACCCGAGCCCTCGCGATCCTCGTCATCCGGCTGCCTGCCGGAGCCGCTTCATCGACGCCGTCATCAACCGGACCGGATCATCCCCGCCGAACCTCGAAACCATATATGCTCATCCAGCAGTCTACCGCAGTCGCTTCAGCTGCGGCATCGTCCACCCCACCGGAGCCGCTTCGCCGGATCCGTCGTCCACCGCATCGGATCTTGCTCACCGACACCGCTGTGCATGAACCGGATCTGCTTCACCGGCGCCGTGCATGATCTAAACTCTTCTACTGTCGCTTTTCTATTGCTTGCCTGCAAGTTCTTGTTTAATCTTGGGGGAACCTGTTTGTGCTAACGACGCGCCGTTACGTTTTTGCAGATGAGATGAGTAATCATGAAGTGTAATGGCCGTCTCTCCAACCCCAAGTAGCACATGTAGCGTACTTCATCACCGGATCTATCAACCCCAGGAAGATCTGCTGTGACTCCCACAGAGTGCTTCTCCTAATGTAAGTCCCTTGTTTTAGCGCCATGTTCTGGGTTCAGATGCTTGTTTATCTGAAGCTCTTTTAGTTCATTCCTAGCTATGACCGTAACACGTTGCTATTTTCTACTTCATTGCTAACTTTAAGCGATTGAACATTTTGGTTTGCATTCCCTGCTCTGTAGATGTAGCCATCATAACTTCTATCTTGCTCAGTCGTTGTTACAAAAATTATACTGTAGGTATTATAGTAACATCCTGCTATTATTTAGTTCATGGCCAATTTTAAGTAATTGCACATGTTGGTTCGCATTCCCTGCTCTATAGCTTTTGGCATCGTAACTTCTATATTTGGTTTACATTCCCTGCTCTGTAGATCTAGCCATCATAACTTTATCTTGCTCAGTCGTTGTTACAAAAATTATGGCCTGCTACTATGTTGTTTGTGCCAATTTTTTACTCCATGAACATGTTGGCTTGCATTCCCTGTACTACAGGTGATGCCATTGTTTTGTATCTAGTTCATTGTAAGCTAACAAAGTAAGGACTTAGTTTGGCATGCTATCACTCTGCTATCTAGCCTGTAGTACAAATAAACTTGTCATACTACTAGATAATAATTTTGCGTGCCATCTTGTTCTTCAAAAGCTGCATTATTGACTTGTTTCTCTGACTTGGCATGACGCTCACATATGGAAAGCTGAACATATTGGTTTGCATTCCCTCTTATACAAGTTCACAGGTGATCCCACTATATTCTGTATCTGGTCCATCCTAAGCTCCAGCATTAACTATCCTCCATGTGTTGCTCATTACAAGTTTATATCCCGAAACATCTTGATTTGCATCCCCTTCACTATAAGTTCAGGAGTATTATTTAGTTCACGGCCAAAATGAAGTAATTGCACTTGGCACATGTTGGTTCACATTCCCTCCTCTTTAGCTTTTGCCATCGTAACTTCTATTTTTGGTTTACATTCCCTGCTCTGTAGATGTAGCCATCATAACTTCATCTTGCTCAGTCGTTGTTACAAAATTTATAGCCTGCTACTATGTTGTTCATGCCAATTTTGTACTCCCTGAACATGTTGGTTTGCATGGGACTCGACAGTAGTAAGTCTGCTGTTTCATTCTAACATGCTCTGTTATATTGGCTGTTGGTATGCGGCATGCACTCTTTGTTTGCTTATTGTGCGCATTACAATGATCTTGTTATAACGACGAAATGATGAGTTCCAAATTCTTTGGCAAACAATATTGTAGTGTCTTTGCCTTTCCATTGTTGCTGTCTTAACTTGTAATGTCTTTGTTTCAGATATAGGTGCTGCATGGACAACTTAAAAGATTGCCGGATCGCTTCATTGTATTGCTAGGTTTAATTACCATTCAATTTCTCTGGGTTCTGTAATATTTTTTCAATGCCTTGCAGCTGATGTAATATTTAGTTAGTTTTTATAGTTCTTTCGCGCATTTTTTCTTTGGTGCTTGTGGTAAGTGAGGCTATCCGACAGAAATCAACTAAATCACGAATTCCCATCCCTTAAACGGCCCAATTAAGCGAAATCACATATGTGCCTGCCCGCAAAATCCTAAAGCGCATATTATGCCGGCATATAAACAGCAACTAAACGGGCTGGCCCACTTACTTCTTGGGCCAGCCCATTTGATTTACGGTGGACCCCACACACTAATTGGGCTGGCCCCCTTGCTTTAAGGTGGACCCCACCAACTACTGGGCCGGCCCACTAATTAGTTGGGCCAGCCCATTTGCTTTTTGGGGACCCCACATAATAAATGGGCCGGCCCTTTAAGAGGAAAGTGGGACCCACCTGTGTTTTTGGCCCGGCCCATTATCTTGTTGGGCCGGCCCACTTGCTAAATTGTGGACCCCACATACTAGTTGGGCCGGCCCTTTAACAGAAAGGCCCACCGATTATTGGGCCGGCCCACTATCTTGTTGGGCCGGCCCACTTGCTCTATGGTGGTCCCACATGGTAAATGGGCCGGCCCTTTAAGTGGAAGGTGGGACCCACCTTTGTTTTGGCCCGGCCCACTATCTTGTTGGGCCGGCCCACTGTCTATATGGTGGACCCCACATACCAAATGGGCCGGCCCATTAACAGGAATGGGACCCACGTGTTTTTGGCCCGCCCACTATCTTGATGGGCGCCACTATATGGTGGGCCCACACACTAAATGGGCCTTTTTACAGAAAGTGGGACCCACTGTGTTTTGGCCCGCCCACTATTTTGTCCGGCCACTTGCTATATGGTGGACCCCACGAACTAAATGGGCCGACCCTTTAACAGAAAGTGGGACCCACACGTGTTTTGGCCCGCCCACTAGCTTGTTGGGCCGGCCCACTTGCTATACCGTGGACCCCACACACTAAATGGGCCGGCTTTAACAGAAAGTGGGACCCACTGTGTTTTTGGCCCCCACTTGCTTTGGGCCGGGCCTGCTGTAAGGTGGACCCCACATGTTAAATGGGCCGCCCATTTAAGTTTTGACCAGTCAACCTTAGAGGTTAGGCCCGGCCCACTTAACTAATGGACCAGCCCAGCTATATAGTTGACCGGTCAAACTATGTCATCTGGCCCGGCCCGCTTAAGACGTGGCAGGCCTCGTGTGGGCCTACCATCTACCACGGGGTTTCAGCGGTTAACGCCGTTAACCCAGTTAACGGCGTCTGCCACGTGTCAGTTTGCATGACGTCAGCAGTCAACGGGCTCCCGAAAACACTTCCGCAACGGTCCGATTTTCCGTGGCGGAAGGGCGCCCAAGCGCGACGGACCGAAAAAATCGTCGTTGGACTTTGCCTGACGCAGTTTCGACAACGGAACCCATATCGTCGGGTTAGGCCCATAGGCGACGAAAAATGCCCCTTAGTTGACGATTTTGGGACGTTGTCTATCAGAACTTTTCTTGTAGTGATAATAGTAAGTCGTTCAGAGTCATCATTTATTACAACCCATAAGGTCTTACATAAAGGGATCACATGATCCAATATTACACAAATAGATTGTTCAACATCACACATAAGTAGCGGAAGCGTAGTAGTAGTGGACTCATAATTCCACAGGCAACGCTTGACGTTAGAAGACGATCCTAGTTATCATAGACGTCCTGCTGTCCGTCATCCTGATACTGTTGCTCCTCTTCATAGTCTGGCATTTGAATAGCCAGGGCAAAGCCATGAGTACTTTTAAAGTACTCGCAAACTAATACTAAGGTAAAGCATAATATATTGTATTAAAGGGGTACTAAGCTCTAAGTTTATTTGCATAAAGCCAAGTTTTCTTTGAATAAACATTTAATAAAATCCTCATTATTTAATAGACTAACTCAAGTGGGAACATTAGTGTCATTCCCACCATTCATTTGGGATTCAAGACAATTCATCAATCACCATTATTATTTCAACATAAATCCTGATAACGGAAGTAGTATGGCCCTTCCAACCGTCCGTAACCGCGGACACGGCTATTCGAATAGGTTTAACACTCTGCAGAGGTTGTACTCTTGTGCCACAACTATTGATTTCATCCGTCGAGGATAACCCCGAATCATCGTAACTCAGTACGCGGATCATCAATCATAACCTTTCACTTATATGTCCTAGTATAGGCACCTCTCCCCATGAGCTTGGCCTCCCGGTGAGAACCAACTGTTAACCCGGGAACTGCACAGGGCTTGGGTCGTACATTCACCTCATATTCACATCATTTCTCACATACGGAGGCAGCCTCGGCGTAACCCCTATGATGTTTGTTTAGAGGGAACCCATACTAAAATACACAAGTTTCTAGTTAAGCCCTACCCATAATCAGGTATTGTGGGGGTACTTGTATAATTGGAAAGGTATCGCATTCAAACCCATATCAGGTTTATATCAAAAATCACCATCTTCTCTTGGTCATATTCCAAGGTTTCAATTTCATATCAAATCCACTTGTTCCCATCTAGAGTAGTCAAATTTTAATAATTTAGCAATAGCAACTATATGAGGGGTGCTATCTAGCTTGAGTGGTGTTCATCTAAACCAAGTATTATTCTATTGTATACATGGTGACTCATAAATCAAAAGTACTTTGAAATAAATAAACCAAAGTAAAATTTAAGTAAAAACATGGGATAGATAATACATAAAAGTAAAGTGTGATGGTGCCTTTGCTCTTGTAGAGCTAAGCATTTGTATTTAGCAAGGGTTAGCTTGCCTTGAGCTGAGTAGTGATCAAAGTGCTCTTCCTCTTCTTGGGAGTAGGCCTCCTCCTCTTGGTAATCCTCGTTACTAGCGTCTATATACGAATACGAGGTATAAATACTAAACCAAACTCATATGCTAAACTAGGAACACTCAAAGAGTTCACACTCTAGTCCTATTATCAATCAAACATGGCATGGTGAGTTATTTGATGATTTCTTATTTATTAGAAAAATAATTTCCTCTCATTATTCCTATTTCTTAAATTTAGATAGGTAGATCCTTAAAGAAATTCATTTCTTCTCTTTACTTCATAATAAGATTTAATCTCTTCATATAATAATCAGGTATGAAATATAGGTTGACCCAAGTCAACATTTCATATCTATTATATGTGAGTCTAATTTAATTAAAGTGCTACACTACACATTTTATCATATTATTATTTTAAATGCATTAAAATCTCTAAGTAATACTTATCAGGGGTTCTTTAGCCTAGGTCATTCCCCCTGGTTATATTACTTAGGATCAAGATTTAAATGAGAGAGTAGCTCTCATACTATTCATTAAATTTGAATTCCAAGTTGAATGGTTCTAGAATTAACTACATAGCTATTTTATTTGATCTAGTCCATGATCATGCAAATAACCTGGCTATATTATTGCATAATCAATTAGAGAACATCATTTGTGATTTATTAGAATTGGAATCAACTTAAAATCATTTATAGATTATTTTTAATAATTATTTGAAGTTAGCAAAGGCCCTGCCTTGTTATTTTTGTCATTTAAAAATTAATACGAATTTGGACATGAGGCCAGTGGCATTAGTTAGATAATTTCATGAGCTTTCCAACGATATAAAGTTTGCTAGATTTGGTTTGGCAGATTTCCAACTATTCAATTTTGGGTTAATTAGATATATGCCACTCCAATTCATGCCTATTCGAAAAATGCCACTCCAATTCTTAAACTTCGAAATATGCCACTTCAATTTTTCTATACGTTGATAAATGCCACCTAGTGATTTGGCCTCGTTTTTGTTTAGAAATTGTGCCGTATTTTCCCCTGGACAAATTGGCCCTCGATCCCAAATGTGACTAAACCAACACAACAACCCGTTCATCCTCTCCACTCTCACCCCGCTCCTCCTCCGAACACGTTTCTTCCTTTGCTGTTGCTCAAACAAGAGCATGACGAGGAGCTGCTCTCCATGCCATGCCGGCGGCGCTGCTGCAGGGAGCCGGCGAACGAAAACGACTCCGCAGAAGGAAGGCTATGAGGAACATGGGAAAGACGAAGGGAGGCGTCCGCAGGGCACATCGAAGAAGCTCCAGCTTGGGACGGGGCAGATATTGTACCAATGAGGAAAGGCGCGCGGGCCGGAGGGCTGTAGGGAGGCACGGAGATGGGTGGAGGGGGGCGCCGACGGAAGGCTGTGGCGGCGCCGCGGCGCCCGAGTTCTTCGACATTGTGGTCGAACCAGAGAAAGAACGGCCTTGGATGTACTAGATGGGATAAGGATGTGGGTCCAGGGGTAGTTTCGTCCAGAGAAAATACTGGACCGTTTTTCTACCAAAAAGGAGCTCAAATGTGTAGAATGGCATTTATCAACGTATGGAAGAATTGGAGTGGCATATTTCGAAGTTTGAGAATTGGAGTGGCATTTTTCGAATAGGCATGAATTGCAATGGCATATATCTAATTAACCCTTCAATTTTTACTAAACTATCTGCAGCACAAATCAAATTAAGTTTAAACATTTATTTGAATTCTGGGCTTGGGCGGGAAACGCTACTGGGCCGAAACGATTTAAACTACACAGCGCGGCCCAGCAAGCAACGGGTGGGTGGGCTGCGCGACAGGTGGGGGCCACCGTCGCGCCTCATAACACGCCGAAGCGGTACGAGCGATGAGGAGCGGATCAAGAGGCCGATCAACGGCTGGTGTGTGTCGTCGTCCCCGGCGGGATTCCGGCGAGCTCAGGCCAGTAGGGGGTCGGAGGGCTTACCAGGCCGGTGCTGGGGCAGGTGCTCGGAGAAGTGGTGGTCGACGAGGAACAGCCTGGTGAAGTGGCGGCGCTCGGGGAGGCTCCAATCGACGCAGAGCTTCCGCGGGCTCCGGCGGACTCGAGCTCGCAATTCGAGCAGCTCCGGCGACGATTGATGAAATTGAGTGTGGAGTAGTGTTCAGTGATGAGAGGGGAGTGAGTTGGGTGCTGAAGGGAGGAGCCGATCGTCGCTATTTATAGCGGCCGATGGTGGCCGTGGGGTGCTGTGGAGGAGTGGCCATGGCGCGGCTCCTGTGGTGCGTGAAAGGGCAAGGCGAGGACGGCTACGGCTAGGCGGTGTCCTGGCGATGCTCAACCCGTATTGGCGCAGAGAAAAGGGCGACGGAATGGATCGGGCGCGTGTGATGAGTGCCGCAGTACCCGCGGTACTCCACCGGCGAGGACGACGGTGACAAGGCCCTGGGCGGTGCTTGAGTGTGTCTAGACGTAGGGGGAGTGGAGTGGATGCTCGAGGCCATGGTAGGGATGCAGGGCGAGGACGAGCGCGTTCGAGTGCACGGCGTCCTGGCGCGCTCCAGAGCGCGGTGACCACGGCATGGGCACGGTACTGGCATGGTTTTGGCATGGCTGTTCTGGCCAATGCCAAGCCTTGGCTTTGCTCGTGCGTGTACCGTTCGATTCCTTGAGTGCCAGAGAGGCTCGAGGACAAGAAGAAAGTGTGAGAGGAGGGATGGAGAGAGGATGGCCAAAGTGGCCGGCATGGTGTAGTTTTTCATTTGTTTGTGCTTCTCCTCAGCTTTAATCATCCATGCAAGTACTGGGCTAGAGGCAGGGGGTGTAGAACTAGCTAATGATCACCATTGCAAAGTGGTTTAGGGAAGAAACCAGTGGACACTTGTGTGTAACACAATTTGGAAATCATGCCTGCCAAGTGTTCGACACAATGG
Source organism: Lolium multiflorum (assembly GCA_030979885.1). Lineage (NCBI taxonomy): Eukaryota > Viridiplantae > Streptophyta > Magnoliopsida > Poales > Poaceae > Lolium > Lolium multiflorum. The sequence continues at coordinate 45,501,363 of CM061751.1, read as the reverse complement.
CCGCATGAAGAAAATTTTCAAATTTCGAAATTCTTTTTGGTGAATCTTGATGATATAATTAATGTGAGGTTTTGGTGGTGGTGGCACTCAATTTGGAAAAGAATTGCAAAGTTTCAAATTTGAGATGATCTTCTTTTTATTCTCAGATCCTCTTTTGTCAATTTAATTCTGGTCAACCTAGTCAACTCTGGCCATGGTGGTCAACATGAAAAGTACTCACCTTGACATGGTCTTGGATGACATGGCTTTGGTTGACAAAGTTTAGTTTAGGTTTTAAGAATTACAGGGGTGCAAAGTGGTGAAGAAAATATTTTTGGCTCATGTGACCATTATCATATGTAAGATGAATTCTTGATTTTTCTTGATTTGATTCATGATCCAAAGATGCAATTGTGTTAGTTTATCATATTGAAACATTTTAGAAGCAAGGAAGCAAGCAATTATGGCCTTGGTGATGATTTTGCATTTTGGCATATGATGTATGTGAGTGATTATGGGCTTTTTCTTATTTTCTTTATTTCTCCTCAATTTAGGGTTTTGTGATCTTGATTAGGGTTCATATAGTAATTGATTTACATGCTAACACTCATCATGGCAATAGCACAAAAGAAAATCACTTAAATGCACAAAACTATATGTGGCACTATATGCATAGAAAAGTTTTTGTTAATTGTAAATTTTGAGTAATTGAAATCTCACTTGCTTTATTATTGTTGAAAACTTGGGATGTTACAAACCCTTCCCCCTTACAAAAGATCTCGTCCCGAGATCTGGAAGAAAACTAGGTACTAAAGAGATTGGGGTATTCAGTCTTCATAAAGTCTTCTCTTTCCCAAGTGGCCTCTTCTTCGGTGTGGTTACTCCATTGGATCTTCAGAAACTTGATACTCCTGGTGCGAGTGGTTCTGAAAGCTTCCTCCAGAATGCGAATAGGTACTTCGCGGTAGGTTAGATCTGAGTTGATATCCACAGTACGATGGTCGATGTTCTTGAACACCTCAGTCTTCTCAGGTACCTCCAAGCACTTCCGGAGTAACGAGATATGAAACACATTGTGCACCGTTGACATTTCTTCCGGTAACTCCAGCTGATAGGATACTTCTCCTCGGCGACTCAGGACTTTGAAAGGTCCGACATAACGGGGTGCGAGCTTTCCTTTAAGCTGGAATCTCTGCATTCCTTTAAGGGGGGACACTTTGAGATACACGAAATCTCCGATCTCGAAGGTCATCTCTCGGCGTCTCTTGTCGGCGTAGCTCTTTGTCTTGATTGGGCTGTCTTGAGGTACTCGCGGATCTTGTGAACCTTCTCTTCGGCTTCTCGGAGAATATCTGGTCCAAAGACTTGACTCTCCCCTACTTCCGACCAATTCAGAGGGGTACGGCACTTCCTTCCGTACAGAGCTTCAAAGGGGGCCATCTGCAAGCTGGCTTGATAGCTGTTGTTGTACGAGAATTCTGCGTACGGTAAGCAGTCTTCCCACTTGGATCCATATTCCAACACACATGCTCTCAGCATATCCTCTAGTATCTGATTGACTCGTTCAGTCTGTCCATCTGTCTGAGGGTGATAGGCTGTGCTGAAGTTCAGCCTAGTTCCGAGTCCTTCATGCACCTTCTGCCAAAATCTGGAGGTGAATTGGGATCCTCTATCGGATACTATTGACTTCGGGGTTCCGTGTAGGCTGACTATCCGTGAGATATACAACTCTGCAAGTCTTGGTCCTTGGTAGGTGGTCTTGACGGGGATGAAATGGGCGACTTTGGTCAATCTATCGACCACTACCCAGATAGAATCATTCCCTTTACTAGATTTGGGCAATCCGGTGATGAAGTCCATTCCTACGGAATCCCACTTCCATTCGGGAATCTGCAGGGGCTGTAGCAGTCCTGCGGGTCGTTGGTGTTCTGCCTTGACTCTCTGACAGATGTCACACTTGGCGATGTAACTCCCGATTTCTCGCTTCATCCCATGCCACCAGAACTGTTCCTTCAAGTCCTGGTACATCTTGGTACCTCCGGGGTGAATAGAATATAAGGTGTCATGGGCTTCCTTTAGAATCACTTGTTTCAACTCTGAATCTGACGGCACGCACAAGCGTCCGTTGTACCAAAGTACTCCTTCTTCATCAACAGTGAATCCCGGTGCCTTTCCTGCTGCTAGCTGGCTCTTAATCCCGTCAATGCTTGCATTGCTTTTCTGGGCTTCCTTGATTTGACTAATCAAAGTGGGTTGAAGTTCAATGCTAGCGAGAAATCCTTCACTTACTAGCTCCATTCTAAACTGTTCAAACTCTTGGTGAAGGCTAGGTTGTTCCTCGGCAATCATGGAGTTTAACTGACACGGCAGTCTACTCAAAGCATCTGCTACCACATTGGCCTTGCCTGGGTGATAGTGGATATCCATATCATAATCCTTGATTAACTCTAACCATCTCCTTTGCCTCATGTTCAGTTCCTTCTGGGTGAAGATATACTTCAAACTCTTGTGATCCGAATAGATCTCGCATCGATTACCCATGAGGTAATGACGCCATACTTTCAGGGCTAAAACGACTGCTGCTAGCTCTAAGTCATGGGTCGGATAATTCTGTTCATGCTGCTTCAGTTGCCTGGACAGGTACGAGATCACTTTGCCTTCTTGCATCAACACACATCCAAGACCAATCTTGGAGGCATCACAATACACATCAAATGGTTTGGTGATGTCCGGCATAATCAGTATTGGGGCTGAAGTCAGTCTGCTCTTGAGCTGTTGGAAGCTCTCTTCACACTTGTTCGTCCATTCGAACTTCTTGTCCTTTTTCAACAATTGGGTCATTGGTCTGGCTATGCTTGAGAATCCTTCAACGAATCGGCGGTAATATCCCGCCAATCCGAGAAATGCACGGACCTCAGTCTGGGTGGTTGGGGCTTTCCATTCTGCAACGGTCTTTATCTTTGAGGGGTCAACGGCAATTCCTCCTGCGGACAAGATGTGTCCCAGGAATCCTACTTCCTTCAACCAGAACTCACACTTGCTGAACTTGGCATACAGCTGGTGTTCCCGAAGAGTCTCTAAGACCATTTCCAAGTGTTGCTCATGTTCTTCTTCGGTTTTGGAGTAGATCAGGATGTCGTCGATGAAGACAACGACGAACTTATCCAGGAAGTTCATGAAGATCTTATTCATGAGATTCATGAAATAAGCGGGGGCATTGGTCAATCCAAATGACATGACATTGTACTCGTACAATCCATATCTGGTGGTGAAGGCAGTTTTGGGAATGTCCGATGCACGGATCTTCAGCTGATGGTAACCTGTCCTAAGATCAATCTTAGAAAACACGGTGGCACCGGTCAACTGATCAAACAGGTCTTCTATTTTGGGCAAAGGATACTTGTTCTTGATGGTGACATCATTGAGCTTGCGGTAATCCGTACATAAACGAATCGTACCATCCTTCTTGTCCACAAACAAAACTGGTGATCTCCAGGGTGATGCACTTGGTCTAATCAAACCTTTGGCCAACATATCATCCAGTTGTTTCTTCAGTTCCACTAATTCTGCCTGGGTTCATGCTGTAAGCTCTCTGGGCTATTGGTCCGGTTCCGGGGATTAACTCGATGATAAACTCGATATCCCGATCCGGGGGCATACCGGGTAGGTCCTCCGGAAACACATCAGAGTATCTACAGACGACTCTGATTTGATCCAGGGTGGGTTTGGTTAAACTCTGGTTGCAGGTAAATTTTCTGGGCAGCTTTTCTGAGATGTGCTCAACTAACACTCCGGTGCTACTAGTCATGGTGATGGCCTTCTTGGCACAATCAATCAATCCATGATGTTTGGACATCCAGTCCATACCCAGCACTACTTCCAAACCTTTTGTTCCCAAAACAATCAGATTGGCATAAAAGTCTATTTCATGAATTCTGATAGGAACATCTTTGCAAATTTTTCTAGCTTTAGTTGTTGATCCAGGTATTTGCACTACCATGACATGCTTCAAACTGATGGGTTGAATCTTACTAGTGCATGCAAATTCTTCCGTAACAAATGAATGCGATGCTCCAGAATCAAACAGCACTCTTGCAGGTATTGAGTTAACAGAGAACATACCCAGCACGACATCTGGGGCTTCCTGAGCTTCTTCCGCACTCATGTGAAAGAGGCGGCCGCTGCGGTTGTTCGGGTTGTTGGGGGCGAACTTCTTGTTGTTGGCGACACGGCGTTGCTGCTGAGCAGGGCCAGTGGTGTTGGCGGCCATCTTGGCGAGTCGCTGGGGACACTCTTTGGAGTAGTGCCCCAACACACCGCACTCATAGCAGTTGATGGTGGACTTGTCCTTGGGGGCGACAGGGACAGCATTGCTCCCAGTCCTTGGAGCAGTGTTGGTGTTGGGGTTGGCAGGGGCTCTTGTCGGGGCGCGGTTGAAGTTGTTGTTGTGGTGGACGAAGTTGTTGCTGTTGTGGTGGTGTCCTCCCGTCCTGGGGTTTCCTCCGCTCCGGTTCTGATAACCGGGGCGCGACATCTGTGCCGGTGGCCTGTTGTTTCGGGGGTGAATCCTCCGCTTGAGCAGGGCGAAACTTGGTGTTGTTGCTGGGCCCACTGCATCATGCGGCGCTTGCGGTTTTCATTGGCCTGGTTCAGCTTGCCCTCCATCTGGATGGCGGAGTCAACAAGGGCTTCGAGGTCAGCAAAAGGGATGTTGACCAGTCTGCATCTCATCGTGCAGTCCATTCAGGAACCTCTCCTTCCTTTTCTCGGTGGTGTCCGTCTCATTACCTTGACAAGGTGAGGAACTTGTCGCGGTATTCTACCACGGTCAGACGGCCTTGCTTTAACTCGCGGAACTCATCCCGCATCTTCTTGATGAGACCCGGTGGCACATGGTACTTGCTAAACTTGAGCTTGAAGTCTGCCCAAGTCATGAGCTGCCCTGCATTCAATGCGCGAGCACTCGTCCACCAGGCACGTGCAGGTCCTGCCAGATAGTGGGTGGCAAACAGCACCTTGTCATCATCTTCCACTCCGGCAACCTCAAGATTGTTCTCCATTGTTTGGAGCCAATCATCAGCATCAAGGGGTTCCTCCGTCTTGCTAAACACCGGTGGGTTGGTGTTCTGAAAGTTCTTTAACTTGGAGCCCGGGTGATCATGGTTCCCGTGGCCTTGGTTGTTCTGTGCTAACTGTTGAAGTACAGCTAGGTTAGCTTGCCTTTCAGTCCTATCAACTTCTCGTTCAGCCAACATCTGTTGCAGTATCTGTGTCAACGCATCCGGATTGGCGTTGCGATTGGAATGTGCCATCTGAACAGAGATATGGATCATGAGATAAGAGGGACAATTTCTATGGCTTAATTTTGGGGAGTAAACTCACATTTATTTAAAACATGGTTCATAATATAAAAATATTACACATACGAACATAGTCATGAAGGTAGCAATTATTACAAGCCAACATTCCGGAGGGTTTGAAGAACCCTTTCAACAATCTACGATACAAGGGGCGAATGCAAGGGACCGATACATCTCAGGCTACGCGGTGCTCAAGGAGGGATGGAAGCTATCCATCGATGCGGAGCGGGAAGGTGGTGTCCATCCCGGCAGGCAGGTGCTGGTGGAAGTCCTGGTCTTCCTCTTCCTCCGGCTCGAAGTCGTTGTCGTTGCTGACGTAGGAGTAGCCATCCCCTTGGATGTCTTCCCCCTCGCCTTCTCCCTCCAGGATCTGGAGCTGCTCCACCTGAGTGGAGATGGTCTCCTTCAGGACGGCGATCTTGGTCTTGAGGCGGTGGATGGTGGCATCCCTCTTGGCGACCAGCTGGCGCAGAGTCCTGCGCTCCTTCGCGATGACCTTGATGGTATCCGCGTACTGGTTCAGCTGCTGCTGAGTGTGGTTGGCGGCGGAGCGGGAGTTGCTCAGCGCAGACCGAGTCTCGTACAGCATGTAGTCGAGGTGGTCCACATGGTGCCTCAGCACGGGGTGGTACGGCAGGCTGAGGGGCAGACCAACAGAGGAGTGCCTTGCGAAGTGCGCAAAGCGTTCCCCTTCGATGGCCAGCGAGTTCTGCCCGCACAGACGAGCGAGAGACTCCTGCAGAGCATGGGCGAGTCCATCCACCCAAGTGTTCTCGCGGAGCGAGAACTGGATCTGGCGGAACATGGGCGACTCCGGCTTTCCCGGAAGGTTAGCCATGATGAGCCACTGGAGCTGGCCGTTGTCCGAGATCTGACCCCCGTAGAACACGGGAGGCGTGCGTCCGAGGAAGTCGGTGAGAGCGAACAGATCTCGTTCAAAGATCAGATCCCCACCGTTCGCCAAGTCGTACACTTGGGTCTGGAGAAAGGGCTCCGTCGGGATGATGGGATCCATCTGTAGAGGGAGTGACAAATAAGTTAATAATTGTCAGTGTTCAAAATTTTAAGTAATAATCAATGAAATGGATTATTTCGAAAAAGAATTTCAAGGTAAGGGTAGGAGTGTATTTTCATAACTATTTTATTATAAACTAAGTTTGTTGGACGTCCATTCTAACTAAGGTCTTCTAAGGTCAAACAATGGCTCTGATACCAACTTGTCAACACCCGGGTTTTTAAGTCCGGATGCCCTATCATATCATACATCGCAATCCCAGGAAGATTGTTTTTGCGAGATATAATAGTAAGTCGTTCAGAGTCATCATTTATTACAACACATAAGGTCTTACATAAAGGGATCACATGATCCAATATTACACAAATAGATTGTTCAACATCACACATAAGTAGCGGAAGCGTAGTAGTAGTGGACTCATAATTCCACAGGCAACGCTTGACGTTAGAAGACGATCCTAGTTATCATAGACGTCCTGCTGTCCGTCATCCTGATACTGTTGCTCCTCTTCATAGTCTGGCATTTGAATAGCCAGGGCAAAGCCATGAGTACTTTTAAAGTACTCGCAAACTAATACTAAGGTAAAGCATAATATATTGTATTAAAGGGGTACTAAGCTCTAAGTTTATTTGCATAAAGCCAAGTTTTCTTTGAATAAACATTTAATAAAATCCTCATTATTTAATAGACTAACTCAAGTGGGAACATTAGTGTCATTCCCACCATTCATTTGGGATTCAAGACAATTCATCAATCACCATTATTATTCCAACATAAATCCTGATAACGGAAGTAGTATGGCCCTTCCAACCGTCCGTAACCGCGGACACGGCTATTCGAATAGGTTTAACACTCTGCAGAGGTTGTACTCTTGTGCCACAACTATTGATTTCATCCGTCGAGGATAACCCCGAATCATCGTAACTCAGTACGCGGATCATCAATCATAACCTTTCACTTATATGTCCTAGTATAGGCACCTCTCCCCATGAGCTTGGCCTCCCGGTGAGAACCAACTGTTAACCCGGGAACTGCACAGGGCTTGGGTCGTACATTCACCTCATATTCACATCATTTCTCACATACGGAGGCAGCCTCGGCGTAACCCCTATGATGCTTGTTTAGAGGGAACCCATACTAAAATACACAAGTTTCTAGTTAAGCCCTACCCATAATCAGGTATTGTGGGGGTACTTGTATAATTGGAAAGGTATCGCATTCAAACCCATATCAGGTTTATATCAAAAATCACCATCTTCTCTTGGTCATATTCCAAGGTTTCAATTTCATATCAAATCCACTTGTTCCCATCTAGAGTAGTCAAATTTTAATAATTTAGCAATAGCAACTATATGAGGGGTGCTATCTAGCTTGAGTGGTGTTCATCTAAACCAAGTATTATTCTATTGTATACATGGTGACTCATAAATCAAAAGTACTTTGAAATAAATAAACCAAAGTAAAATTTAAGTAAAAACATGGGATAGGTAATACATAAAAGTAAAGTGTGATGGTGCCTTTGCTCTTGTAGAGCTAAGCATTTGTATTTAGCAAGGGTTAGCTTGCCTTGAGCTGAGTAGTGATCAAAGTGCTCTTCCTCTTCTTGGGAGTAGGCCTCCTCCTCTTGGTAATCCTCGTTACTAGCGTCTATATACGAATACGAGGTATAAATACTAAACCAAACTCATATGCTAAACTAGGAACACTCAAAGAGTTCACACTCTAGTCCTATTATCAATCAAACATGGCATGGTGAGTTATTTGATGATTTCTTATTTATTAGAAAAATAATTTCCTCTCATTATTCCTATTTCTTAAATTTAGATAGGTAGATCCTTAAAGAAATTCATTTCTTCTCTTTACTTCATAATAAGATTTAATCTCTTCATATAATAATCAGGTATGAAATATAGGTTGACCCAAGTCAACATTTCATATCTATTATATGTGAGTCTAATTTAATTAAAGTGCTACACTACACATTTTATCATATTATTATTTTAAATGCATTAAAATCTCTAAGTAATACTTATCAGGGGTTCTTTAGCCTAGGTCATTCCCCCTGGTTATATTACTTAGGATCAAGATTTAAATGAGAGAGTAGCTCTCATACTATTCATTAAATTTGAATTCCAAGTTGAATGGTTCTAGAATTAACTACATAGCTATTTTATTTGATCTAGTCCATGATCATGCAAATAACCTGGCTATATTATTGCATAATCAATTAGAGAACATCATTTGTGATTTATTAGAATTGGAATCAACTTAAAATCATTTATAGATTATTTTTAATAATTATTTGAAGTTAGCAAAGGCCCTGCCTTGTTATTTTTGTCATTTAAAAATTAATACGAATTTGGACATGAGGCCAGTGGCATTAGTTAGATAATTTCATGAGCTTTCCAACGATATAAAGTTTGCTAGATTTGGTTTGGCAGATTTCAAACTATTCAATTTTTACTAAACTATCTGCGGCACAAATCAAATTAAGTTTAAACATTTATTTGAATTCTGGGCTGGGCGGGAAAGCTACTGGGCCGAAACGATTTAAACTACACAGCGCGGCCCAGCAAGCAACGGGTGCGGGTGGGCTGCGCTGACAGGGTGGGGGCCACTGTCAGCGCCTCATAACACGCCGAAGCGGTACGAGCGATGAGGAGCGTCGGATCAAGAGGCTGATCAACGGCTGGTGTGTGTCGTCGTCCCCGGCGGGATTCCGGCGAGCTCAGGGCGACAGTAGGGGGTCGGAGGGCTTACCAGGCCGTTGCAGGTCTCTGGCAAGGTGCTCGGAGAAGTGGTGGTCGACGAGGAACAGCCTGGTGAAGTGGCGGCGCTCGGGGAGGCTCCAATCGACGCAGAGCTTCCGCGGGCTCCGGCGGACTCGAGCTCGCAATTCGAGCAGCTCCGGCGAGCTCTGGTGAAATTGAGTGTGGAGTAGTGTTCAGTGAGGAGAGGGGAGTGAGTTGGGTGCTGAAGGGAGGAGCCGATCGTCGCTATTTATAGCGGCCGATGGTGGCCGTGGGGTGCTGTGGAGGAGTGGCCATGGCGCGGCTCCTGTGGTGCGTGAAAGGGCAAGGCGAGGACGGCTACGGCTAGGCGGTGTCCTGGCGATGCTCAACCCGCATTGGCGCAGAGAAAAGGGCGACGGAATGGATCGGGCGCGTGTGATGAGTGCCGCAGTACCCGCGGTACTCCACCGGCGAGGACGACGGTGACAAGGCCCTGGGCGGTGCTTGAGTGTGTCTAGCGCGTAGGGGGAGTGGAGTGGATGCTCGAGGCCATGGTAGGGATGCAGGGCGAGGACGAGCGCGTTCGAGTGCACGGCGTCCTGGCGCGCTCCAGAGCGCGGTGACCGGCATGGGCACGGTACTGGCATGGTTTTGGCATGGCTGTTCTGGCCAATGCCAAGCCTTGGCTTTGCTCGTGCGTGTACCGTTCGATTCCTTGAGTGCCAGAGAGGCTCGAGGACAAGAAGAAAGTGTGAGAGGAGGGATGGAGAGAGGATGGCCAAAGTGGCCGGCATGGTGTAGTTTTTCATTTGTTTGTGCTTCTCCTCAGCTTTAATCATCCATGCAAGTACTGGGCTAGAGGCAGGGGGTGTAGAACTAGCTAATGATCACCATTGCAAAGTGGTTTAGGGAAGAAACCAGTGGACACTTGTGTGTAACACAATTTGGAAATCATGCCTGCCAAGTGTTCGACACAATGGCCGCATGAAGAAAATTTTCAAATTTCGAAATTCTTTTTGGTGAATCTTGATGATATAATTAATGTGAGGTTTTGGTGGTGGTGGCACTCAATTTGGAAAAGAATTGCAAAGTTTCAAATTTGAGATGATCTTCTTTTTATTCTCAGATCCTCTTTTGTCAATTTAATTCTGGTCAACCTAGTCAACTCTGGCCATGGTGGTCAACATGAAAAGTACTCACCTTGACATGGTCTTGGATGACATGGCTTTGGTTGACAAAGTTTAGTTTAGGTTTTAAGAATTACAGGGGTGCAAAGTGGTGAAGAAAATATTTTTGGCTCATGTGACCATTATCATATGTAAGATGGATTCTTGATTTTTCTTGATTTGATTCATGATCCAAAGATGCAATTGTGTTAGTTTATCATATTGAAACATTTTAGAAGCAAGGAAGCAAGCAATTATGGCCTTGGTGATGATTTTGCATTTTGGCATATGATGTATGTGAGTGATTATGGGCTTTTTCTTATTTTCTTTATTTCTCCTCAATTTAGGGTTTTGTGATCTTGATTAGGGTTCATATAGTAATTGATTTACATGCTAACACTCATCATGGCAATAGCACAAAAGAAAATCACTTAAATGCACAAAACTATATGTGGCACTATATGCATAGAAAAGTTTTTGTTAATTGTAAATTTTGAGTAATTGAAATCTCACTTGCTTTATTATTGTTGAAAACTTGGGATGTTACATTGCGTGCTAAAGGAGCAAGTGCTTCTGTCATGTTTCCGATATGGTCCCGGGTTTCTTACCGGGACATGTTGTGATCTGGCTGCGCGGAGCTTTTCCTGGGGAGCGCTTGGGCGTCCCCGCTCCTAGACGGGCCGTGGCCACCCCCTTCCCCACATATCTGACATGTATCTCTTTCTCTCTTGCAAGATCGGTGCTCCAAGGCCAAGAGAGAAGGGCGACAACTTGGTGGATTCGGTGTGATGATGCATGCTGGTTTCACAAGAAGGTGTGGTGTCACCTTTAGTTAGTTGTCTTGGATGCTTCCTCGGGGTGTGGCCTGCATTTTTTTAATCTTTGATCTGCTTTGTAATTCATAAAAACTAAATCTCCTTTGTAAAAGCATTTCTCATCAATACAATGCCAAGTAAGCATTTAGGTGATATGGCATGTCATTAAATTAGGAGAGAGATGTTTGTGGTAACTATCTATGCTAGCATAATATCATAATTTTCAAGACAAAATGAATCTACAACCTAATAAATATGACTTTGCTTGATACTACACATATGTCCGTTAGTAACCACTATGGAGGTAGTAACATATAGCAGTAATATGCGCATATTACTACTGAATGTTACTCTCTTTTTGACGGATTATATGGTTGGCGCGTATCCCTATGTCGTAAATTTGACCATCAATTCAAATTTATGAGCTAGGGATATGGTCTGCCTAATGAGGAATTACTCCCCGCTATGATTAGTCTAAGGACCGAGGACTGATTTGCTAAGATCAAAAAATGCATAACTCATCTTATTAATTATTATATGCACCAAGAATTTCACATGCATTGAAAGAGAGACATCTTATAATGTCTACTCCCTTCATACCGGTTTATTGGGCTTGATAGCGAGAACACTGCGACATATGATAGGGGGAGAGGATTTTTTAGGGGATAATTTTAGGCCAATCAAGCCTTGCATGCAGCGTCTGTTTCCATGCACAGCATAACTAAAGGGAGGGAGAAACCATGTAAGCTCTTAATTTTTTAAAAAAGGTCATATGCCTTATAATCCCTATGAATAAAAAAGAGAGAAGTCCAATTTACCCTTCTAAATTTGTCTCGAAGTTCAGCTTACAACCCTTAACTTTATTTTGGTTCAACTTTCAACCATGAATTCTAAAAACCGTTCAGAATCACCCCTTGCATTGTCTTAAGCTGGTTTTCTTGTGTATTGTACTGGATAAATATGTGAGCAACGAGCTCAAATTGCGTAGGTGTTTGCCAAAGGATCGACCATCCGCGTATTCTGTTGTGTTGCGTCCCTCTTCTACTGCCTATGTGAAAGCTAAATATCATACCTCTCTCTATCACAATTATCAGCACGAGACTAATTGTTTTCATCTCTCTCAATTCTGCTCTAAATTTGCAACCGACAGTAGCAACAACACGCCTCTCTCATGGATCAACGATGGTGCTGTAGCATTTACCCTCCGTTGTATGCCTCAACTTCTCCATGGAACCACGTCGCAGCTACTACGACGCTCCCATATCGCTGACCCCGCACCGCCCGTCGGATCCTCGACCGGTGATGCAGAGGCGTACGCCATAGCCCGTGATAAGTCTGAAACGTATCTATAATTTTTGATGCTCCATGCTTGTTTTACACCAATTTGTATATGTTTTCCTCATGCTTCATTGCACTTTTATACATTTTCCGGCACTAACCTATTAACAAGATGCTACAGTGCTAGTTCCCCGTTTTCTGTTGTTTTGTAATTCAGAAGTTGTACGGTAATATTCTCGGAATTGGACGAAATAAAAGAAGTCAATATTTTTCTGTAATGAAGACAGAGTCCCAGGGGGAGTCGAAGAAAGGCAGCAGGCGGCGCACCGGCCCTAGGCGTGGCCTGGCCGTGGCCCACGCCTAGGGGTGGTGTGGGCCCTCTGGCCTCCACCGACATCGCCCCTCCGCCTATTTAATCACGATCTCGGGAAAACCCTGAACACCCGAGTCTCCATCCACGAAAAGTTCCATCGTGGCCGCCATTGCAGACCCTAGCTCGGGAGGGTTCTGAAGCTCTTCTCGTCACCCTGCCGGAGGGGGAAATCATCATCGGAGGCATCTACATCGCCATGCCCGCCTCCGAAGTGATGCGTGAGTAGTTCATCCATGGACTATGGGTCTATAGAAGTAGCTAGATGGTTGTCTTCTCCAATTTTTGTCTCATGTTTAGATCTTGTGAGATGCCTAACATGATCAAGATCATCCTTACGTAATGCTACATGTTGTGTTTTTTGGGATCCGATGAATATTATATACTATGTTGAGATCGATTATATATTCTTGTCAAATGTTATTTGTGATCTTGCATGCTCTCCGTTGCTAGTAGATACTCTGGCCAAGTAGATTCTTGTGACTCCAAGAGGGGGTATTTATGCTCGATAGTAGGCTCATGCCTCTAGTTTTCTGAAAAAGTGACAATAACTTCTAAGATTGTAGATGTGTTGTTACTACTAGGGAGAAAACAACAATGTACGTTTTATCCAAGGGTACTTGTGTTGTTTACTTTACACACATTGCTTAATGCGATAATCTATTGCTTGCAACTTAATTGCATGGAAGGGGTTCGGACGATAACCGGAAGGTGGATTATTAGTCATAGACGCAATTGGATTACGGTCTATGTATTATGTTGTAATATACAAACAAATCTCATAGTAATCATCTTGTCATGTATGGTCAGTATTCTGTCAGTTGCCTAGCTGTAATTTGTTCACCCATCATGTTATTTATCTTTATGGAGAGACACCTCTAGTGAACTGTGGACTCCGGTCCTTTCCTTTGCACTGATAAATTCATCTACTGCAATCCTGTTTTGTTTACTTACTGTAAGCTCTGTACTTTTTAATTAGTGCAAACATCTCCTTCCACTCGATACATTTAATCCTTTGTGTTCAGCAAAACCGGTGAGATTGACAACCTCACTGTAAGTTGGGGCAAAGTATTTTGGTTGTGTTATGTGCAGGTTCCATGTTGTTGCTAACGCCGGTAGTGCGCCCTGCCACTAGTCAGCTAGCAACACCTTCATAAGTCACGCCTTTCTCCTACTGGTCGATTAAACCTTGGTTTCTTACTGAGGGAAAACTTGATGTTGTTCTCATCACACCTTCCTCTTGAGGTTCCCCAACGTGGTTGCCAACTTCCACGGCAGCACCATCAAGACTTTTCTGGCGCTGTTGCCAGAGAGAAAGAGGATTTCTGCAAGGGGAGTCTTTACTTTGTTATTGTTTTTCTTAGTTTATTTTATTTTGTCTTGTTTACTTCATTATATAAAAACACAAAAAAATTAGAGTCGATTATTGATGTTATTTCTGTTGCTTAGTTTTAATTTTGATAAAATGGGTTCCGCTGAAAATACTAAGTTATGTGACTTTACTAGAACCAACAACAATGATTTTATTTGTACACCTATTGCTCCACTTGCTACTACAGCAGAATTCTATGAAATTAAATCCTGCTTTATTAAATCTTGTTATGAAAGAGCAATTTTCTGGTGTTAGTACTGAAGATGCCGCTTCTCACCTTAATAATTTTGTTGAACTTTGTGAGATGCAAAAATATAAAGATATAGATGGTGACATTATTAAACTGAAATTGTTTCCTTTCTCTTTGAGAGGTAGAGCTAAGGATTGGTTGCTATCTTTGCCTAGAAATAGTATTGATTCTTGGGTTAAAAGGAAAGATGCTTTTATTCAAAAATATTATCCTCCTGCTAAGATTATATCCTTGAGAAGCGATGCTAGCGTGTAGAAGCTTCCTTGTGACGGTACATCACACGTCCGTTGGGAACCCCAAGAGGAAGGTATGATGAGCACAGCAGTAAGTTTTCCCTCAGTAAGAAACCAAGGTTTATCGAACCAGTAGGAGATGAATGCCACGTGAAGGTTGTTGGTGGAGGAGTGTAGTGCGGCGCAACACCAGTGATTCCGGCGCCAACGTGGAACCTGCACAACACAATCAAAATACTTTGCCCCAACTTAACAGTGATGTTGTCAATCTCACCGGCTTGCTGAAAACAAAGGATTAAACGTATGGTGTGGAGAATTATGTTTGCTTGTAGAAAACAAGAGAGAACAGATTGCAGTAGATTGTATTTCAGATGTAAAAGAATGGACCGGGGTCCACAGTTCACTAGTGGTGTCTCTCCAATAAGATAAATAGCATGCTGGGTGAACAAATTACAGGTGGGAAATTGACAAATAAAGATTCATATACATATCATGATGATCACTATGAGATTTAATCAGGGCATTACGACAAAGAACATAGACCGCCATCCAACATGCATCTATGCCTAAAAATTCCACCTTCAGGTTAGCATCCGCACCCCTCCAGTATTAAGTTGCAAACAACAGACAATTGCATTAAGTATGGTGCGTAATGTAATCAACACAAATATCCTTAGACAAAGCATTGATGTTTTATCCCTAGTGGCAACAACACATCCACAACCTTAGAACTTTCTGTCACTGTCCCAGATTCAATGGAGGCATGAACCCACTATCGAGCATAAATACTCCCTCTTGGAGTTACAAGTATCAACTTGGCCAGAGCCTCTACTAGCAACGGAGAGCATGCAAGAACATAAACAACACATATATGATAGATCAATAATCAACTTGACATAGTATTCCATATTCATCGGATCCCACCAAACACAACATGTAGCATTACAAATAGATGATCTTGATCATGTTAGGCAGCTCACAAGATCTAAACATGATAGCACAAGAGGAGAAGAAAACCATCTAGCTACTGCTATGGACCCATAGTCCAAGGATGAACTACTCACGCATCAGTCCGGAGGCGGGCATGGTGATGTAGAGCCCTCCGTGATGACCCCTCTCCGGCAGGGTGCCGGAGGCGATCTCCGTAATCCCCGAGATGGGATTGGCGGTGGCGGCGTCTGGAACTTTTCCGTATCGTGGCTCTCGGTACTAGGGTTTTCGCGACGGAGTGTTTAAGTAAGTAAGGCAGAGTGAGGAGGGGGGGAGTTGATACATCCAATTTGCATCACTATTTTGTATCATAATTTGCTGTTATTCATTGATATATTTCATATTGGGACACAATACTTATGTTATTTCATCTATTTTGCATGTTTCATCATCATTGGAGGATCAAGCACCGGAGCCAGGATTCTGCTGGAAAAAGCACCGTCAGAACGCAATATTTCGGAAGATCAACTGTGGAAGGGAATTTCACGTAAATTCCTATTTTTCCAGATGACGGAGGGAGCCAAAAGGGGAAGCAGAGAGGAGCCACTGTGGCCAGACCACGGGCGGCGCGGCCCAAGGCGGCCGCGCCACCCTCGTGCTCGGGGCCCCACAGCCCCTTTCGCCTCCTTTTCTTCGCGTACTCCTTCGTCCCGAAAACCTAAGCCACGAGAGGACCTCACGAGTTACAGCCGCTCAAGGGGCGGAGAACACCAGAGAGAAAAGAGCTCTCCGGCGGGCAGGAATCCGCCGGGGAAATTCCCTCCCGGAGGGGGAAATCGACGCCATCGCCATCGTCATCGAGCGGGACATCATCTCCATCATCATCATCATCATCTCCACCATCTCCACCGCCATCACCACCGCTGCACCTCGTCATCGCTGTAGCAATTCGGGTTAAATCTTGATTGTTTGATAGGGGAAACTCTCCCGGTGTTATTCTATACTTGTTGTAGATGCTATTGAGTGAAACCATTGAACCAAGGTTTATGTTCAGATTGTTATTCATCATCATATCACCTCTGATTGTATTCCATATGATGTCTCGTGAGTAGTTCGTTTAGTTCTTGAGGACATGGGTGAAGTCTAAATGCTAGTAGTGAATTATGGTTGAGTAATATTCAATGTTATGATATTTAAGTTGTGGTGTCATTCTTCTAGTGGTGTCGTGTGAACGTCGACTACACGACACTTCACCATTTATGGGCCTAGGGGAGTGCATCTTGTATTCGGTGCTAATTGCGGGGTTGCCGGAGTGACAGAAACCTAAGCCCCGTTAGTATATCGATGCAGGAGGGATCGCAGGATCTCAGAGTTTAAGGCTGTGGTTAGATTTATCTTAATTACTTTCTTGTAGTTGCGGATGCTTGCAAGGGGTATAATCACAAGTATGTATTAGTCCTAGGAAGGGCGGTGCATTAGCATAGGTTCACCCACACAACACTTATCAAAACAATGAAGATTAATCACCTGATGTAGCGAAAGCACTAGACTAAAATCCCCGTGTGTCCTCAGGAACGTTTGGTCATTATAAGTAAACAAACCGGCTTGTCCTTTGTGCTAAAAAGGATTGGGCCACTTGCTGCAATTATTTCTCTCGCATTTTATTTACTTGTACTTTATTTATCTGCAATATCAAAACCCCCTGAATACTTGTCTGTGAGCATTTACAGTGAATCCTTCATCGAAACTGCTTGTCAACACCTTCTGCTCCTCGTTGGGTTCGACACTCTTATTTATCGAAAGTACTACGATACACCCCTATACTTGTGGGTCATCAAGACTATTTTCTGGCGCCGTTGCCGGGGAGTGAAGCGCTATTGGTAAGTGGAATTGGTAAGGAAATTTACTGTTTGTGCTGATTTTATTTCTGCCTGCTGCTATAAATCATTATGGAGAGATCTTCTCTTCAATTTCTATTTGGGAAATCTACTACTACTGCAACGGTAGTGGATGAAGCGCCAGGTGAGGAAGTAGTACCATATAAAATACCTATGAAAATTATTGAACGTGTTATGGATAACCGCTATGAAGGGGATGGAACTGTCCATCCTGGTGATCATTTATTGTTTTTGCATGAATTATGCGGGTTATTCAAATGTGCAGGTATTTCTATGAATGAAGTTAGAAAGAAACTATTCACTATATCGCTGTCTGGTAAAGCGGCGCACTGGTATAAATTGCTGAAGAATGGTGATTCTATTGATTGGGAGGACATTGTGCCTTTATTTTATTCCAAATTTTATCCTCCAAGTGAAATTCACAAAGATCGGAACCGCATATATAATTTCTGGCCTCATGATGGAGAGAGTATCGCCCAAGCTTGGGGGAGATTGAAGTCTTTAATGCTCAAATGCCCCATTCATGAGCTTCCTGGTAATGTTATTATTGATAATTTCTATGCAAGACTTTCTTTTCAAGACAAGACCTTGCTGGATACTTCTTGTTCTGGATCATTTACACGCAAGAATGAAGAGTTTAAAAGGGACCTTCTTGATCGGATCCAAGAAAATACTGAAGGATGGGAGAACGACAAAGATAGAGAATCAGGTATAACTTATGATTATAAATGCATTGAAGCTTTTATGAATACTGATAAATTTCGTAATATGAGTGCTACATATGGTCTTGATTCCCAAGTTGTTGCAAATCTTTATAAAGCTTTTGCCTCTCATTATGAACTGCCTAAGAAGAATTTTGATAAGTATCATGAACCGTATAAAGATAAAATTGATTCATCTGTAAACAAATGTGTAGTGGTTGAAACTGTTGATAATGTTATTCCTGAAGCTTATATTGAAAAAACTCCTTTCCCTGCTAAAATGAAGGAGTACTCTGTCATATCTAGTGCGGTTAATAAAAGTGAAAAGAAACCTAAAGAACCTGAAGAACAAATTAAAATTGAACCTGCTGTTGCTATAGTTAAAGATCTTGTGACTGAAAATGTGGAGGATGGTCATATTATTTTCTGTGAAGATGCTTCTAATATTGTTTCACATCCTAATAAATCCAAACAAGTTAGTGTTCCTATGCTATCTGTTAGAATTGGTGATCATTGCTATTATGGTTTATGTGATATTGGTGCAAGTGTTAGTGCTATACCTTATGAGCTTTACACGGAGATTATGCACGAAATTGGTTCTTGTGAACTTGAAGATATTGATGTGGTTATTCATTTGGCTAATAGAGAAACTATTTCTCCAATTGGTATTGTTCGAGATGTGGAAGTTCTATGTGGTAAGATTAAATATCCTGCTGACTTTTTGGTACTTGGTTCTGCTGCTAGTGATCATTGTCCTATCATTTTTGGTAGACCTTTTCTAAATACTTGTGGAGCTATTATAGATTGTAAGAAAGAGAAAATTTTGACTAGATTTGCTGGTGAACCTTATGAATTTAACTTTTCTAAATTTACCAAAACTCCTTATAAAGCTGACTTGCCTAGTAATGATTTTAAAATGGAGCAGTGTGCATCTATTGTTCTTGTTCCTAATAATCCTTTGCAGCAACATTTGGAGAATAGTGAAAGTGAAGCTTTTAGGAAAGAAAGAGATGAGCTTGAGGAAATTTTTCTTCGCCAACCTATTCTCAAGCATGATTTACCGGTGGAAGATTTGGGTACAACACCGCCACCAAAGGAAGATCCTGTTTTTGATTTAAAGCCTTTACCTGATAATCTTAAATATGCTCATATTGATGATAAGAAAATATATCCTGTTATTATTAGTTCTAAGCTTTCAGAGATTGAGGAAGAAAGGTTATTGGAAATATTGAAGAAACACCGAGGAGCTATTGGCTATACTCTTGATGATTTGAAAGGGATTTCTCCTTCTATTTGCCAACATGCTATTAATATGGAAGATGATGCAAAGCCTGTTGTTGAACATCAACGTCGTCTAATTCCGAAGATGAAGGAAGTGGTAAGGAACGAGGTATTAAAACTCCTTGAAGCTGGTATTATATATCCTATTGCTGATAGTAGATGGGTTAGTCCTGTTCATTGTGTTCCTAAGAAAGGAGGAATGACTGTTGTGCCTAATGATAATGATGAGCTTATTCCTCAAAGAATAGTTGTAGGTTATAGAATGTGCATTGATTTTCGAAAAGTTAATAAAGTTACTAAGAAAGATCATTACCCTTTACCCTTTATTGATCAAATGTTAGAGAGGTTGTCTAAAAATACTCATTTTTGCTTTCTTGATGGTTATTCTGGGTTTTCACAAATTGCTGTTAAAGCTAAAGATCAAGAGAAAACCACTTTTACTTGTCCTTATGGAACTTATGCTTATAGGCGTATGCCTTTTGGTTTATGTAATGCTCCTGCTACTTTTCAAAGATGCATGTCTGCTATTTTTCATGGTTTTTGCGAAAGTATTGTAGAGGTGTTCATGGATGATTTTTCTGTCTATGGGAATTCTTTTGATAATTGCCTGCGAAACCTCGATAAAGTTTTGCAGAGATGTGAAGAAACTAACCTTGTTCTTAATTGGGAGAAATGCCACTTTATGGTTAATGAAGGAATTGTATTGGGACATAAAATTTCTGAGAGAGGTATTGAAGTTGATAGAGCTAAAGTTGAAGCAATTGAGAAGATGCCCTATCCGAGGGATGTTAAAGGTATTCGTAGTGTTCTTGGTCATGTTGGGTTTTATAGGAGATTTATTAAAGATTTCTCTAAAATTTCAAAGCCTCTTACTAATCTTCTTCAAAAAGATGTACCTTTTGTTTTTGATGATGATTGTAAAGAAGCTTTTGAAACTCTAAAGAAAGCCTTAACAACTGCTCCTATAGTTGAACCTCCTGATTGGAATTTGCCTTTTGAAATTATGTGTGATGCTAGTGATTTTGCTGTAGGCGCTGTTCTTGGACAGCGGGTAGATAAAAAATTAAATGTTATTCATTATGCTAGTAAGACTCTTGATGCTGCTCAAAGAAATTATGCTACAACTGAAAAGGAATTGTTAGCTGTAGTCTTTGCTTGTGATAAGTTTAGACCCTATATTGTTGATTCAAAAGTTACAATTCATACTGATCATGCTGCAATTAGATACCTTATGACAAAGAAAGATGCTAAGCCAAGGCTTATTAGATGGGTACTTCTGTTGCAAGAATTTGATTTACATATTATAGATAGGAAAGGTGCTGATAATCCTGTTGCCGATAATTTGTCTAGATTGGAAAATATTGCTTATGATCCTGTTCCTGTTAATGATAGTTTTCCAAATGAACAATTGGCTGTAATAAAGGTGAGCTCGCGAGAGAGCCCTTGGTATGCAGATTATGCTAACTTTATTGTTTTGAAGTATTTGCCTCCAACCTTTTCAGCTCAGCAAAGGAGGAAATTCTTTTATGACTTGAGGCATTATTTTTGGGATGACCCACACTTATATAAAGAAGGAGTGGATGGTATTATGCGAAGATGTGTTCCCGAATATGAACAACAGGAGATATTGAATAAATGTCATGGAAGTGTTTATGGAGGACATCACGCTGGAGATAGAACCGCGCAAAAGGTTCTACAATCAGGTTTTTATTGGCCAACACTCTTCAAGGATGCAAGGAAATTTATTTTATCTTGTGATGAATGTCAAAGAGTTGGTAATATCTCTAGACGCAATGAAATGCCTATGAATTATACTCTTGTTATTGAACCATTCGATTGTTGGGGATTCGACTTCATGGGTCCTTTCCCTTCTTCAGACGGTAACACTCATATACTTGTCGCTGTTGATTATGTTACTAAATGGGTAGAAGCTATACCTACAAAGAGTGCTGATGGTGAGACCTCTATAAAAATGCTTGTAGATATTATATTTCCTAGATTTGGAGTACCTAGATATATTATGACTGATGGAGGTTCTCATTTCATTCATGGAGGTTTTAGAAAAACTCTTGCTAAGTATGGTATTAATCATAGAATTGCTTCTGCTTATCATCCTCAAACTAGTGGTCAAGTAGAATTATCAAATAGAGAGATTAAAGCTATTTTAGGAAAGACTGTTAATAAATCTAGGAGGAATTGGGCTAGCAAATTGAAAGAAGCACTATGGGCTTATAGAACTGCTTATAAAAATCCTATGGGAATGTCACCTTATAAAATGGTTTATGGAAAAGCTTGTCATTTACCTCTAGAACTAGAGCACAAAGCTTATTGGGCTGTTAGAGAACTAAATAAAGATCCTAAATTAGCCGGTAATAAGAGGTTGTTGCAATTAAGTTCTCTAGATGAATGGAGAAGTGAAGCTTATGAAAATGCTAAACTCTTTAAAGAAAAAGTTAAGAAATGGCATGATAGAAGGATCATCAAAAGAGAATTTAATGTTGGAGATCAAGTTCTATTGTATCGGTCTCGTCTCAGATTCTTTGCAGGGAAATTACTCTCGAAGTGGGAAGGACCATATGTTGTTGAGGAGGTGTATCGTTCAGGAGCAATTAAAATTATCTCTCTCCAAGGCAATGCCACACAAGTGGTGAATGGACAAAGACTCAAGCATTATATCTCGGGCGATTCTTATAATGTTGATGTTGATATTATTCAAGTGGAAACACCGGAGGCTTTCATCAAAGGACAAATTGACAGTCCGCCAGAACTGGACTTTGAATAGGTAACAGTATAGGTAATAAAAAGTCCGCGTTTACTTTTCCGAACATTATTTCTGCTGTTTTTGGAAAATATGAAAAATTACGGAATCGAAACGGAGTGGAAAAGACGCGCGAGGGCCCGTCACCACAGGCCGGCGGGCCCCACCCTGGCCGCGCCGACCTATGGTGACGGCACCTCGGCGTCCCGTTTCCACTCGTTTTCGGCCTGGAACCTTCCTTTTGTCGTAAAAATATTTGCTATATAATCCCCCGGACCCCTGGAGGTCCGTAATATCGTTTTCTCGTCGTGTTTTGTTTCGAGCTGTTTTCTGCCAGGATCTGCTTCGGATCTAGATCCATCATGTCTTCGTCGGGAACTCAGAAGGACAGCTTCTTTGAGGACGTCGTCAACCCGTACATGAACGAGCTGAAGATGCACCCCAAAGAATTGCTGCTCGTGGATGGAGAGTTGCAGATCAAAGATGTCCAGGGTCCTAAGGGAGAAGGGAGTTTGGAAGACCGGATGGAGAAACTGGAACAAGAGGTCTTCAACTACAAGAAGATGGCTGAGCGTGAAGTGGATATCTTTCACAAGATTGTGTCTGAACTCATTGATGGGCACAAGAAGGAGACTGCAAAGCTGTGGGACGATATCTTCTCACTTCACGACACCACCAACAAACTCCAAGCTCAACTCTATGATGTTCATAATCAAAACTGTGAGTATGAAAACAGGTTTAAGCGCATAAGTCATGCTGCTAGTTTCAGGTTTCCGGAGACCAAGATGTCTTTTGTTGATGGAGGGCCTCTTCCATGGAAGTCTGATGACGACAAAGATTCACCATCATCACCGAAGGAGTAATTCATCATCGGTATTGGCATCCCCTTGGTTTGTTCCAAGCTTGGGGGAGTGCCGCGGTATCACATCATCACCACCTTTATCTTTTACTATCAAGTAGTGTCATATCATGAGTAGGGAAGTTATCATATGGAATAGTATGCAATGTGGAAGTATCTCTCTTAGTTGGTTATCTATGTATCCGTTGGTGTGAGTTATCGTTATGGAATATTAATGAGAAGTCTTATCATTTACTTTTTGCACACCTTATTTTAGTTTGCAATCTCCATTATATGATTACTCTTGACATGAGTATTGATATCACTTTGGGAGCATCGAGTAAATCTATTTGGTTTTGGCAAACTTAGCATTGGTCAATAGCAACAACATCTTGATGTTTAATAAAGAGAGAAATACACTTAGATATACTACTCTATTATCTCTATGCTTAGTATTCTGAAGTTAAAATTGCTTGTGCTTATGAGAAAGATGCATGATTGTTTCTATCATATGTATATTTGTTTGTTTCCCTCAACCTTTATGCTTGCTATCAAACCTTGCTAGCCAAAGACCTGTATCGAGAGGGAATGCTTCTCATACATCCATAACCTTAGACCAAACCTATGCCATTTGTGTCCACCATACCTACCTACTACATGGTATTTTCTGCCATTCCAAGTAAATACTTCATGTGCTACCTTTAAATTATTCAAACTATTACTCCTTATTTGTGTCAATGTTTTATAGCTCATGAGGAAGTATGTGGTGTTTTATCTTTCAATCTTGTTGGGCGGACTTTCACCAATGGACTAGCGGCACATCCGCTTATCCAATAACTTTGCAATAAGAGCTGGCAACGGGGTTCCCAGCCCCAATTAATAACTTTCATTAATAATTCTCTTCACATGTTTTGCTCTGAGTTATCAGTAAGCAACTTAATTTTGCAATAGACACTCCTCCATGGTATGTGAATGTTGGAAGGCACCCGAGGATTCGGTTAGCCATGGATTGAGAAAGCCAAGGTTGGGGGGAGTGTCACCCATAATAAAACTAAAATACATGTGTAAACAAAGAGAAGGGGGATGATCTACCTTGCTGGTAGAAATGCCGTCCCTCATGGGAGCCGCTCTTTGAAGGTTCGTTTGGCAAGGGGGTTAGAGTGCCCACTACCATTCGTTGACAACAACAAACACCGCTCAAAATCTTACTTTTATTCTCTTTATATGATTTCAAAACTTGAAAAGCTCTAGCACATGATTTAATCCCTGCTTCCCTCTGCGAAGGGCCTATATTTTACTTTTATGTTGAGTCAGTAAACCTATTTCCCTCTATCTCAAGCAAGCAATTGAGTTGTTGTGAACCAATCATTTATGCTATGATCCAGTTAATCATGTCTTTTATACTTTCTTGTTTAGTACCAATTTTATCTGAATGAATATGACTTTGAAGTTATCAATGATTATGAGGAGATTGTTATGCTTAAATATGAAGGCTCAGCTATAAATTCTAATATGAAAGCTTTGCTTAGAAGTACAATCCGTTAGTAGTTCTCTGACCAAGAACAAAGTTTGCCATCACCAATTATGATTTCTTATGCACCTTTACTTGTGATTTCTCTTTACTTATTTCAAGATGAGTTATATGAGGAAGTTGTTTACTAGAATGTCTTGTGTGAATGAATATGATGCTTCTTGTCCGTATTTTATTTATCGACTCTTCACTCCATAAACATGTGGTCTCGTTTATCGAGCTCAGTTTCGCTTGGGGACAAGCGAGGTCTAAGCTTGGGGGAGTTGATACGTCCAATTTGCATCACTATTTTGTATCATAATTTGCTGTTATTCATTGATATATTTCATATTGGGACACAATACTTATGTTATTTCATCTATTTTGCATGTTTCATCATCATTGGAGGATCAAGCACCGGAGCCAGGATTCTGCTGGAAAAAGCACCGTCAGAACGCAATATTTCGGAAGATCAACTGTGGAAGGGAATTTCACGTAAATTCCTATTTTTCCAGATGACGGAGGGAGCCAAAAGGGGGAGCAGAGAGGAGCCATGTGGGCCAGACCACAGCGGCGCGGCCCAAGGCCTGGCCGCGCCACTTGTGCTCTGGGGGCCCCACAGCCCCTTTCGCCTCCTTTTCTTCGCGTACTCCTTCGTCCCGAAAACCTAAGCCACAGAGAGGACCTCACGAAGGGTTACAGCCGCCTCTGCGGGGCGGAGAACACCGGAGAGAAAAGAGCTCTCCGCGGGCAGGAATCCGCCGGGGAAATTCCCTCCCGGAGGGGGAAATCGACTCCATCGCCATCGTCATCGAGCGGGACATCATCTCCATCATCATCATCATCATCTCCACCATCTCCACCGCCATCACCACCGCTGCACCTCGTCATCGCTGTAGCAATTCGGGTTAAATCTTGATTGTTTGATAGGGGAAACTCTCCCGGTGTTATTCTATACTTGTTGTAGATGCTATTGAGTGAAACCATTGAACCAAGGTTTATGTTCAGATTGTTATTCATCATCATATCACCTCTGATTGTATTCCATATGATGTCTCGTGAGTAGTTCGTTTAGTTCTTGAGGACATGGGTGAAGTCTAAATGCTAGTAGTGAATTATGGTTGAGTAATATTCAATGTTATGATATTTAAGTTGTGGTGTCATTCTTCTAGTGGTGTCGTGTGAACGTCGACTACACGACACTTCACCATTTATGGGCCTAGGGGAGTGCATCTTGTATTCGGTTGCTAATTGCGGGGTTGCCGGAGTGACAGAAACCTAAGCCCCCGTTAGTATATCGATGCAGGAGGGATCGCAGGATCTCGAGTTTAAGGCTGTGGTTAGATTTATCTTAATTACTTTCTTGTAGTTGCGGATGCTTGCAAGGGGTATAATCACAAGTATGTATTAGTCCTAGGAAGGGCGGTGCATTAGCATAGGTTCACCCACACAACACTTATCAAAACAATGAAGATTAATCAGCTGTATGTAGCGAAAGCACTAGACTAAAATCCCCGTGTGTCCTCAGAACGTTTGGTCATTATAAGTAAACAAACCGGCTTGTCCTTTGTGCTAAAAAGGATTGGGCCACTTGCTGCAATTATTTCTCTCGCATTTTATTTACTTGTACTTTATTTATCTGCAATATCAAAACCCCCTGAATACTTGTCTGTGAGCATTTACAGTGAATCCTTCATCGAAACTGCTTGTCAACACCTTCTGCTCCTCGTTGGGTTCGACACTCTTATTTATCGAAAGTACTACGATACACCCCTATACTTGTGGGTCATCAGGGCCCCACACCATAGGCCGGCGCGGACCCCATGCTGGCCGCGCCGCCCTATGGTTTGGGCGCCTCGTGGCTCCACTTCGTATCCTCTTCGGTCTTCTGGAAGCTCCATGGAAAAATAAGACCCTGGGCGTTGTTTCGTCCAATTCCGAGAATATTTCCTTTGTAGGATTTCTGAAACCAAAAACAGCACAAAACAGGAACTGGCGCTTCGGCATCTTGTTAATAGGTTAGTGCCGGAAAATGCATCAAAACATCATAAAGTGTGAACAAAACATGTAGGTATTGTCATAAAACTAGCATGGAACATAAGAAATTATAAATACATTGGAGACGTATCAAGCGACATAATGAAATTTAGATAATTTGATAATGAACATGTTGCTCAAGCGTGAGAAAGAATGAAATCTTTGGTAATGAATTGTCCCAGTCATGGACTGACTACTTGGATGATTATCCAAACTTTTTATGTAGGACTAAATTTTTCTTCAAGAAACCTTCTGGATTCAGCTGCTGGAGGTACCTTTATGTCCATTACTTTGGGGGCTGCAACTAAATTACTTGATGATATGATGATAAATTATTCTGAATGGCACACCGAGAGAGCTCCACAAGGTAAGAAGGTAAATTCTGTTGAAGAATCCTCCTCCTTGAGTGATAAAATTGATACTATTATGTCTATGCTTGTTAATGGTAAATCTCATGTTGATCCAAATAATATTCCGTTAGCTTCTTTGGTTGCTCAAGAAGAGCATGTTGATGTTAATTTCATTAAAATCAACAATTTCAACAACAATGTTTGTATGAATAATTTTGCTAGCAACAATTATAGGCCATATCCTTCTAATAATGGTAATTCTTATGGCAATTCGTATGGTAATTCATACAACAACAATAAAAGTGCCCCCTTTGATCTTAAACTCATGCTTAAGGATTTATTAGTAAACAAATTGCTTTTAATAAAATTGTTGAGGAAAAGCTTAGCAAAATTGATGTTCTTACTTCTAAAGTTGATAGCCTCGCTCATGATGTTGAATTTCTTAAATTTAAGGTTACGCCTCATGATGTTAAAGAAAGTAAAACTTTGAATGCCATTCAAGTTAGAATTGATGAAAATGTTAGGATGTTGGCGGAATTGCATGCTAGGTGGGAAAGAAAAGATGAAATTGCTAGAAATAATAATTTGACTAAAATTTGTACCATCACCACCACTAGTAGTAATGAAGTTTCAAATGCTAGCCAACCTCCTACTATTAATGGTAAAATAATTGGTGTAGGAAAAGTCCCCGCTCCTTCTACAAAATTGCCTAGAACCACTGAAACTGCTCCTGATAAGTGTGCTGAAATTTTTCGAAGTATGGGAGACAATAGTCCTTTTACCTTTGATAAAAATGACTTTGATTTTGATGATTGCAATATCTCTGAAGTAATTAAGTTCTTACAAAAGCTTGCTAGAAGTCCTAATGCTAGTGCTATAAATATGGCTTTTACAAAGCACATTACAAATGCTCTTATGCAAATTAGAGGAGTGAAATTAAAGCGTGAAGCTTCTATTCCTATAAAGTTAGAAGATGGCTGGGAGCCCATTATTAAGATGAAAATAGATGGCTTTGATTGCAATGCTTTATGTGATCTCGGTGCAAGTATTTCTGTTATGCCTAGAAAAATCTATGATATGCTTGATTTGCCACCGTTGGAACAATGTTATTTGGATGTTCATCTTGTTGATATTGCTGCAAATAAACCTTTGGGGAGAGTTAATAATGTTCTTATTATGGTTAACAATAACCTTGTCCCCGTTGATTTTGTTTTTTGGATATTGAATGCAATGCTTCTTGTCCAATTATTTTAGGAAGACCGTTTCTTAGAACTGTTGGTGCTGCTATTGATATGAGAGATGTGATTATTAAATATAAATTTCCACTCAATAAAGGTATGGAACACTTCCCTAGTGATGTCTACGGGTACTTCTATTCTTGTAGACAGTGTTGGGCCTCCAAGAGCAGAGGTTTGTAGAACAGCAGCAAGTTTCCCTTAAGTGGATCACCCAAGGTTTATCGAACTCAGGGAGGAAGAGGTCAAAGATATCCCTCTCAAGCAACCCTGCAATCATGATACAAGAAGTCTCTTGTGTCCCCAACACACCTAATAAACTTGTCAGATGTATAGGTGCACTAGTTCGGCGAAGAGATAGTGAAATACAAGTAGTATGGATGTATATGAGTGGTAGTAGTAATCTGAATAAAATATGGCAGCGAGTAAACATGCAACAGAACAGTAAGTAAGCGGTGTTTGCAGTATTGGAAACAAGGCCTAGGGATCATACTTTCACTAGTGGTAACTCTCAACATTGATCGCATAATAAATAACTCTTTCTCATATGTGCTACATACACTCTTTTGTTGGATGACAAACACCATTCGTTGTGTAGGGCTACAAGAGCACCTCAATGCCGGAGTTAACAAGCTCCACAACATTCGACATTCATATTCAAGTAACCTTAGAGCATAATAGATCATTGCAAAATAAACCAAGAACTAACATAGCGCACACACTGTCCACATTACACTATGAAAGGAGGAATAGATCACATCAATACTATCATAATGATAATTAACTCCATAATCTACAAGTGATCATGATCATAACCTACGAGAAGAACCACACGGTGCACACACTGGCACCTTTACACCATGCAGGAGGAATAGACTACTTTAATAACATCACATGAGTAGCACATAGACTAGTAGCGATACAAAGCTCATCATATGGATCTCAATCATGCAAAGCAGCTCATGAGATCATTGTATTGAAGTACATGGGAGAGAGATTAACCACATAGCTACCGGTACAGCCCTTAGCCTCGATGGAGAACTACTCCCTCCTCATGGGAGCAGCAGCGTTGATGGAGATGGCGGTGAAGATGGCGGTGGTGTTGATGGAGAAGCCTTCCGGGGGCACTTCCCCGTCCCGGTGGCGTGCCGGAACAGACTCGTCCCCGGATCTTGGCTTCGCGATGGCGGCGGCTCTGGAACTTTTCTCGTACCGTGGCTTAGGGTTTTCGACGCAGGGGCTTTATATAGGCGAAAGGGCAGCCTCGGAGGGGCCCTGGTGGGGCCAGACCATAGGGGGCGCGCCCCCCCCTTGGCCGCGCCGCCCCTCAGGTGGGGCCCCTGTGCTCCCCTATGGTGCCTCTCGGGTGTTCTGGAAGCTTCGTCCAATTATAAGATGATAGGCGTTGATTTCGTCCAATTCCGAGAATAATTCCTTACTAGGATTTCTGAAACCAAAAACAACAGAAAACAGGAACTGGCACTTCGGCATCTCGTCAATAGGTTAGTTCCGGAAAATGCATCAAAACGATATAAAGTGTGAACAAAACATGTAGGTATTGTCATAAAACAAGCATGGAACATCAGAAATTATAGATACGTTGGAGACGTATCAGCATCCCCAAGCTTAGTTCCTACTCGCCCTCGAGTAGGTAAACGATAACACAAATAATTTCTGAAGTGACATGCTACCATCATAATCTTGATCAACATTATTGTAAAGCATATGACATGAATGGAGTGATTCAAAGCAATGATCTATAGTTTGTTAACAAATAGATAACATATAGCAAAACTTTTCATGAATAGTACTTTCAAGACAAGCATCAAAAAGTCTTGCATAAGAGTTAACCCATAAAGCAATAAGTTCAAAGTAAAGGCATCGAAGCAACACAAAGGAAGATATAAGTTTCAGCAGTTGCTTTCAACTTTCAACATGCATATCTCATGGATAATTGTCAACATAGAGTAATATGATGAATGCAAATAAGCAAGTATGTAAGAATCAATGCACAGTTGACACAAGTGTTTGCTTCTAAGATGGAAGGAAATAGGTAAACTGACTCAACATAAAGTAAAAGATAGGCCCTTCGCAGAGGGAAGCAGGGATTAAATCATGTGCTAGAGCTTTTCAAGTTTTGAAATCATATAGAGAGCATAAAAGTAAAATTTTGAGAGGTGTTTGTTGTTGTCAACGAATGGTAATGGGTACTCTAACTACCTTATCAACCATACTTTCAAGAGCGGCTCCCATGAAGGACGTTATCTCTACCAGCAAGGTAGATCATCCCCTTCTCTTTTGTTTACACATGTACTTTAGTTTTATTTATTAGATGACACTCCCCCAACCTTTTGCTTACACAAGCCATGGCTAACCGAATCCTCGGGTGCCTTCCAACATTCACATACCATGGAGGAGTGTCTATTTGCAAATTTAAGTTGCTTACTGATAGATCAGAGCAAAACATGTGAAGAGAATTATTAATGCAAGTTAATTAATTGGGGCTGGGAACCCCATTGCTAGCTCTTTTTGCAAAGTTATTAGATAAGCGGATGAGCCACTAGTCCATTGTGAAAGTCTGTCAAGTAAATGACAAGATCGAAAGATAAAACACCACATACTTCCTCATGAGCTATAAAACATTGACACAAATAAGAGATAATAGCTTTTGAATTGTTTAAAGGTATCACATGAAGTATTTACTTGGAATGGCAGGAAATACCACATAGTAGGTAGATATGGTGGACACAAATGGCATGGGTTTTGGATCAAGGTTTTGGATGCACGAGAAGTATTCCCTCTCAACAAGGCTTAGGCTAGCAAGGTTGTTTGAAGCAAACACAAGTATAAACCGGTACAGCAAAACTTACATAAGAACATATTACAAGCATTATTAAACTCTACACTGTCTTCCTTGTTGCTCAAACACTTTTACTAGAAAATATATAGACCTTAGAGATACCAATCATGCAAACCAAATTTCAACAAGCTCTACAGTAGTTCTCCACTACTAGATTTAAACTACATGATGCAAGAGCTTAAACATGATTTATGAGAGCTCAAAACAATTTCCAAGTATCAAGTTATTCAAAACCATATGAAGCATTTTCTGATTCCAACCAAATAGCAACAAGTGAAGCGATCAACTTTCGTCCTTGAACATTAAAAGCAAAAATGAAGAACAGTAGTGTTCATATGAAAAAGTGGAGCGTGTCTCTCTCCCACACAAGCATGATAAGATCTGAATTTATTCAAACATAAACGAAAATAAAAGCACAGACGCTCCAAGTAAAGTACATAAGATGTGACGGAATAAAAATATAGTTTCACTAGAACTGACCTGATAATGTTGTCGATGAAGAAGGGGATGCCTTGGGCATCCCCAAGCTTAGATGCTTGAGTCTTCTTAAAATATGCAGGGATGAACCACCGGGGCATCCCAAGCTTAGACCTTTCACTCTTCTTGATCATAGTATATCATCCTCTTCTCTTGACCCTTGAAAACTTCCTCCACACCAAACTTCAAGCAAACTCATTAGAGGGTTAGTGCATAATAAAAATTCACATGTTCAGAGGTGACACAATCATTCTTAACACTTCTGGACATTGCACAAAGCTTCTGAAAGTTAATGGAACAAATAAACTCATTCAACATAGCAAAAGCGGCAATGCGAAATAAAATGCAGAATCTGTCAAAACAGAACATTCCGTAAAGACGAATTTTGCAGGGGCACTTAACTTGCTCAGATGGAAAAACTCAAAACTAATGAAAGTTGCGTATATATCTGAGGATCACTCACGTAAATTTGCAGATTTTTTTGATTTTTTTACAGAGGCTTCTGCACGAATTAGTGACAGACAGCAATGCTGTTTCTGCGCAGCAATCCAAATCTAGCATCAACTTTACCATAGAGACTTTACTTGGCACAAAAACTTGATAAGGAGAGGTTGATACAGTAGTAAACAACTTCCAAGACTCAAATATAAAACAAAAGTGTTGTAGTAAAATAAACACATGGGTTATCTCACAAGAAGTTCTTTCTTTATAGCCATTAAGATGGGCTCAGCAATTTTAATGATACTTTCGCAAGGATTAAGATTTGAAGCGAAAGAGAACATCAAGAAGCAAATTCAAAGCACATTTAAGCCTAACCCACTTCCTATGAAAAGGAATCTTGTACACAAATAGATTCATGAAGAACAAAGTGGCAAGCATAGAAAAGCAACACAAGCACAATTTCAAGATTCTCAACATAAAGAGAGGAAACTTAATATTATTAAGATGCATATAACCATGTTTCCCTCTCTCATAATAACTTTCAGTAGCATCATGAACAAACTCAACAATATAACTATCACATAAAACATTCTTGTCATGAGCCACATGCATAAAATTATTACTCTCCACATAAGCATAATCAATTTTATTAGTTGTAGTGGGAGCAAATTCAACAAAGTAGCTATCATTATCATTCTCATCAAGTGTAGGAGGCATAGTATAATCATAATAAAATTTACTCTCCATAGTAGGCGGCACCAAAAGACCACTATCATTGTAATCATCATAAATAGGAGGCAAAGTATCATCAAAGAAAATTTTCTCCTCAATGCTTGGGGGACTAAAAATATCATGCTCATCAAAACCAGCTTCCCCAAGCTTAGAATTTTCCATATCATTAACAACAATGGTGTTCAAAGCGTTCATACTAATATCATTGCTACTAGCATGCAAATAAGATTCCATAGGTTTTTTAATTTTCGCAGCAAACAATCCATGTCTTAACTCAGGAAATAGAATAAGAAGCTCATTGTTACTTTCCATTATGCCTAACTAGTGTAAACAAGAAACCAAAAGATGCAATTGCAGGATCTAAAGGAAATAGCTTCGAGCACTTACGGCAACAGAAAATAACTTAGTTACCGGGACCGGAGTATGAGTGCCCTTTACCTTTCCTCCCCCAACGGCGCCAGAAAATAGCTTGATGTCTACGGGTACTTCTATTCTTGTAGACAGTGTTGGGCCTCCAAGAGCAGAGGTTTGTAGAACAGCAGCAAGTTTCCCTTAAGTGGATCACCCAAGGTTTATCGAACTCAGGGAGGAAGAGGTCAAAGATATCCCTCTCAAGCAACCCTGCAATCACGATACAAGAAGTCTCTTGTGTCCCCAACACACCTAATACACTTGTCAGATGTATAGGTGCACTAGTTCGGCGAAGAGATAGTGAAATACAAGTAGTATGGATGTATATGAGTGGTAGTAGTAATCTGAATAAAATATGGCAGCGAGTAAACATGCAACAGAACAGTAAGCGGTGTTTGCAGTATTGGAAACAAGGCCTAGGGATCATACTTTCACTAGTGGTAACTCTCAACATTGATCGCATAATAAATAACTCTTTCTCATATGTGCTACATACACTCTTTTGTTGGATGACAAACACCAGTCGTTGTGTAGGGCTACAAGAGCACCTCAATGCCGGAGTTAACAAGCTCCACAACATTCGACATTCATATTCAAGTAACCTTAGAGCATAATAGATCATTGCAAAATAAACCAAGAACTAACATAGCGCACACACTGTCCACATTACACTATGAAAGGAGGAATAGATCACATCAATACTATCATAATGATAATTAACTCCACAATCTACAAGTGATCATGATCATAACCTACGACAAGAACCACACGGTGCACACACTGGCACCTTTACACCATGCAAGAGGAATAGACTACTTTAATAACATCACATGAGTAGCACATAGACTAGTAGCGATACAAAGCTCATCATATGGATCTCAATCATGTAAAGCAGCTCATGAGATCATTGTATTGAAGTACATAGGAGAGAGATTAACCACATAGCTACCGGTACAGCCCTTAGCCTCGATGGAGAACTACTCCCTCCTCATGGGAGCAGCAGCGTTGATGGAGATGGCGGTGAAGATGGCGGTGGTGTTGATGGAGAGGCCTTCCGTGGGCACTTCCCGTCCGGCGCGTGCGGGAGACTCCTGTCCCCGATCTTGGCTTCGCGATGGCGGCGGCTCTGGAACTTTTCTCGTACCGTGGCTTATTCGTTTAGGGTTTTCGACGCAGGGGCTTTATATAGGCGAAAGGGCAGCCTCGGAGGGGCCCTGGTGGGGCCACACCATAGGGGCGTGCCCCAGCCCTTGGCCGCGCCGCCCTGTGGGGTGGGGCCCCGTGCTCCCTCGGTGCCTCTCGGGTGTTGGAAGCTTCGTCCAATTATAAGATGAGGCGTTGATTTCGTCCAATTCCGAGAATATTTCCTTACTAGGATTTCTGAAACCAAAACAGCAGAAAACAGGAACTGGCACTTCGGCATCTCGTCAATAGGTTAGTTTCGGAAAATGCATCAAAACGATATAAAGTGTGAACAAAACATGTAGGTATTGTCATAAAACAAGCATGGAACATCAGAAATTATAGATACGTTGGAGACGTATCACCTAGAAATAGAAATAAGTCACCTTATGACTCTATTATTAGAACAAATTATGATGTTGATGCTTCTTCACTTGATAATACTTGATGCTAGCTCTTTTTCTGCGCCTAGCTGAAAGGCGTTAAAAAAAGCACTCTTGGGAGATAACCCATATTTTATTACTATAATTTTTCTTTTGTTGAGTCTTGGAAGTTATTACCACTGTAATAACCTCTTCTTATCATTTTTATTTCGTTTTTGCGCCAAGTATAGCCTCTAATAGGAAGAAAGTAAGATTTGGGAAAGTTGCTGTCCTGAAAACAGATTCTGTGTTGTCACCATAAAAACTCGTATAAATAGCCAGACGGAATTTTGAGCTGCTAATTTTTCTGGCCCAGGTTATTATCTAACTTTCATTAGTTGAACACTTTTCGAGATGAGCAACAGAAGATTTCCAAAAAAAATCGATCTTTACCTGCTATTCTGTTTTGACAGATTTCTGCCACTATTTGCATTTGCCTCTTAATCTCTTTATTTTTTAGTTCTTTTGAGCAAAGATTTTTTTAAGAGGTTGCTATAGTAGCTAATTCTTTGATAGGTGTTTGATATATGTTAGAACTGAACCCAAGTAGATTTGTTATTTCGATTGTACTAATGCTGCTAATAAGAATTGTGTGAAGTTTTGTATGAAGGAAGTTTTCAAGTGTATGGAGAGAATAATGATGTGATGAGATGAAGTATGGACAAAATATCAAGCTTGGGGATGCCCCTTCACCCCAAAAAATATCCATGAGGTACAAGCAGCAAAGCTTGGGGATGCCTAAGGCATCCCCTCTTCATCAACAAAGCAACATGTCATCTCTCTATGCGCTATATTTTTATTGCTTCATACGCTATGTGTTGTTTTTGGAGCGTCTTTATTTTTGTTTTTAGTTTAGTTTAGTTTTGTTTGCTGTAGTATATGGTTGGATCCCTTTGTTTTGGAGAGAGACACGCTCCGTTTTAATTGCATAGAACGCTCTCGTTTTCGATGTTATTATTCTGCGAGTGTTCTAGTTTTCTGGTACTGCGTTTAGCTCTTGTTATTTCGTTCGAATTTTGTTCAGAGCTCGTTAGTATTCTTTATTTATGTATGAGTAGCTCTCTGGTCCATATTGTTTTTCATCTCTGAGAGTTGTTTCAAATAAGTTGATTGGTGTTGGAGACGAGTAAAATGTTTCATGACTATAGTGATGCAAAAGGAAGCTTGTCTAGACTGTGGCATAGACTTTGGCATGTCATGTTGGATGTTATTTTTGTCATATGCTTAGTATTTATTGTTGTAGCATGACTTGTCTCAAATAGCTGAGAGTGCATAATGTGCTATTGTGATGCGCGTAGATGTACACATCCGTTGGGAACCCCAAGAGGAAGGTATGATGCGCACAGCAGCAAGTTTTCCCTCAGAAAGAAACCAAGGTTATGAAACCAAGAGGAGCCAAGAAGCACGTGAAGGTTGTTGGTGGAGGAATGTAGTGCGGCGCAACACCAGTGAAACCGGCGCCAACGTGGAACCTGCACAACACAATCAAAGTACTTTGCCCCAACGTAACAGTGAGGTTGTCAATCTCACCGGCTTGCTGAAAACAAAGGATTAAGCGTATCGAGTGGAAGATGGTGTTTGTTTGCAAAGAACAGTAACAGTAGAATGTATTCAGATGTAAAAGAATGGACCGGGGTCCACAGTTCACTAGTGGTGTCTCTCCAATAAGATAACTAACATGCTGGGTAAACAAATTACAGGTGAGCAATTGACAAATAAAGATTCAATACATATCAACGATGATTACTATGTGATTTAATCAGGGCATTATGACAAAGTACATAGACCGCTATCCAGCATGCATCTATGCCTAAATAATCCACCTTCAGGTTATCATCCGAACCCCTTCCAGTATTAAGTTGCGAACAACAGATAATTGCATTAAGTATGGTGCATAATGTAATCAACACAAATATCCTTAGACAAAGCATCAATGTTTTATCCCTAGTAGCAACAGCACATCCACAACCTTAGAACTTTCTGTCACTGTCCCAGATTTAATGGAGGCATGAACCCACTATCGAGCATAATTACCCCCTCTTGGAGTTACAAGTATCAACTTGGCCAGAGCCTCTACTAGCAACGGAGAGCATGCAAGAACATAAACAACACATATATGATAGATTGATAATCAACTTAACATAGTATTCTCTATTCATCGGATCTCGCCAAACACAACATGTAGCATTACAAATAGATGATCTTGATCATGTTAGGCAGCTCACAAGATCTATAAAATTGAAAGCACAAGCGGAGAAGACAACCATCTAGCTACTGCTATGGACCGATAGTCCAAGGATGAACTACTCACGCATCAATCCGGAGGCGGGCATGATGATGTAGAGCCCCTCCGGTGATGATTCCCCTCTCCGGCAGGTGCCGGAGGCGATCTCCCGAATCTCCCGAGATGGGATTGGCGGCGGCGGCCTCTCAGTAATGTTTTCCGTACCGTGGCTCTCGGTACAGGGGTTTCGCGACCGAGGCTTTAAGTAGGCGGAAGGGTAGGTCAGGGGCGACGCGAGGCGCCGACACAACAGGGGGCGCGGCCCAGGCCCAGGCCGCGCCCGTGTCCTGGCCGCTCGTGGCCCCACTTCGTTTCCTCTTCGGACTTCCGAAGCTTCGTGCAAAAATAGGCCCCGGGCGTTGATTTCGTCCAATTCCGAGAATATTTCCTTACTAGGATTTCTGAAACCAAAAACAGCAGAAAACAGCAACTGGCACTTCGGCATCTTGTTAATAGGTTAGTGCGGAAAATGTAAAATAACGCTGTAAAGTATGTATAAAACACTCAAGTATTGTAATAAAAGTAGCATGGAACATAAGAAATTATAGATACGTTTGCGACGTATCAAGCATCCCCAAGCTTAGTGACGAGGGAACACCTCGGCAATGCCTACGTATTGTAGACTTGGGTTTCGGGAGAGAGCGGCGATGGAGATTCCGGGGACGAGATTAGGCACACGACGTACCCAGCTTCGGGTCCCCTCGGTGGAGGATCCCTACGTGCTGCTAGCAATCCACTATATGATGATATGTATGTTTACAGGGTGCCGGCATAGGCGGGGCTATGTTGTCTATCTGTTGTCCTCCTTATTTCGGGTGCCCTGGCTAGCTTTATATATGCAACCAGCCTAGGGTTTTACAAGAGTCCTAGTCGACTACTTCTTCGGGTTGCCTTGTTGGGCCTTCTTCATATTGGGCCGAGCCGATCCAGGTATACCAATAATGGGTACCCGAAGGGTATACCCATGTCAGTAGCCCCCGAGTGTCTAGGGAAGTCGAAGACTTGCGTAGAGACTCCAAGCATAATCATCTCCAAAGGCGAGGTCCATGTCGTAGATCATGTGTAGCGTAGATGATGTCGACGATTCTTGAAATTATCGGGTGCGCGGCAGCGCTCCCAATGGGAGTAGCCCCCGAGTCTATGGGCAAGTGCTTGCACTTAGGCATAGACTCAAGTTGTACTACTCGATGAAGAACTTAACTATATTTCTGGAAGACTTGATGAAATCCATGTGCTCCCGATGGGAGTAGGCTCCACTCGAGTCATAGAATCGAGTTGAGTCTACAAACCTGAATTGCCGTAGATGTTGTCGAAGTTATCTTTCTATCGGGTGCGCGACCAGCGCTCCCGATGGGAGTAGCCCCCGAGGCTACAGCCAAGTGTTTGCACTTGGGTGTAGGCTCAACTTGCTTTTAATCGACACCACAATTTTTCCTCTTTCTTGTATCTTATCGGGAGGGTGAACAATACTCTCGATAAGAGTAGCCCCCGAGCCTATGGGCAGGTGCTTGCACCTAGGCATAGGCTCAAGTTGTACTACTCGATAAAGAACTTGACTATATTTCTGGGCGCAGCCCCTCTTTTTATCGACTCCAGGCCGTTGCTATTTTTATTTGACATCCATATCTATATTGTACATGGATAATGGTAATTGGGGCTAGTTCATCTGACGGATCAAGTACTAGTTAACTGCTCTAGTGGCAATCCGCAAAAACCTACTTCAAGATCACGTCCCTGGACATGATCCCGGGATACTGGTGTTAACTCGACAGGTGCCGCTTAAGGTCTTACCATTCGTCGAGTCCCAGTCATGTTTTATCGGGTACCTAACGTGTCCGTTAGGATTTTTCTTCGTATCTGTTGATACGGAAAAAGTAGCAAACCGACGTCAGAGACGGTGCCACGCCGCTCAGAACGGATCCGGGGTCTTACCTTCGCAGAGTTTTGCGGCATTCAGAGATTATTCGCGACTTTTAGCGCTCTGAGAATATATTGTCGAGTGCCTTGTTCGGCTGATGCAATGACCCATTTTACGGGTTCTTCTATATTTTTCTCGGGCGTGATGAGACAGCCGAATATATTGGATTCTTCTATATTGTCGGGTTCATCACCGATGCTCTTGCTCGGAAGAATATGACGAGTCAATGGACCCGAAGATTTGTCCATCTCTCTTTTTTTTTGTTCCTCCTTGATGAAAATTTCGTCGAGTTCTTTCTTGAAGAAAATTTCTTCGGGTCCTCCTTGAGGACAATTCTTCGGGTCCTTCTTGAAGATAATTCTTCGGGACCTTCTTGAAGATAATTTTTCGGGACCTTCTTGAAGATAATTTTTCGGGACCTCCTTGCAGATAATTTTTCGGGTCCTGTTCTTTCTTGAAGACAATTTCGTCGAGTTCTCTCTGTAGACAATTTCGTCGGGTTCTCTCTTATATACTTTGAATTTTTCTTTCTCCTGCACAAATAAACAAACTTTTTCTATCTTTCCCTTGACTCTCTTTTTCGCATGCGGTGTCAGATGCTCGGATTCGATGATATGTAAAGTGAATATATGCCGCGCAGCCCCCAACTGTCGGGTGCGACGAAAGTAAACGATAATTAACTTTGTGCAAAATAAAAGAACACTTAG
This sequence comes from Lolium multiflorum, assembly GCA_030979885.1. Lineage (NCBI taxonomy): Eukaryota > Viridiplantae > Streptophyta > Magnoliopsida > Poales > Poaceae > Lolium > Lolium multiflorum. The sequence goes on along the minus strand of CM061751.1, from coordinate 45,461,821 downwards.
CTTTATTGGGCACAACGGAATTGATGCGCGATGAAGTCCTCGAATGCAGAGAAGAAGTCGAGCCGAAGTAGAAACCACCAAATAGAAAAAGTGGATGCCGCCAAATTGTTGATGGAGAAACAGCCAAGCCCCCGAGCGCTGCTAAGGTGATGTCATGATTGCTATGTCACAGTCATAACTCGAGGCGAAGTTGTTGTTGAGCCCCCGAGTGTTAGCCGTGACGTCGAAATAAGTTGACGGAATCGTGGCGTCATATAAGGTGAAGCCATTTAAGACGAAACCATTGATAATAATATAATATGTATCCATATAGAGGATGAATCCATTGAACCGAAGAATCCAGTAATAACCATAGAAGATGAATCCGTCGAAGAAACGAAACCATTGACAATAATATAATATGGATCCATATAGAGGATGAATCCATTGAACCGAAGAATCCAGTAATAACCATAGAAGATGAATCCGTCGAAGAAACGAAACCATTGACAATAATATAATATGGATCCATATAGAGGATGAATCCATTGAGCCGAAGAATCCAGTAATAACCATAGAAGATGAATCCGCCGAAGAAAATAAATCCAGTAATAATCCTCGATGATAAATCCACTGACCCGAAACGCCTCGGGTAATGTTTTATAAGAGTAAACCAGTAATATCCATATAGATGAATCTTATAAGATGAATCCGATGAAGAAAAATCCAATAAGCCGAAGAAGATGAATCCACTGATCCGAAGAAGGTAATTTCACTAAGCCGAAAATAAATCCACTGAGCCGAAGGAGATATATCCAGAGGCGAAGAAAATAAATTCACCAAGTAATCGAGTGCATTTGTGGTAACAAAGTAATGGCACAGCCCAGTGTTGGGTGAATTTGCTGTAATATTGTAATGGTATAGCCCCCGAGTATTTGGGTATGGAGAAAATAAATAAATAAGTGAATCTTGGAGGAAGGGGAACACTTAGCTTTTTCATCGGGTACAACGGGGTCGTCGCTACAGCAAGTCGTGCGGCTGGCACAGTCGATGTAGGCGCGCGACGCCTGGCCGGAAGTAGTAGATGTGGTGGACGTAGTCGATGAAGAGGACGCAGTCGATGCGGTGGATCCGCAACGGGTGATCACCTGAGTATGTCGACTGATGATCCCTTTACCAGATGGTAAAATCGCGACAGCGAGTCTGCGACGATGGGCGCTCACGCTGTCGATCTGCCAGTGTCCTTGTAGCAGCATCACCGGCATTGAGGTCACTGAAATAGTTGGCGATGTATTTACTGCAGGTCGCCAGCCGACGTTAGCCATGCAAAGCAGGCCGATTCAGTAGTTTGGCCCTTCGTGTATCAATCTTCCAAATAATAGGTACAAACAACATGCACGCATGGGTTAGATTGAAAATTAAAATAATTGATTAACAAGCTTGTTAATGAAGAGAGATAGGGAGATGTCAAATCAGATGCATGTTGTGCTGCTCCTGTCGGGAATCTGTTTGCAGCAATTGGTTTTCAATGTAACGAAGCCCCAACGATCCTTGTGAGCGCGCGGCCTGGATTTTTTTTTTTGCCTTGTACGGTATGGTGTTTTCCAAATCGAAGACGCCATGGTTTCTTGGAAACAGCGACTCGGCAGCCATAGACAAGAAAGCCTGTCAGGCTTCCGATCAATCTGGAAGACGCGCGCTTGTGCGGTTGATTGAAGTTGATGTTGATGACGAACTCGATGATTGGATCCCGCCCGGATAACGAAATCCAGTCACCACGATTCCCACAGATGGCGCCAATTGACGAGGGAACCCCTCGGCAATGCCTACGTATTGTAGACTTGGGTTTCGGGAGAGAGCGGCGATGGAGATTCCGGGGACGAGATTAGGCACACGACGTACCCAGCTTCGGGTCCCCTCGGTGGAGGATCCCTACGTGCTGCTAGCAATCCACTATATGATGATATGTATGTTTACAGGGTGCCGGCATAGGCGGGGCTATGTTGTCTATTTGTTGTCCTCCTTATTTCGGGTGCCCTGGCTAGCTTTATATATGCAACCAGCCTAGGGTTTTACAAGAGTCCTAGTCGACTACTTCTTCGGGTTGCCTTGTTGGGCCTTCTTCATATTGGGCCGAGCCGATCCAGGTATACCAATAATGGGTACCCGAAGGGTATACCCATGTCAGTAGCCCCCGAGTGTCTAGGGAAGTCGAAGACTTGCGTAGAGACTCCAAGCATAATCATCTCCAAAGGCGAGGTCCATGTCGTAGATCATGTGTAGCATAGATGATGTCGACGATTCTTGAAATTATCGGGTGCGCGGCAGCGCTCCCGATGGGAGTAGCCCCCGAGTCTATGGGCAAGTGCTTGCACTTAGGCATAGACTCAAGTTGTACTACTCGATGAAGAACTTAACTATATTTCTGGAAGACTTGATGAAATCCATGTGCTCCCGATGGGAGTAGGCTCCACTCGAGTCATAGAATCGAGTTGAGTCTACAAACCTGAATTGCCGTAGATGTTGTCGAAGTTATCTTTCTATCGGGTGCGCGACCAGCGCTCCCGATGGGAGTAGCCCCCGAGGCTACAGCCAAGTGTTTGCACTTGGGTGTAGGCTCAACTTGCTTTTAATCGACACCACAATTTTTCCTCTTTCTTGTATCTTATCGGGAGGGTGAACAATACTCTCGATAAGAGTAGCCCCCGAGCCTATGGGCAGGTGCTTGCACCTAGGCATAGGCTCAAGTTGTACTACTCGATAAAGAACTTGACTATATTTCTGGGCGCAGCCCCTCTTTTTATCGACTCCAGGCCGTTGCTATTTTTATTTGAAATCCATATCTATATTGTACATGGATAATGGTAATTGGGGCTAGTTCATCTGACGGATCAAGTACTAGTTAACTGCTCTAGTGGCAATCCGCAAAAACCTACTTCAAGATCACGTCCCTGGACATGATCCCGGGATACTGGTGTTAACTCGACAGGTGCCGCTTAAGGTCTTACCATTCTGTCGAGTCCCAGTCATGTTTTATCGGGTACCTAACGCGTCCGTTAGGATTTTTCTTCGTATCTGTTGATACGGAAAAAAGTAGCAAACCGACGTCAGAGACGGTGCCACGCCGCTAGAACGGATCCGGGGTCTTACCTTCGCAGAGTTTTGCGGCATTCAGAGATTATTCGCGACTTTTAGCGCTCTGAGAATATATTGTCGAGTGCCTTGTTCGGCTGATGCAATGACCCATTTTACGGGTTCTTCTATATTTTTCTCGGGCGTGATGAGACAGCCGAATATATTGGATTCTTCTATATTGTCGGGTTCATCACCGATGCTCTTGCTCGGAAGAATATGACGAGTCAATGAACCCGAAGATTTGTCTCTCTTTTTTTTTGTTCCTCCTTGATGAAAATTTTGTCGAGTTCTTTCTTGAAGAAATTTTCTTCGGGTCCTCCTTGAGGACAATTCTTCGGGTCCTTCTTGAAGATAATTCTTCGGGACCTTCTTGAAGATAATTTTTCGGGACCTTCTTGAAGATAATTTTTCGGGACCTCCTTGCAGATAATTTTTCGGGTCCTGTTCTTTCTTGAAGACAATTTCGTCGAGTTCTCTCTGTAGACAATTTCGTCGGGTTCTCTCTTATATACTTTGAATTTTTTCTTTCTCCTGCACAAATAAACAAACTTTTTCTATCTTTCCCTTGACTCTCTTTTTCGCATGCGGTGTCAGATGCTCAGATTCGATGATATGTAAAGTGAATATATGCTGCGCAGCCCCCAACTGTCGGGTGCGACGAAAGTAAACGATAATTAACTTTGTGCAAAATAAAAGAACACTTAGCTTTATTGGGCACAACGGAATTGATGCGCGATGAAGTCCTCGAATGCAGAGAAGAAGTTTAGCCGAAGTAGAAACCACCAAATAGAAAAAGTGGATGCCGCCAAATTGTTGATGGAGAAACAGCCAAGCCCCCGAGCGCTGCTAAGGTGATGTCATGATTGCTATGTCACAGTCATAACTCGAGGCGAAGTTGTTGTTGAGCCCCCGAGTGTTAGCCGTGACGTCGAAATAAGTTGACGGAATCGTGGCGTCATATAAGGTGAAGCCATTTAAGACGAAACCATTGATAATAATATAATATGTATCCATATAGAGGATGAATCCATTGAACCGAAGAATCCAGTAATAACCATAGAAGATGAATCCGTCGAAGAAACGAAACCATTGACAATAATATAATATGGATCCATATAGAGGATGAATCCATTGAACCGAAGAATCCAGTAATAACCATAGAAGATGAATCCGTCGAAGAAACGAAACCATTGACAATAATATAATATGGATCCATATAGAGGATGAATCCATTGAGCCGAAGAATCCAGTAATAACCATAGAAGATGAATCCGCCGAAGAAAATAAATCCAGTAATAATCCTCGATGATAAATCCACTGACCCGAAACGCCTCGGGTAATGTTTTATAAGAGTAAACCAGTAATATCCATATAGATGAATCTTATAAGATGAATCCGATGAAGAAAAATCCAATAAGCTGAAGAAGATGAATCCACTGATCCGAAGAAGGTAATTTCACTAAGCCGAAAATAAATCCACTGAGCCGAAGGAGATATATCCAGAGGCGAAGAAAATAAATTCACCAAGTAATCGAGTGCATTTGTGGTAACAAAGTAATGGCACAGCCCAGTGTTGGGTGAATTTGCTGTAATATTGTAATGGTATAGCCCCCGAGTATTTGGGTATGGAGAAAATAAATAAATAAGTGAATCTTGGAGGAAGGGGAACACTTAGCTTTTTCATCGGGTACAACGGGGTCGTCGCTACAGCAAGTCGTGCGGCTGGCACAGTCGATGTAGGCGCGCGACGCCTGGCCGGAAGTAGTAGATGTGGTGGACGTAGTCGATGAAGAGGACGCAGTCGATGCGGTGGATCCGCAACGGGTGATCACCTGAGTATGTCGACTGATGATCCCTTTACCAGATGGTAAAATCGCGACAGCGAGTCTGCGACGATGGGCGCTCACGCTGTCGATCTGCCAGTGTCCTTGTAGCAGCATCACCGGCATTGAGGTCACTGAAATAGTTGGCGATGTATTTACTGCAGGTCGCCAGCCGACGTTAGCCATGCAAAGCAGGCCGATTCAGTAGTTTGGCCCTTCGTGTATCAATCTTCCAAATAATAGGTACAAACAACATGCACGCATGGGTTAGATTGAAAATTAAAATAATTGATTAACAAGCTTGTTAATGAAGAGAGATAGGGAGATGTCAAATCAGATGCATGTTGTGCTGCTCCTGTCGGGAATCTGTTTGCAGCAATTGGTTTTCAATGTAACGAAGCCCCAACGATCCTTGTGAGCGCGCGGCCTGGATTTTTTTTTTTGCCTTGTACGGTATGGTGTTTTCCAAATCGAAGACGCCATGGTTTCTTGGAAACAGCGACTCGGCAGCCATAGACAAGAAAGCCTGTCAGGCTTCCGATCAATCTGGAAGACGCGCGCTTGTGCGGTTGATTGAAGTTGATGTTGATGACGAACTCGATGATTGGATCCCGCCCGGATAACGAAATCCAGTCACCACGATTCCCACAGACGGCGCCAATTGACGAGGGAACACCTCGGCAATGCCTACGTATTGTAGACTTGGGTTTCGGGAGAGAGCGGCGATGGAGATTCCGGGGACGAGATTAGGCACACGACGTACCCAGCTTCGGGTCCCCTCGGTGGAGGATCCCTACGTGCTGCTAGCAATCCACTATATGATGATATGTATGTTTACAGGGTGCCGCCATATTTCGGGTGCCCTGGCTAGCTTTATATATGCAACCAGCCTAGGGTTTTACAAGAGTCCTAGTCGACTACTTCTTCGGGTTGCCTTGTTGGGCCTTCTTCATATTGGGCCGAGCCGATCCAGGTATACCAATAATGGGTACCCGAAGGGTATACCCATGTCAGTAGCCCCCGAGTGTCTAGGGAAGTCGAAGACTTGCGTAGAGACTCCAAGCATAATCATCTCCAAAGGCGAGGTCCATGTCGTAGATCATGTGTAGCATAGATGATGTCGACGATTCTTGAAATTATCGGGTGCGCGGCAGCGCTCCCGATGGGAGTAGCACCCGAGTCTATGGGCAAGTGCTTGCACTTAGGCATAGACTCAAGTTGTACTACTCGATGAAGAACTTAACTATATTTCTGGAAGACTTGATGAAATCCATGTGCTCCCGATGGGAGTAGGCTCCACTCGAGTCATAGAATCGAGTTGAGTCTACAAACCTGAATTGCCGTAGATGTTGTCGAAGTTATCTTTCTATCGGGTGCGCGACCAGCGCTCCCGATGGGAGTAGCCCCCGAGGCTACAGCCAAGTGTTTGCACTTGGGTGTAGGCTCAACTTGCTTTTAATCGACACCACAATTTTTCCTCTTTCTTGTATCTTATCGGGAGGGTGAACAATACTCTCGATAAGAGTAGCCCCCGAGCCTATGGGCAGGTGCTTGCACCTAGGCATAGGCTCAAGTTGTACTACTCGATAAAGAACTTGACTATATTTCTGGGCGCAGCCCCTCTTTTTATCGACTCCAGGCCGTTGCTATTTTTATTTGAAATCCATATCTATATTGTACATGGATAATGGTAATTGGGGCTAGTTCATCTGACGGATCAGGTACTAGTTAACTGCTCTAGTGGCAATCCGCAAAACCTACTTCAAGATCACGTCCCTGGACATGATCCCGGGATACTGGTGTTAACTCGACAGGTGCCGCTTAAGGTCTTACCATTCTGTCGAGTCCCAGTCATGTTTTATCGGGTACCTAACGCGTCCGTTAGGATTTTTCTTCGTATCTGTTGATACGGAAAAAGTAGCAAACCGACGTCAGAGACGGTGCCACGCCGCTCAGAACGGATCCGGGGTCTTACCTTCGCAGAGTTTTGCGGCATTCAGAGATTATTCGCGACTTTTAGCGCTCTGAGAATATATTGTCGAGTGCCTTGTTCGGCTGATGCAATGACCCATTTTACGGGTTCTTCTATATTTTTCTCGGGCGTGATGAGACAGCCGAATATATTGGATTCTTCTATATTGTCGGGTTCATCACCGATGCTCTTGCTCGGAAGAATATGACGAGTCAATGAACCCGAAGATTTGTCCATCTCTCTTTTTTTTTGTTCCTCCTTGATGAAAATTTCGTCGAGTTCTTTCTTGAAGAAAATTTCTTCGGGTCCTCCTTGAGGACAATTCTTCGGGTCCTTCTTGAAGATAATTCTTCGGGACCTTCTTGAAGATAATTTTTCGGGACCTTCTTGAAGATAATTTTTCGGGACCTCCTTGCAGATAATTTTTCGGGTCCTGTTCTTTCTTGAAGACAATTTCGTCGAGTTCTCTCTGTAGACAATTTCGTCGGGTTCTCTCTTATATACTTTGAATTTTTCTTTCTCCTGCACAAATAAACAAACTTTTTCTATCTTTCCCTTGACTCTCTTTTTCGCATGCGGTGTCAGATGCTCAGATTCGATGATATGTAAAGTGAATATATGTTGCGCAGCCCCCAACTGTCGGGTGCGACGAAAGTAAACGATAATTAACTTTGTGCAAAATAAAAGAACACTTAGCTTTATTGGGCACAACGGAATTGATGCGCGATGAAGTCCTCGAATGCAGAGAAGAAGTTTAGCCGAAGTAGAAACCACCAAATAGAAAAAGTGGATGCCGCCAAATTGTTGATGGAGAAACAGCCAAGCCCCCGAGCGCTGCTAAGGTGATGTCATGATTGCTATGTCACAGTCATAACTCGAGGCGAAGTTGTTGTTGAGCCCCCGAGTGTTAGCCGTGACGTCGAAATAAGTTGACGGAATCGTGGCGTCATATAAGGTGAAGCCATTTAAGACGAAACCATTGATAATAATATAATATGTATCCATATAGAGGATGAATCCATTGAACCGAAGAATCCAGTAATAACCATAGAAGATGAATCCGTCGAAGAAACGAAACCATTGACAATAATATAATATGGATCCATATAGAGGATGAATCCATTGAACCGAAGAATCCAGTAATAACCATAGAAGATGAATCCGTCGAAGAAACGAAACCATTGACAATAATATAATATGGATCCATATAGAGGATGAATCCATTGAGCCGAAGAATCCAGTAATAACCATAGAAGATGAATCCGCCGAAGAAAATAAATCCAGTAATAATCCTCGATGATAAATCCACTGACCCGAAACGCCTCGGGTAATGTTTTATAAGAGTAAACCAGTAATATCCATATAGATGAATCTTATAAGATGAATCCGATGAAGAAAAATCCAATAAGCTGAAGAAGATGAATCCACTGATCCGAAGAAGGTAATTTCACTAAGCCGAAAATAAATCCACTGAGCCGAAGGAGATATATCCAGAGGCGAAGAAAATAAATTCACCAAGTAATCGAGTGCATTTGTGGTAACAAAGTAATGGCACAGCCCAGTGTTGGGTGAATTTGCTGTAATATTGTAATGGTATAGCCCCCGAGTATTTGGGTATGGAGAAAATAAATAAATAAGTGAATCTTGGAGGAAGGGGAACACTTAGCTTTTTCATCGGGTACAACGGGGTCGTCGCTACAGCAAGTCGTGCGGCTGGCACAGTCGATGTAGGCGCGCGACGCCTGGCCGGAAGTAGTAGATGTGGTGGACGTAGTCGATGAAGAGGACGCAGTCGATGCGGTGGATCCGCAACGGGTGATCACCTGAGTATGTCGACTGATGATCCCTTTACCAGATGGTAAAATCGCGACAGCGAGTCTGCGACGATGGGCGCTCACGCTGTCGATCTGCCAGTGTCCTTGTAGCAGCATCACCGGCATTGAGGTCACTGAAATAGTTGGCGATGTATTTACTGCAGGTCGCCAGCCGACGTTAGCCATGCAAAGCAGGCCGATTCAGTAGTTTGGCCCTTCGTGTATCAATCTTCCAAATAATAGGTACAAACAACATGCACGCATGGGTTAGATTGAAAATTAAAATAATTGATTAACAAGCTTGTTAATGAAGAGAGATAGGGAGATGTCAAATCAGATGCATGTTGTGCTGCTCCTGTCGGGAATCTGTTTGCAGCAATTGGTTTTCAATGTAACGAAGCCCCAACGATCCTTGTGAGCGCGCGGCCTGGATTTTTTTTTTTGCCTTGTACGGTATGGTGTTTTCCAAATCGAAGACGCCATGGTTTCTTGGAAACAGCGACTCGGCAGCCATAGACAAGAAAGCCTGTCAGGCTTCCGATCAATCTGGAAGACGCGCGCTTGTGCGGTTGATTGAAGTTGATGTTGATGACGAACTCGATGATTGGATCCCGCCCGGATAACGAAATCCAGTCACCACGATTCCCACAGACGGCGCCAATTGACGAGGGAACACCTCGGCAATGCCTACGTATTGTAGACTTGGGTTTCGGGAGAGAGCGGCGATGGAGATTCCGGGGACGAGATTAGGCACACGACGTACCCAGCTTCGGGTCCCCTCGGTGGAGGATCCCTACGTGCTGCTAGCAATCCACTATATGATGATATGTATGTTTACAGGGTGCCGGCATAGGCGGGGCTATGTTGTCTATTTGTTGTCCTCCTTATTTCGGGTGCCCTGGCTAGCTTTATATATGCAACCAGCCTAGGGTTTTACAAGAGTCCTAGTCGACTACTTCTTCGGGTTGCCTTGTTGGGCCTTCTTCATATTGGGCCGAGCCGATCCAGGTATACCAATAATGGGTACCCGAAGGGTATACCCATGTCAGTAGCCCCCGAGTGTCTAGGGAAGTCGAAGACTTGCGTAGAGACTCCAAGCATAATCATCTCCAAAGGCGAGGTCCATGTCGTAGATCATGTGTAGCATAGATGATGTCGACGATTCTTGAAATTATCGGGTGCGCGGCAGCGCTCCCGATGGGAGTAGCACCCGAGTCTATGGGCAAGTGCTTGCACTTAAGCATAGACTCAAGTTGTACTACTCGATGAAGAACTTAACTATATTTCTGGAAGACTTGATGAAATCCATGTGCTCCCGATGGGAGTAGGCTCCACTCGAGTCATAGAATCGAGTTGAGTCTACAAACCTGAATTGCCGTAGATGTTGTCGAAGTTATCTTTCTATCGGGTGCGCGACCAGCGCTCCCGATGGGAGTAGCCCCCGAGGCTACAGCCAAGTGTTTGCACTTGGGTGTAGGCTCAACTTGCTTTTAATCGACACCACAATTTTTCCTCTTTCTTGTATCTTATCGGGAGGGTGAACAATACTCTCGATAAGAGTAGCCCCCGAGCCTATGGGCAGGTGCTTGCACCTAGGCATAGGCTCAAGTTGTACTACTCGATAAAGAACTTGACTATATTTCTGGGCGCAGCCCCTCTTTTTATCGACTCCAGGCCGTTGCTATTTTTATTTGACATCCATATCTATATTGTACATGGATAATGGTAATTGGGGCTAGTTCATCTGACGGATCAAGTACTAGTTAACTGCTCTAGTGGCAATCCGCAAAAACCTACTTCAAGATCACGTCCCTGGACATGATCCCGGGATACTGGTGTTAACTCGACAGGTGCCGCTTAAGGTCTTACCATTCTGTCGAGTCCCAGTCATGTTTTATCGGGTACCTAACGCGTCCGTTAGGATTTTTCTTCGTATCTGTTGATACGGAAAAAAGTAGCAAACCGACGTCAGAGACGGTGCCACGCCGCTCAGAACGGATCCGGGGTCTTACCTTCGCAGAGTTTTGCGGCATTCAGAGATTATTCGCGACTTTTAGCGCTCTGAGAATATATTGTCGAGTGCCTTGTTCGGCTGATGCAATGACCCATTTTACGGGTTCTTCTATATTTTTCTCGGGCGTGATGAGACAGCCGAATATATTGGATTCTTCTATATTGTCGGGTTCATCACCGATGCTCTTGCTCGGCAGAATATGACGAGTCAATGAACCCGAAGATTTGTCCATCTCTCTCTCTTTTTTTTTGTTCCTCCTTGATGAAAATTTCGTCGAGTTCTTTCTTGAAGAAATTTTCTTCGGGTCCTCCTTGAGGACAATTCTTCGGGTCCTTCTTGAAGATAATTCTTCGGGACCTTCTTGAAGATAATTTTTCGGGACCTTTTGAAGATAATTTTTCGGGACCTCCTTGCAGATAATTTTTCGGGTCCTGTTCTTTCTTGAAGACAATTTCGTCGAGTTCTCTCTGTAGACAATTTCGTCGGGTTCTCTCTTATATACTTTGAATTTTTTTCTTTCTCCTGCACAAATAAACAAACTTTTTCTATCTTTCCCTTGACTCTCTTTTTCGCATGCGGTGTCAGATGCTCAGATTCGATGATATGTAAAGTGAATATATGTTGCGCAGCCCCCAACTGTCGGGTGCGACGAAAGTAAACGATAATTAACTTTGTGCAAAATAAAAGAACACTTAGCTTTATTGGGCACAACGGAATTGATGCGCGATGAAGTCCTCGAATGCAGAGAAGAAGTTTAGCCGAAGTAGAAACCACCAAATAGAAAAAGTGGATGCCGCCAAATTGTTGATGGAGAAACAGCCAAGCCCCCGAGCGCTGCTAAGGTGATGTCATGATTGCTATGTCACAGTCATAACTCGAGGCGAAGTTGTTGTTGAGCCCCCGAGTGTTAGCCGTGACGTCGAAATAAGTTGACGGAATCGTGGCGTCATATAAGGTGAAGCCATTTAAGACGAAACCATTGATAATAATATAATATGTATCCATATAGAGGATGAATCCATTGAACCGAAGAATCCAGTAATAACCATAGAAGATGAATCCGTCGAAGAAACGAAACCATTGACAATAATATAATATGGATCCATATAGAGGATGAATCCATTGAACCGAAGAATCCAGTAATAACCATAGAAGATGAATCCGTCGAAGAAACGAAACCATTGACAATAATATAATATGGATCCATATAGAGGATGAATCCATTGAGCCGAAGAATCCAGTAATAACCATAGAAGATGAATCCGCCGAAGAAAATAAATCCAGTAATAATCCTCGATGATAAATCCACTGACCCGAAACGCCTCGGGTAATGTTTTATAAGAGTAAACCAGTAATATCCATATAGATGAATCTTATAAGATGAATCCGATGAAGAAAAATCCAATAAGCCGAAGAAGATGAATCCACTGATCCGAAGAAGGTAATTTCACTAAGCCGAAAATAAATCCACTGAGCCGAAGGAGATATATCCAGAGGCGAAGAAAATAAATTCACCAAGTAATCGAGTGCATTTGTGGTAACAAAGTAATGGCACAGCCCAGTGTTGGGTGAATTTGCTGTAATATTGTAATGGTATAGCCCCCGAGTATTTGGGTATGGAGAAAATAAATAAATAAGTGAATCTTGGAGGAAGGGGAACACTTAGCTTTTTCATCGGGTACAACGGGGTCGTCGCTACAGCAAGTCGTGCGGCTGGCACAGTCGATGTAGGCGCGCGACGCCTGGCCGGAAGTAGTAGATGTGGTGGACGTAGTCGATGAAGAGGACGCAGTCGATGCGGTGGATCCGCAACGGGTGATCACCTGAGTATGTCGACTGATGATCCCTTTACCAGATGGTAAAATCGCGACAGCGAGTCTGCGACGATGGGCGCTCACGCTGTCGATCTGCCAGTGTCCTTGTAGCAGCATCACCGGCATTGAGGTCACTGAAATAGTTGGCGATGTATTTACTGCAGGTCGCCAGCCGACGTTAGCCATGCAAAGCAGGCCGATTCAGTAGTTTGGCCCTTCGTGTATCAATCTTCCAAATAATAGGTACAAACAACATGCACGCATGGGTTAGATTGAAAATTAAAATAATTGATTAACAAGCTTGTTAATGAAGAGAGATAGGGAGATGTCAAATCAGATGCATGTTGTGCTGCTCCTGTCGGGAATCTGTTTGCAGCAATTGGTTTTCAATGTAACGAAGCCCCAACGATCCTTGTGAGCGCGCGGCCTGGATTTTTTTTTTTGCCTTGTACGGTATGGTGTTTTCCAAATCGAAGACGCCATGGTTTCTTGGAAACAGCGACTCGGCAGCCATAGACAAGAAAGCCTGTCAGGCTTCCGATCAATCTGGAAGACGCGCGCTTGTGCGGTTGATTGAAGTTGATGTTGATGACGAACTCGATGATTGGATCCCGCCCGGATAACGAAATCCAGTCACCACGATTCCCACAGACGGCGCCAATTGACGAGGGAACACCTCGGCAATGCCTACGTATTGTAGACTTGGGTTTCGGGAGAGAGCGGCGATGGAGATTCCGGGGACGAGATTAGGCACACGACGTACCCAGCTTCGGGTCCCCTCGGTGGAGGATCCCTACGTGCTGCTAGCAATCCACTATATGATGATATGTATGTTTACAGGGTGCCGGCATAGGCGGGGCTATGTTGTCTATTTGTTGTCCTCCTTATTTCGGGTGCCCTGGCTAGCTTTATATATGCAACCAGCCTAGGGTTTTACAAGAGTCCTAGTCGACTACTTCTTCGGGTTGCCTTGTTGGGCCTTCTTCATATTGGGCCGAGCCGATCCAGGTATACCAATAATGGGTACCCGAAGGGTATACCCATGTCAGTAGCCCCCGAGTGTCTAGGGAAGTCGAAGACTTGCGTAGAGACTCCAAGCATAATCATCTCCAAAGGCGAGGTCCATGTCGTAGATCATGTGTAGCATAGATGATGTCGACGATTCTTGAAATTATCGGGTGCGCGGCAGCGCTCCCGATGGGAGTAGCACCCGAGTCTATGGGCAAGTGCTTGCACTTAGGCATAGACTCAAGTTGTACTACTCGATGAAGAACTTAACTATATTTCTGGAAGACTTGATGAAATCCATGTGCTCCCGATGGGAGTAGGCTCCACTCGAGTCATAGAATCGAGTTGAGTCTACAAACCTGAATTGCCGTAGATGTTGTCGAAGTTATCTTTCTATCGGGTGCGCGACCAGCGCTCCCGATGGGAGTAGCCCCCGAGGCTACAGCCAAGTGTTTGCACTTGGGTGTAGGCTCAACTTGCTTTTAATCGACACCACAATTTTTCCTCTTTCTTATCGGGAGGGTGAACAATACTCCCGATAAGAGTAGCCCCCGAGCCTATGGGCAGGTGCTTGCACCTAGGCATAGGCTCAAGTTGTACTACTCGATAAAGAACTTGACTATATTTCTGGGCGCAGCCCCTCTTTTTATCGACTCCAGGCCGTTGCTATTTTTATTTGAAATCCATATCTATATTGTACATGGATAATGGTAATTGGGGCTAGTTCATCTGACGGATCAAGTACTAGTTAACTGCTCTAGTGGCAATCCGCAAAACCTACTTCAAGATCACGTCCCTGGACATGATCCCGGGATACGGTGTTAACTCGACAGGTGCCGCTTAAGGTCTTACCATTCTGTCGAGTCCCAGTCATGTTTTATCGGGTACCTAACGCGTCCGTTAGGATTTTTCTTCGTATCTGTTGATACGGAAAAAGTAGCAAACCGACGAGACGGTGCCACGCCGCTCGAACGGATCCGGGGTCTTACCTTCGCAGAGTTTTGCGGCATTCAGAGATTATTCGCGACTTTTAGCGCTCTGAGAATATATTGTCGAGTGCCTTGTTCGGCTGATGCAATGACCCATTTTACGGGTTCTTCTATATTTTTCTCGGGCGTGATGAGACAGCCGAATATATTGGATTCTTCTATATTGTCGGGTTCATCACCGATGCTCTTGCTCGGAACAATATGATGAGTCAATGAACCCGAAGATTTGTCCATCTCTCTCTTTTTTTTGTTCCTCCTTGATGAAAATTTTGTCGAGTTCTTTCTTGAAGAAATTTTCTTCGGGTCCTCCTTGAGGACAATTCTTCGGGTCCTTCTTGAAGATAATTCTTCGGGACCTTCTTGAAGATAATTTTTCGGGACCTTCTTGAAGATAATTTTTCGGGACCTCCTTGCAGATAATTTTTCGGGTCCTGTTCTTTCTTGAAGACAATTTCGTCGAGTTCTCTCTGTAGACAATTTCGTCGGGTTCTCTCTTATATACTTTGAATTTTTTTCTTTCTCCTGCACAAATAAACAAACTTTTTCTATCTTTCCCTTGACTCTCTTTTTCGCATGCGGTGTCAGATGCTCAGATTCGATGATATGTAAAGTGAATATATGCTGCGCAGCCCCCAACTGTCGGGTGCGACGAAAGTAAACGATAATTAACTTTGTGCAAAATAAAAGAACACTTAGCTTTATTGGGCACAACGGAATTGATGCGCGATGAAGTCCTCGAATGCAGAGAAGAAGTTTAGCCGAAGTAGAAACCACCAAATAGAAAAAGTGGATGCCGCCAAATTGTTGATGGAGAAACAGCCAAGCCCCCGAGCGCTGCTAAGGTGATGTCATGATTGCTATGTCACAGTCATAACTCGAGGCGAAGTTGTTGTTGAGCCCCCGAGTGTTAGCCGTGACGTCGAAATAAGTTGACGGAATCGTGGCGTCATATAAGGTGAAGCCATTTAAGACGAAACCATTGATAATAATATAATATGTATCCATATAGAGGATGAATCCATTGAACCGAAGAATCCAGTAATAACCATAGAAGATGAATCCGTCGAAGAAACGAAACCATTGACAATAATATAATATGGATCCATATAGAGGATGAATCCATTGAACCGAAGAATCCAGTAATAACCATAGAAGATGAATCCGTCGAAGAAACGAAACCATTGACAATAATATAATATGGATCCATATAGAGGATGAATCCATTGAGCCGAAGAATCCAGTAATAACCATAGAAGATGAATCCGCCGAAGAAAATAAATCCAGTAATAATCCTCGATGATAAATCCACTGACCCGAAACGCCTCGGGTAATGTTGTATAAGAGTAAACCAGTAATATCCATATAGATGAATCTTATAAGATGAATCCGATGAAGAAAAATCCAATAAGCTGAAGAAGATGAATCCACTGATCCGAAGAAGGTAATTTCACTAAGCCGAAAATAAATCCACTGAGCCGAAGGAGATATATCCAGAGGCGAAGAAAATAAATTCACCAAGTAATCGAGTGCATTTGTGGTAACAAAGTAATGGCACAGCCCAGTGTTGGGTGAATTTGCTATAATATTGTAATGGTATAGCCCCCGAGTATTTGGGTATGGAGAAAATAAATAAATAAGTGAATCTTGGAGGAAGGGGAACACTTAGCTTTTTCATCGGGTACAACGGGGTCGTCGCTACAGCAAGTCGTGCGGCTGGCACAGTCGATGTAGGCGCGCGACGCCTGGCCGGAAGTAGTAGATGTGGTGGACGTAGTCGATGAAGAGGACGCAGTCGATGCGGTGGATCCGCAACGGGTGATCACCTGAGTATGTCGACTGATGATCCCTTTACCAGATGGTAAAATCGCGACAGCGAGTCTGCGACGATGGGCGCTCACGCTGTCGATCTGCCAGTGTCCTTGTAGCAGCATCACCGGCATTGAGGTCACTGAAATAGTTGGCGATGTATTTACTGCAGGTCGCCAGCCGACGTTAGCCATGCAAAGCAGGCCGATTCAGTAGTTTGGCCCTTCGTGTATCAATCTTCCAAATAATAGGTACAAACAACATGCACGCATGGGTTAGATTGAAAATTAAAATAATTGATTAACAAGCTTGTTAATGAAGAGAGATAGGGAGATGTCAAATCAGATGCATGTTGTGCTGCTCCTGTCGGGAATCTGTTTGCAGCAATTGGTTTTCAATGTAACGAAGCCCCAACGATCCTTGTGAGCGCGCGGCCTGGATTTTTTTTTTTGCCTTGTACGGTATGGTGTTTTCCAAATCGAAGACGCCATGGTTTCTTGGAAACAGCGACTCGGCAGCCATAGACAAGAAAGCCTGTCAGGCTTCCGATCAATCTGGAAGACGCGCGCTTGTGCGGTTGATTGAAGTTGATGTTGATGACGAACTCGATGATTGGATCCCGCCCGGATAACGAAATCCAGTCACCACGATTCCCACAGACGGCGCCAATTGACGAGGGAACACCTCGGCAATGCCTACGTATTGTAGACTTGGGTTTCGGGAGAGAGCGGCGATGGAGATTCCGGGGACGAGATTAGGCACACGACGTACCCAGCTTCGGGTCCCCTCGGTGGAGGATCCCTACGTGCTGCTAGCAATCCACTATATGATGATATGTATGTTTACAGGGTGCCGGCATAGGCGGGGCTATGTTGTCTATTTGTTGTCCTCCTTATTTCGGGTGCCCTGGCTAGCTTTATATATGCAACCAGCCTAGGGTTTTACAAGAGTCCTAGTCGACTACTTCTTCGGGTTGCCTTGTTGGGCCTTCTTCATATTGGGCCGAGCCGATCCAGGTATACCAATAATGGGTACCCGAAGGGTATACCCATGTCAGTAGCCCCGAGTGTCTAGGGAAGTCGAAGACTTGCGTAGAGACTCCAAGCATAATCATCTCCAAAGGCGAGGTCCATGTCGTAGATCATGTGTAGCATAGATGATGTCGACGATTCTTGAAATTATCGGGTGCGCGGCAGCGCTCCCGATGGGAGTAGCCCCGAGTCTATGGGCAAGTGCTTGCACTTAGGCATAGACTCAAGTTGTACTACTCGATGAAGAACTTAACTATATTTCTGGAAGACTTGATGAAATCCATGTGCTCCCGATGGGAGTAGGCTCCACTCGAGTCATAGAATCGAGTTGAGTCTACAAACCTGAATTGCCGTAGATGTTGTCGAAGTTATCTTTCTATCGGGTGCGCGACCAGTAGCCCCGAGGCTACAGCCAAGTGTTTGCACTTGGGTGTAGGCTCAACTTGCTTTTAATCGACACCACAATTTTTCCTCTTTCTTGTATCTTATCGGGAGGGTGAACAATACTCTCGATAAGAGTAGCCCCCGAGCCTATGGGAAGGTGCTTGCACCTAGGCATAGGCTCAAGTTGTACTACTCGATAAAGAACTTGACTATATTTCTGGGCGCCCCTTTTTATCGACTCCAGGCCGTTGCTATTTTTATTTGAAATCCATATCTATATTGTACATGGATAATGGTAATTGGGGCTAGTTCATCTGACGGATCAAGTACTAGTTAACTGCTCTAGTGGCAATCCGCAAAAACCTACTTCAAGATCACGTCCCTGGACATGATCCCGGGATACTGGTGTTAACTTCGACAGGTGCCGCTTAAGGTCTTACCATTCGTCGAGTCTCATGTTTTATCGGGTACCTAACGCGTCCGTTAGGATTTTTCTTCGTATGTTGATACGGAAAAAGTAGCAAACCGACGTCAGAGACGGTGCCACGCCGCTCAGAACGGATCCGGGGTCTTACCTTCGCAGAGTTTTGCGGCATTCAGAGATTATTCGCGACTTTTAGCGCTCTGAGAATATATTGTCGAGTGCCTTGTTCGGCTGATGCAATGACCCATTTTACGGGTTCTTCTATATTTTTCTCGGGCGTGATGAGACAGCCGAATATATTGGATTCTTCTATATTGTCGGGTTCATCACCGATGCTCTTGCTCGGCAGAATATGACGAGTCAATGAACCCGAAGATTTGTCCATCTCTCTCTCTTTTTTTTTGTTCCTCCTTGATGAAAATTTCGTCGAGTTCTTTCTTGAAGAAATTTTCTTCGGGTCCTCCTTGAGGACAATTCTTCGGGTCCTTCTTGAAGATAATTCTTCGGGACCTTCTTGAAGATAATTTTTCGGGACCTTCTTGAAGATAATTTTTCGGGACCTCCTTGCAGATAATTTTTCGGGTCCTGTTCTTTCTTGAAGACAATTTCGTCGAGTTCTCTCTGTAGACAATTTCGTCGGGTTCTCTCTTATATACTTTGAATTTTCTTTCTCCTGCACAAATAAACAAACTTTTTCTATCTTTCCCTTGACTCTCTTTTTCGCATGCGGTGTCAGATGCTCAGATTCGATGATATGTAAAGTGAATATATGTTGCGCAGCCCCCAACTGTCGGGTGCGACGAAAGTAAACGATAATTAACTTTGTGCAAAATAAAAGAACACTTAGCTTTATTGGGCACAACGGAATTGATGCGCGATGAAGTCCTCGAATGCAGAGAAGAAGTTTAGCCGAAGTAGAAACCACCAAATAGAAAAAGTGGATGCCGCCAAATTGTTGATGGAGAAACAGCCAAGCCCCCGAGCGCTGCTAAGGTGATGTCATGATTGCTATGTCACAGTCATAACTCGAGGCGAAGTTGTTGTTGAGCCCCCGAGTGTTAGCCGTGACGTCGAAATAAGTTGACGGAATCGTGGCGTCATATAAGGTGAAGCCATTTAAGACGAAACCATTGATAATAATATAATATGTATCCATATAGAGGATGAATCCATTGAACCGAAGAATCCAGTAATAACCATAGAAGATGAATCCGTCGAAGAAACGAAACCATTGACAATAATATAATATGGATCCATATAGAGGATGAATCCATTGAACCGAAGAATCCAGTAATAACCATAGAAGATGAATCCGTCGAAGAAACGAAACCATTGACAATAATATAATATGGATCCATATAGAGGATGAATCCATTGAGCCGAAGAATCCAGTAATAACCATAGAAGATGAATCCGCCGAAGAAAATAAATCCAGTAATAATCCTCGATGATAAATCCACTGACCCGAAACGCCTCGGGTAATGTTTTATAAGAGTAAACCAGTAATATCCATATAGATGAATCTTATAAGATGAATCCGATGAAGAAAAATCCAATAAGCTGAAGAAGATGAATCCACTGATCCGAAGAAGGTAATTTCACTAAGCCGAAAATAAATCCACTGAGCCGAAGGAGATATATCCAGAGGCGAAGAAAATAAATTCACCAAGTAATCGAGTGCATTTGTGGTAACAAAGTAATGGCACAGCCCAGTGTTGGGTGAATTTGCTGTAATATTGTAATGGTATAGCCCCCGAGTATTTGGGTATGGAGAAAATAAATAAATAAGTGAATCTTGGAGGAAGGGGAACACTTAGCTTTTTCATCGGGTACAACGGGGTCGTCGCTACAGCAAGTCGTGCGGCTGGCACAGTCGATGTAGGCGCGCGACGCCTGGCCGGAAGTAGTAGATGTGGTGGACGTAGTCGATGAAGAGGACGCAGTCGATGCGGTGGATCCGCAACGGGTGATCACCTGAGTATGTCGACTGATGATCCCTTTACCAGATGGTAAAATCGCGACAGCGAGTCTGCGACGATGGGCGCTCACGCTGTCGATCTGCCAGTGTCCTTGTAGCAGCATCACCGGCATTGAGGTCACTGAAATAGTTGGCGATGTATTTACTGCAGGTCGCCAGCCGACGTTAGCCATGCAAAGCAGGCCGATTCAGTAGTTTGGCCCTTCGTGTATCAATCTTCCAAATAATAGGTACAAACAACATGCACGCATGGGTTAGATTGAAAATTAAAATAATTGATTAACAAGCTTGTTAATGAAGAGAGATAGGGAGATGTCAAATCAGATGCATGTTGTGCTGCTCCTGTCGGGAATCTGTTTGCAGCAATTGGTTTTCAATGTAACGAAGCCCCAACGATCCTTGTGAGCGCGCGGCCTGGATTTTTTTTTTTGCCTTGTACGGTATGGTGTTTTCCAAATCGAAGACGCCATGGTTTCTTGGAAACAGCGACTCGGCAGCCATAGACAAGAAAGCCTGTCAGGCTTCCGATCAATCTGGAAGACGCGCGCTTGTGCGGTTGATTGAAGTTGATGTTGATGACGAACTCGATGATTGGATCCCGCCCGGATAACGAAATCCAGTCACCACGATTCCCACAGACGGCGCCAATTGACGAGGGAACACCTCGGCAATGCCTACGTATTGTAGACTTGGGTTTCGGAGAGAGCGGCGATGGAGATTCCGGGGACGAGATTAGGCACACGACGTACCCAGCTTCGGGTCCCCTCGGTGGAGGATCCCTACGTGCTGCTAGCAATCCACTATATGATGATATGTATGTTTACAGGGTGCCGGCATAGGCGGGGCTATGTTGTCTATTTGTTGTCCTCCTTATTTCGGGTGCCCTGGCTAGCTTTATATATGCAACCAGCCTAGGGTTTTACAAGAGTCCTAGTCGACTACTTCTTCGGGTTGCCTTGTTGGGCCTTCTTCATATTGGGCCGAGCCGATCCAGGTATACCAATAATGGGTACCCGAAGGGTATACCCATGTCAGTAGCCCCCGAGTGTCTAGGGAAGTCGAAGACTTGCGTAGAGACTCCAAGCATAATCATCTCCAAAGGCGAGGTCCATGTCGTAGATCATGTGTAGCATAGATGATGTCGACGATTCTTGAAATTATCGGGTGCGCGGCAGCGCTCCCGATGGGAGTAGCCCCCGAGTCTATGGGCAAGTGCTTGCACTTAAGCATAGACTCAAGTTGTACTACTCGATGAAGAACTTAACTATATTTCTGGAAGACTTGATGAAATCCATGTGCTCCCGATGGGAGTAGGCTCCACTCGAGTCATAGAATCGAGTTGAGTCTACAAACCTGAATTGCCGTAGATGTTGTCGAAGTTATCTTTCTATCGGGTGCGCGACCAGCGCTCCCGATGGGAGTAGCCCCGAGGCTACAGCCAAGTGTTTGCACTTGGGTGTAGGCTCAACTTGCTTTTAATCGACACCACAATTTTTCCTCTTTCTTGTATCTTATCGGGAGGGTGAACAATACTCTCGATAAGAGTAGCCCCCGAGCCTATGGGCAGGTGCTTGCACCTAGGCATAGGCTCAAGTTGTACTACTCGATAAAGAACTTGACTATATGGGCGCAGCCCCTTTTTTATCGACTCCAGGCCGTTGCTATTTTTATTTGAAATCCATATCTATATTGTACATGGATAATGGTAATTGGGGCTAGTTCATCTGACGGATCAAGTACTAGTTAACTGCTCTAGTGGCAATCCGCAAAAACCTACTTCAAGATCACGTCCCTGGACATGATCCCGGGATACTGGTGTTAACTCGACAGGTGCCGCTTAAGGTCTTACCATTCGTCGAGTCCCAGTCATGTTTTATCGGGTACCTAACGCGTCCGTTAGGATTTTTCTTCGTATCTGTTGATACGGAAAAAGTAGCAAACCGACGTCAGAGACGGTGCCACGCCGCTCAGAACGGATCCGGGGTCTTACCTTCGCAGAGTTTTGCGGCATTCAGAGATTATTCGCGACTTTTAGCGCTCTGAGAATATATTGTCGAGTGCCTTGTTCGGCTGATGCAATGACCCATTTTACGGGTTCTTCTATATTTTTCTCGGGCGTGATGAGACAGCCGAATATATTGGATTCTTCTATATTGTCGGGTTCATCACCGATGCTCTTGCTCGGCAGAATATGACGAGTCAATGAACCCGAAGATTTGTCCATCTCTCTCTCTTTTTTTTTGTTCCTCCTTGATGAAAATTTCGTCGAGTTCTTTCTTGAAGAAATTTTCTTCGGGTCCTCCTTGAGGACAATTCTTCGGGTCCTTCTTGAAGATAATTCTTCGGGACCTTCTTGAAGATAATTTTTCGGGACCTTTTTGAAGATAATTTTTCGGGACCTCCTTGCAGATAATTTTTCGGGTCCTGTTCTTTCTTGAAGACAATTTCGTCGAGTTCTCTCTGTAGACAATTTCGTCGGGTTCTCTCTTATATACTTTGAATTTTTTTCTTTCTCCTGCACAAATAAACAAACTTTTTCTATCTTTCCCTTGACTCTCTTTTTCGCATGCGGTGTCAGATGCTCAGATTCGATGATATGTAAAGTGAATATATGTTGCGCAGCCCCCAACTGTCGGGTGCGACGAAAGTAAACGATAATTAACTTTGTGCAAAATAAAAGAACACTTAGCTTTATTGGGCACAACGGAATTGATGCGCGATGAAGTCCTCGAATGCAGAGAAGAAGTTTAGCCGAAGTAGAAACCACCAAATAGAAAAAGTGGATGCCGCCAAATTGTTGATGGAGAAACAGCCAAGCCCCCGAGCGCTGCTAAGGTGATGTCATGATTGCTATGTCACAGTCATAACTCGAGGCGAAGTTGTTGTTGAGCCCCCGAGTGTTAGCCGTGACGTCGAAATAAGTTGACGGAATCGTGGCGTCATATAAGGTGAAGCCATTTAAGACGAAACCATTGATAATAATATAATATGTATCCATATAGAGGATGAATCCATTGAACCGAAGAATCCAGTAATAACCATAGAAGATGAATCCGTCGAAGAAACGAAACCATTGACAATAATATAATATGGATCCATATAGAGGATGAATCCATTGAACCGAAGAATCCAGTAATAACCATAGAAGATGAATCCGTCGAAGAAACGAAACCATTGACAATAATATAATATGGATCCATATAGAGGATGAATCCATTGAGCCGAAGAATCCAGTAATAACCATAGAAGATGAATCCGCCGAAGAAAATAAATCCAGTAATAATCCTCGATGATAAATCCACTGACCCGAAACGCCTCGGGTAATGTTTTATAAGAGTAAACCAGTAATATCCATATAGATGAATCTTATAAGATGAATCCGATGAAGAAAAATCCAATAAGCTGAAGAAGATGAATCCACTGATCCGAAGAAGGTAATTTCACTAAGCCGAAAATAAATCCACTGAGCCGAAGGAGATATATCCAGAGGCGAAGAAAATAAATTCACCAAGTAATCGAGTGCATTTGTGGTAACAAAGTAATGGCACAGCCCAGTGTTGGGTGAATTTGCTGTAATATTGTAATGGTATAGCCCCCGAGTATTTGGGTATGGAGAAAATAAATAAATAAGTGAATCTTGGAGGAAGGGGAACACTTAGCTTTTTCATCGGGTACAACGGGGTCGTCGCTACAGCAAGTCGTGCGGCTGGCACAGTCGATGTAGGCGCGCGACGCCTGGCCGGAAGTAGTAGATGTGGTGGACGTAGTCGATGAAGAGGACGCAGTCGATGCGGTGGATCCGCAACGGGTGATCACCTGAGTATGTCGACTGATGATCCCTTTACCAGATGGTAAAATCGCGACAGCGAGTCTGCGACGATGGGCGCTCACGCTGTCGATCTGCCAGTGTCCTTGTAGCAGCATCACCGGCATTGAGGTCACTGAAATAGTTGGCGATGTATTTACTGCAGGTCGCCAGCCGACGTTAGCCATGCAAAGCAGGCCGATTCAGTAGTTTGGCCCTTCGTGTATCAATCTTCCAAATAATAGGTACAAACAACATGCACGCATGGGTTAGATTGAAAATTAAAATAATTGATTAACAAGCTTGTTAATGAAGAGAGATAGGGAGATGTCAAATCAGATGCATGTTGTGCTGCTCCTGTCGGGAATCTGTTTGCAGCAATTGGTTTTCAATGTAACGAAGCCCCAACGATCCTTGTGAGCGCGCGGCCTGGATTTTTTTTTTTGCCTTGTACGGTATGGTGTTTTCCAAATCGAAGACGCCATGGTTTCTTGGAAACAGCGACTCGGCAGCCATAGACAAGAAAGCCTGTCAGGCTTCCGATCAATCTGGAAGACGCGCGCTTGTGCGGTTGATTGAAGTTGATGTTGATGACGAACTCGATGATTGGATCCCGCCCGGATAACGAAATCCAGTCACCACGATTCCCACAGACGGCGCCAATTGACGAGGGAACACCTCGGCAATGCCTACGTATTGTAGACTTGGGTTTCGGGAGAGCGGCGATGGAGATTCCGGGGACGAGATTAGGCACACGACGTACCCAGCTTCGGGTCCCCTCGGTGGAGGATCCCTACGTGCTGCTAGCAATCCACTATATGATGATATGTATGTTTACAGGGTGCCGGCATAGGCGGGGCTATGTTGTCTATTTGTTGTCCTCCTTATTTCGGGTGCCCTGGCTAGCTTTATATATGCAACCAGCCTAGGGTTTTACAAGAGTCCTAGTCGACTACTTCTTCGGGTTGCCTTGTTGGGCCTTCTTCATATTGGGCCGAGCCGATCCAGGTATACCAATAATGGGTACCCGAAGGGTATACCCATGTCAGTAGCCCCCGAGTGTCTAGGGAAGTCGAAGACTTGCGTAGAGACTCCAAGCATAATCATCTCCAAAGGCGAGGTCCATGTCGTAGATCATGTGTAGCATAGATGATGTCGACGATTCTTGAAATTATCGGGTGCGCGGCAGCGCTCCCGATGGGAGTAGCACCCGAGTCTATGGGCAAGTGCTTGCACTTAGGCATAGACTCAAGTTGTACTACTCGATGAAGAACTTAACTATATTTCTGGAAGACTTGATGAAATCCATGTGCTCCCGATGGGAGTAGGCTCCACTCGAGTCATAGAATCGAGTTGAGTCTACAAACCTGAATTGCCGTAGATGTTGTCGAAGTTATCTTTCTATCGGGTGCGCGACCAGCGCTCCCGATGGGAGTAGCCCCCGAGGCTACAGCCAAGTGTTTGCACTTGGGTGTAGGCTCAACTTGCTTTTAATCGACACCACAATTTTTCCTCTTTCTTGTATCTTATCGGGAGGGTGAACAATACTCTCGATAAGAGTAGCCCCCGAGCCTAGGTGCTTGCACCTAGGCATAGGCTCAAGTTGTACTACTCGATAAAGAACTTGACTATATTTCTGGGCGCAGCCCCTTTTTATCGACTCCAGGCCGTTGCTATTTTTATTTGAAATCCATATCTATATTGTACATGGATAATGGTAATTGGGGCTAGTTCATCTGACGGATCAAGTACTAGTTAACTGCTCTAGTGGCAATCCGCAAAAACCTACTTCAAGATCACGTCCCTGGACATGATCCCGGGATACTGGTGTTAACTTCGACAGGTGCCGCTTAAGGACTTACCATTCGTCGAGTCCAGTCATGTTTTATCGGGTACCTAACGCGTCCGTTAGGATTTTTCTTCGTATCTGTTGATACGGAAAAAGTAGCAAACCGACGTCGAGACGGTGCCACGCCGCTAACGGATCCGGGGTCTTACCTTCGCAGAGTTTTGCGGCATTCGAGAGATATTCGCGACTTTTAGCGCTCTGAGAATATATTGTCGAGTGCCTTGTTGATGCAATGACCCATTTTACGGGTTCTTCTATATTTTTCTCGGGCGTGATGAGACAGCCGAATATATTGGATTCTTCTATATTGTCGGGTTCATCACCGATGCTCTTGCTCGGAAGAATATGACGAGTCAATGAACCCGAAGATTCCATCTCTCTCTCTTTTTTTTGTTCCTCCTTGATGAAAATTTCGTCGAGTTCTTTCTTGAAGAAATTTTCTTCGGGTCCTCCTTGAGGACAATTCTTCGGGTCCTTCTTGAAGATAATTCTTCGGGACCTTCTTGAAGATAATTTTTCGGGACCTTCTTGAAGATAATTTTTCGGGACCTCCTTGAAGATAATTTTTCGGGTCCTGTTCTTTCTTGAAGACAATTTCGTCGAGTTCTCTCTGTAGACAATTTCGTCGGGTTCTCTCTTATATACTTTGAATTTTTTTCTTTCTCCTGCACAAATAAACAAACTTTTTCTATCTTTCCCTTGACTCTCTTTTTCGCATGCGGTGTCAGATGCTCAGATTCGATGATATGTAAAGTGAATATATGCTGCGCAGCCCCCAACTGTCGGGTGCGACGAAAGTAAACGATAATTAACTTTGTGCAAAATAAAAGAACACTTAGCTTTATTGGGCACAACGGAATTGATGCGCGATGAAGTCCTCGAATGCAGAGAAGAAGTTTAGCCGAAGTAGAAACCACCAAATAGAAAAAGTGGATGCCGCCAAATTGTTGATGGAGAAACAGCCAAGCCCCCGAGCGCTGCTAAGGTGATGTCATGATTGCTATGTCACAGTCATAACTCGAGGCGAAGTTGTTGTTGAGCCCCCGAGTGTTAGCCGTGACGTCGAAATAAGTTGACGGAATCGTGGCGTCATATAAGGTGAAGCCATTTAAGACGAAACCATTGATAATAATATAATATGTATCCATATAGAGGATGAATCCATTGAACCGAAGAATCCAGTAATAACCATAGAAGATGAATCCGTCGAAGAAACGAAACCATTGACAATAATATAATATGGATCCATATAGAGGATGAATCCATTGAACCGAAGAATCCAGTAATAACCATAGAAGATGAATCCGTCGAAGAAACGAAACCATTGACAATAATATAATATGGATCCATATAGAGGATGAATCCATTGAGCCGAAGAATCCAGTAATAACCATAGAAGATGAATCCGCCGAAGAAAATAAATCCAGTAATAATCCTCGATGATAAATCCACTGACCCGAAACGCCTCGGGTAATGTTTTATAAGAGTAAACCAGTAATATCCATATAGATGAATCTTATAAGATGAATCCGATGAAGAAAAATCCAATAAGCTGAAGAAGATGAATCCACTGATCCGAAGAAGGTAATTTCACTAAGCCGAAAATAAATCCACTGAGCCGAAGGAGATATATCCAGAGGCGAAGAAAATAAATTCACCAAGTAATCGAGTGCATTTGTGGTAACAAAGTAATGGCACAGCCCAGTGTTGGGTGAATTTGCTATAATATTGTAATGGTATAGCCCCCGAGTATTTGGGTATGGAGAAAATAAATAAATAAGTGAATCTTGGAGGAAGGGGAACACTTAGCTTTTTCATCGGGTACAACGGGGTCGTCGCTACAGCAAGTCGTGCGGCTGGCACAGTCGATGTAGGCGCGCGACGCCTGGCCGGAAGTAGTAGATGTGGTGGACGTAGTCGATGAAGAGGACGCAGTCGATGCGGTGGATCCGCAACGGGTGATCACCTGAGTATGTCGACTGATGATCCCTTTACCAGATGGTAAAATCGCGACAGCGAGTCTGCGACGATGGGCGCTCACGCTGTCGATCTGCCAGTGTCCTTGTAGCAGCATCACCGGCATTGAGGTCACTGAAATAGTTGGCGATGTATTTACTGCAGGTCGCCAGCCGACGTTAGCCATGCAAAGCAGGCCGATTCAGTAGTTTGGCCCTTCGTGTATCAATCTTCCAAATAATAGGTACAAACAACATGCACGCATGGGTTAGATTGAAAATTAAAATAATTGATTAACAAGCTTGTTAATGAAGAGAGATAGGGAGATGTCAAATCAGATGCATGTTGTGCTGCTCCTGTCGGGAATCTGTTTGCAGCAATTGGTTTTCAATGTAACGAAGCCCCAACGATCCTTGTGAGCGCGCGGCCTGGATTTTTTTTTTTGCCTTGTACGGTATGGTGTTTTCCAAATCGAAGACGCCATGGTTTCTTGGAAACAGCGACTCGGCAGCCATAGACAAGAAAGCCTGTCAGGCTTCCGATCAATCTGGAAGACGCGCGCTTGTGCGGTTGATTGAAGTTGATGTTGATGACGAACTCGATGATTGGATCCCGCCCGGATAACGAAATCCAGTCACCACGATTCCCACAGACGGCGCCAATTGACGAGGGAACACCTCGGCAATGCCTACGTATTGTAGACTTGGGTTTCGGGAGAGAGCGGCGATGGAGATTCCGGGGACGAGATTAGGCACACGACGTACCCAGCTTCGGGTCCCCTCGGTGGAGGATCCCTACGTGCTGCTAGCAATCTACTATATGATGATATGTATGTTTACAGGGTGCCGGCATAGGCGGGGCTATGTTGTCTATTTGTTGTCCTCCTTATTTCGGGTGCCCTGGCTAGCTTTATATATGCAACCAGCCTAGGGTTTTACAAGAGTCCTAGTCGACTACTTCTTCGGGTTGCCTTGTTGGGCCTTCTTCATATTGGGCCGAGCCGATCCAGGTATACCAATAATGGGTACCCGAAGGGTATACCCATGTCAGTAGCCCCCGAGTGTCTAGGGAAGTCGAAGACTTGCGTAGAGACTCCAAGCATAATCATCTCCAAAGGCGAGGTCCATGTCGTAGATCATGTGTAGCGTAGATGATGTCGACGATTCTTGAAATTATCGGGTGCGCGGCAGCGCTCCCGATGGGAGTAGCCCCCGAGTCTATGGGCAAGTGCTTGCACTTAGGCATAGACTCAAGTTGTACTACTCGATGAAGAACTTAACTATATTTCTGGAAGACTTGATGAAATCCATGTGCTCCCGATGGGAGTAGGCTCCACTCGAGTCATAGAATCGAGTTGAGTCTACAAACCTGAATTGCCGTAGATGTTGTCGAAGTTATCTTTCTATCGGGTGCGCGACCAGCACTCCCGATGGGAGTAGCCCCCGAGGCTACAGCCAAGTGTTTGCACTTGGGTGTAGGCTCAACTTGCTTTTAATCGACACCACAATTTTTCCTCTTTCTTGTATCTTATCGGGAGGGTGAACAATACTCTCGATAAGAGTAGCCCCCGAGCCTATGGGCAGGTGCTTGCACCTAGGCATAGGCTCAAGTTGTACTACTCGATAAAGAACTTGACTATATTTCTGGGCGCAGCCCCTTTTTTATCGACTCCAGGCCGTTGCTATTTTTATTTGAAATCCATATCTATATTGTACATGGATAATGGTAATTGGGGCTAGTTCATCTGACGGATCAAGTACTAGTTAACTGCTCTAGTGGCAATCCGCAAAAACCTACTTCAAGATCACGTCCCTGGACATGATCCGGGATACTGGTGTTAACTCGACAGGTGCCGCTTAAGGTCTTACCATTCGTCGAGTCCCACTCATGTTTTATCGGTACCTAACGCGTCCGTTAGGATTTTTCTTCGTATCTGTTGATACGGAAAAAGTAGCAAACCGACGTCAGAGACGGTGCCACGCCGCTCAGAACGGATCCGGGGTCTTACCTTCGCAGAGTTTTGCGGCATTCAGAGATTATTCGCGACTTTTAGCGCTCTGAGAATATATTGTCGAGTGCCTTGTTCGGCTGATGCAATGACCCATTTTACGGGTTCTTCTATATTTTTCTCGGGCGTGATGAGACAGCCGAATATATTGGATTCTTCTATATTGTCGGGTTCATCACCGATGCTCTTGCTCGGAATAATATGACGAGTCAATGAACCCGAAGATTTGTCCATCTCTCTCTTTTTTTTTGTTCCTCCTTGATGAAAATTTCGTCGAGTTCTTTCTTGAAGAAATTTTCTTCGGGTCCTCCTTGAGGACAATTCTTCGGGTCCTTCTTGAAGATAATTCTTCGGGACCTTCTTGAAGATAATTTTTCGGGACCTTCTTGAAGATAATTTTTCGGGACCTCCTTGAGATAATTTTTCGGGTCCTGTTCTTTCTTGAAGACAATTTCGTCGAGTTCTCTCTGTAGACAATTTCGTCGGGTTCTCTCTTATATACTTTGAATTTTTCTTTCTCCTGCACAAATAAACAAACTTTTTCTATCTTTCCCTTGACTCTCTTTTTCGCATGCGGTGTCAGATGCTCAGATTCGATGATATGTAAAGTGAATATATGCTGCGCAGCCCCCAACTGTCGGGTGCGACGAAAGTAAACGATAATTAACTTTGTGCAAAATAAAAGAACACTTAGCTTTATTGGGCACAACGGAATTGATGCGCGATGAAGTCCTCGAATGCAGAGAAGAAGTTTAGCCGAAGTAGAAACCACCAAATAGAAAAAGTGGATGCCGCCAAATTGTTGATGGAGAAACAGCCAAGCCCCCGAGCGCTGCTAAGGTGATGTCATGATTGCTATGTCACAGTCATAACTCGAGGCGAAGTTGTTGTTGAGCCCCCGAGTGTTAGCCGTGACGTCGAAATAAGTTGACGGAATCGTGGCGTCATATAAGGTGAAGCCATTTAAGACGAAACCATTGATAATAATATAATATGTATCCATATAGAGGATGAATCCATTGAACCGAAGAATCCAGTAATAACCATAGAAGATGAATCCGTCGAAGAAACGAAACCATTGACAATAATATAATATGGATCCATATAGAGGATGAATCCATTGAACCGAAGAATCCAGTAATAACCATAGAAGATGAATCCGTCGAAGAAACGAAACCATTGACAATAATATAATATGGATCCATATAGAGGATGAATCCATTGAGCCGAAGAATCCAGTAATAACCATAGAAGATGAATCCGCCGAAGAAAATAAATCCAGTAATAATCCTCGATGATAAATCCACTGACCCGAAACGCCTCGGGTAATGTTTTATAAGAGTAAACCAGTAATATCCATATAGATGAATCTTATAAGATGAATCCGATGAAGAAAAATCCAATAAGCCGAAGAAGATGAATCCACTGATCCGAAGAAGGTAATTTCACTAAGCCGAAAATAAATCCACTGAGCCGAAGGAGATATATCCAGAGGCGAAGAAAATAAATTCACCAAGTAATCGAGTGCATTTGTGGTAACAAAGTAATGGCACAGCCCAGTGTTGGGTGAATTTGCTGTAATATTGTAATGGTATAGCCCCCGAGTATTTGGGTATGGAGAAAATAAATAAATAAGTGAATCTTGGAGGAAGGGGAACACTTAGCTTTTTCATCGGGTACAACGGGGTCGTCGCTACAGCAAGTCGTGCGGCTGGCACAGTCGATGTAGGCGCGCGACGCCTGGCCGGAAGTAGTAGATGTGGTGGACGTAGTCGATGAAGAGGACGCAGTCGATGCGGTGGATCCGCAACGGGTGATCACCTGAGTATGTCGACTGATGATCCCTTTACCAGATGGTAAAATCGCGACAGCGAGTCTGCGACGATGGGCGCTCACGCTGTCGATCTGCCAGTGTCCTTGTAGCAGCATCACCGGCATTGAGGTCACTGAAATAGTTGGCGATGTATTTACTGCAGGTCGCCAGCCGACGTTAGCCATGCAAAGCAGGCCGATTCAGTAGTTTGGCCCTTCGTGTATCAATCTTCCAAATAATAGGTACAAACAACATGCACGCATGGGTTAGATTGAAAATTAAAATAATTGATTAACAAGCTTGTTAATGAAGAGAGATAGGGAGATGTCAAATCAGATGCATGTTGTGCTGCTCCTGTCGGGAATCTGTTTGCAGCAATTGGTTTTCAATGTAACGAAGCCCCAACGATCCTTGTGAGCGCGCGGCCTGGATTTTTTTTTTTGCCTTGTACGGTATGGTGTTTTCCAAATCGAAGACGCCATGGTTTCTTGGAAACAGCGACTCGGCAGCCATAGACAAGAAAGCCTGTCAGGCTTCCGATCAATCTGGAAGACGCGCGCTTGTGCGGTTGATTGAAGTTGATGTTGATGACGAACTCGATGATTGGATCCCGCCCGGATAACGAAATCCAGTCACCACGATTCCCACAGACGGCGCCAATTGACGAGGGAACACCTCGGCAATGCCTACGTATTGTAGACTTGGGTTTCGGGAGAGAGCGGCGATGGAGATTCCGGGGACGAGATTAGGCACACGACGTACCCAGCTTCGGGTCCCCTCGGTGGAGGATCCCTACGTGCTGCTAGCAATCCACTATATGATGATATGTATGTTTACAGGGTGCCGGCATAGGCGGGGCTATGTTGTCTATCTGTTGTCCTCCTTATTTCGGGTGCCCTGGCTAGCTTTATATATGCAACCAGCCTAGGGTTTTACAAGAGTCCTAGTCGACTACTTCTTCGGGTTGCCTTGTTGGGCCTTCTTCATATTGGGCCGAGCCGATCCAGGTATACCAATAATGGGTACCCGAAGGGTATACCCATGTCACTTAGTTCCTACTCGTCCTCGAGTAGGTAAACGATAACACAAATAATTTCTGAAGTGACATGCTACCAACATAATCTTGATCAACATTATTGTAAAGCATATGAGATGAATGGAGTGATCTGAACAAAAGATTGCTAACAAAGATAATGACTAAACAAATGAATCATATAGCAAAACTTTTCATGAATAGTACTTTCAAAACAAGTATCAATAAGACTTGCATAAGAGCTAACTCATAAGCAATAAATTCAAAGTAGAATGCGTTGAATCAACACAAAGGATGATTAAGTTTCAGCAATTGCTTTCAACTTGTAACATGTATATCCCAAATATAACATCAAAACTAATGAAAGTTGCGTACATATCTGAGGATCACGCTCGTAAATTTGCAGATTTTTTCGATTTTTTTACAGAGACTTGTGCCAGAATTCGTGATGACAATGCTTTCTGCAGCGATCCCAAATATAACATAAACTTTAACATAGAAACTTTACTTGGCACAAAAACATGATAAGGAGAGGTTGCTACAGTAGTAAACAACTTCCAAGACTCAACAAAATAAAAATTGCTGTAGTAAAATAAACACATGGGTTATCTCCCAAGAAGTGCTTTTCTTTAACGCCTTTCAGCTAGGCGAAAGTGCAAATCAAGTAACATCAAGAGTAGAAGCATCAACATCATAGCTTGTTCTAATAATAGAATCAAAAGGCAACTTAATTCTCTTTCTAGGGAAGTGTTCCATACCTTTCTTGAGAGGAAATTGATATTTAATATTACCTTCCCTCATATCAATAACAGCACCAACGGTTCGAAGAAAAGGTCTTCCCAATACAATAGGACAAGATGTATTGCATTCGATATCCAAGACAACAAAATCAACGGGGACAAGGTTATTGTTAACCGTAATGCGAACATTATCAATCCTCCCCAAAGGTTTCTTTTTAACATTATCAGCAAGATTAACATCCAAATAACAATTCTTCAATGGTGGCAAGTCAAGAGAGTGGATTTAGTGACCGGGTGTATACGTGAGCACGGTCTAGCCATCGTTGGATCAGCGTTGAGATCCGTTTTCTGCCTCACGGCGATCACACGGCGTGAGTACTTTTTATGAGTAGTTTTTTTGCATGTTGGCAAGGCACGCAACGCTTGACCCCTTGCATCGATGCTCCTTCACATCCAACGGACAAATCAGTGCAACGGACCGGTCAGAAAGCAGTCAAGGCCAAACTAGCACGCACATAGAGCGACAAGATTGAGGTCGGGAAGCTCTTGCAGCGGAGCTTGCTGGTCCAGCCGCCGGCGTTGCGCCCACCTCCCGCAACGATAGAGCACTGCAGGTGACCCACGCCGGATCCCTCCGCCCACGTCCGTCCGCCGGCGCTGCGCCCACCTCCGCAAGGACATAGCACTGCAGTGACCCACGCCGGCTCCCTCCGCCCACATTTGGCCGCCGCCGCTCGCCCACCTCCGGCAAGGACGAGCACTACAGTGACACGCCGGCTTCCCCGCCCACATCCGGCCGCTGCCGCTACGCCACCTCCGGCAAAGACAGAGCACTGCAGGTGACCCATGCCGGCTTCCTCCGCCCACATCCGGCTGCCGCCGCTGCGTGACGGAGCTCTGGTGGGGGCCCACGCCAGTCCGGCTGCCGTCGCCGAGCCCACCTCCGGCTGCTCGCTCTTACACCTCCGTTGTAGCCTTGGACTGCTCTCGGATTGCCCAACACATTTTATTTCAGACGGACAACAGCAGAACAAGGAAACTGAGTTCAGTAGTGATTTGATTCCGAGTACAAAATCGAAACTGATCGAGCGAGAAGGCGTCCGTCACGAGCGGAGCTACTGCACGAAATCGAAGCGGCACATCGACGCCATCTAGCAGATCTGGCAGGAGCGGAGAATTAAGCAAATACTTAGCGTTAATCGGGAGCAATTGTGCACCCATCCCCAGCAGAGCCCTGCCATTCCCCGCCTCGTGCGGGGCGGCGCCACCGGTGCTCGTGCGCCAGGACCTCCTCCCTAGCGCCGCCACTCGCAACTCCCAATCGCCCCACGACCCTCACATGTCGCCCGCTGTTCATTGTAGAGGCCCTCAATTTGTTCGTTGGGCCCGTGGAGCTCGTCGGGGCCAACCCGCTTGTAGGATTGGAAGAGGGGGAGGGGAGCACTGCACCTGATGGGATTGGAAGGCGCTGCGCTGGTCATCGGCGTGGATGAGGAAAGGGGATGAGAATTGATCCACTTTATTTAGGGCCATACGCTCGTTCCCACTAGACAAACGGCAGGACACACGGAGTTAGACACGTGTCGGCTAGGAACCGCGTGCTCACGTATACACCCGGTTACTAGGCTTCTTTTGGTCAAGCATATCATAAATCTTTTTAGGCATAACAGAAATACTTGCACCAAGATCACATAAAGCATTACACTCAAAGTCATTGAATTTCATTTTAATGATGGGCTCCCAACCATCTTCTAACTTCCTAGGAATAGAAGCTTCAAGTTTCAATTTCTCTTCCCTAGCTTTAATGAGAGCATTTGTAATGTGTTTTGTAAAGGCTAAATTTATAGCACTAGCATTGGGACTTCTAGCAAGTTTTTGTAAGAACTTTATAACTTCAGTAATATGACAATCATCAAAATCTAAACCATTATGTTCTACAGCAATGGAATCATTGTCACCAATATTTTGAAAAATTTCAGCAGTTTTATCACAAACAGTTTCAGCAGTTTCAGGCAATTTTGTGCGCTTTGCACTAGGAGTAGAAACATTGCCAACACCAATTATTTTACCATTGATAGTAGGAGGTGCAGCAACATGTGAAGAATCAACATTACTAATGGTGGTAATAGTCCATACTTTAGCTACATTATTTTCTTTAGCAAGTTTTTCTTTTTCTTCTCTATCCCACCTAGCATGCAATTCAGCCAACAATCTAATATTATCATTAATTCTAACTTGGATGGCATTTGCTGTAGCAGAAAATTTTGTATCATTATCCTCAGGTTTAGCAGCCATTTTATTAATTAAAGAAGATTGTGATTCAGACATATATGAGATTCGCTTTTCAGCGCTTGTAAGTTTAGTTTGCAAACCAGAAATTTTCACATTCAAATTTTCAAGTTGATTTCCTATATTTTTCAACAAGGCAGATTGTTCATTCATAGTTTTAGTAAACAATTGATTTTGCTCATATTGAGATTGCATAAAGCTCTTAGTAGTTCTTTCAATTTCCAATATCTTTTCCTCATTAGGCAAAACAGATCTACCATAAGAATTACCATAACCACTACTATTATTAAAAGAATATGGCCTATAGTTGTTGTTGAAATTATTGTTCTTAATGAAATTCACATCAACATTTTCTTCTTGAGCAACCAATGAAGCTAAAGTAACATTATTAGGATCAATATGAGATCTACCATTTGCAAGCATAGACATAATAGCATCAATCTTATCACCCAAAGAAGAGGTTTCTTCAACAGAATTTACCTTCTTACCTTGAGGAGTTCTTTCAGTGTGCCATTCAGAGTAATTGATCATCATATCATCAAGTAATTTAGTGCGGCGCCCAAAGTGATGGACATAAAAGTACCTCCAGCAGCT
Organism: Lolium multiflorum; assembly: GCA_030979885.1. NCBI lineage: Eukaryota > Viridiplantae > Streptophyta > Magnoliopsida > Poales > Poaceae > Lolium > Lolium multiflorum. The sequence goes on along the minus strand of CM061751.1, from coordinate 45,425,563 downwards.
GAATCCAATAGGTTCCTTGAGGAAAAATTCAATCGTGCATAAAAGGTTTGGATGATCATCCAAGTAGTCAGTCCATGGGTTGGGCAATTCTTTACCAAAGATTTCATTCTCTCCCATGCTTGAGCAACATGTTCATTATCAAATTGTTTAAAATTCATTATGCTACTTCTCAAAGATATAATCTTAGCAGGAGGATAATATTTACTAATAAAAGCATCTTTGCATTTAGTCCATGAATCAATACTATTTTTAGGCAAAGAAAGCAACCAATCTTTAGCTCTTCCTCTTAATGAGAAAGGAAACAATTTCAGTTTTATAATATCACCATCTATATCCTTATACTTTTGCATTTCACAAAGTTCAACAAAATTATTAAGATGGGCAGCAGCATCATCAGTACTAACACCAGAAAATTGCTCTCTCATAACAAGATTCAGTAAAGCAGGTTTAATTTCATAAAATTCTGCTGTAGTAGCAGGTGGAGCAATAGGAGTACATATAAAATCATTATTATTTGTGCTAGTGAAGTCACACAACTTAGTATTCTCAGGAGTACCCATTATAACAGTAGTAAAGTAAACTAGGCAAATAAAGACAAGTAACTAATTTTTTTGTGTTTTTGATATAGAGATCAAGACAGTAAATAAAGTAAAGCTAGCAACTAATTTTTGTGTGTTTTGTTTAAGTGCAGCAAACAAAGTAGTAAATAAAATAAAGCAAGACAAAAAAAGTAAAGAGATTGGAAGTGGAGACTCCCCTTGCAGCGTGTCTTGATCTCCCGGCAACGACGCAGAAAAAGTGCTTGATGCGCGTAGATGTACACGTCCGTTGGGAACCCCAAGAGGAAGGTATGATGCGCAAGAGCAAGTTTCCCTCAGAAAGAAACCAAGGTTATCGAACCAGTAGGAGCCAAGAAGCACGTGAAGGTTGTTGGTGGAGGAATGTAGTGCGGCGCAACACCGGTGGCCGGCGCCAACGTGGAACCTGCACAACACAATCAAAGTACTTTGCCCCAACGTAACAGTGAGGTTGTCAATCTCACCGGCTTGCTGAAAACAAAGGATTAAGCGTATCGAGTGGAAGATGGTGTTTGTTTGCAAAGAACGGTAAAAACAGTAGAATGTATTCAGATGTAGAAGAATGGACCGGGGTCCACAGTTCACTAGTGGTGTCTCTCCAATAAGATAACTAACATGCTGGGTGAACAAATTACAGGTGAGCAATTGACAAATAAAGATTCAATACATATCAACGATGATTACTATGTGATTTAATCAGGGCATTACGACAAAGTACATAGACCGCTATCCAGCATGCATCTATGCCTAAATAATCCACCTTCAGGTTATCATCCGAACCCCTTCCGGTATTAAGTTGCGAACAACAGATAATTGCATTAAGTATGGTGCGTAATGTAATCAACACAAATATCCTTAGACAAAGCATCAATGTTTTATCCCTAGTAGCAACAGCACATCCACAACCTTAGAACTTTCTGTCACTGTCCCAGATTTAATGGAGGCATGAACCCACTATCGAGCATAATTACCCCCTCTTGGAGTTACAAGTATCAACTTGGCCAGAGCCTCTACTAGCAACGGAGAGCATGCAAGAACATAAACAACACATATATGATAGATTGATAATCAACTTAACATAGTATTCTCTATTCATCGGATCTCGCCAAACACAACATGTAGCATTACAAATAGATGATCTTGATCATGTTAGGCAGCTCACAAGATCTATAACAATGAAAGCACAAGCGGAGAAGACAACCATCTAGCTACTGCTATGGACCCATAGTCCAAGGATGAACTACTCACGCATCAATCCGGAGGCGGGCATGATGATGTAGAGCCCCTCCGGTGATGATTCCCCTCTCCGGCAGGGTGCCGGAGGCGATCTCCTGAATCCCGAGATGGGATTGGCAGCGGCGGCCTCTCGTAATGTTTTCCGTATCGTGGCTCTCGGTACTGGGGGTTTCGCGACGAGGCTTTAAGTAGGCGGAAGGGTAGGTCAGGGGCGGCGAGGCGCCGACACAACGGGCGCGGCCCAGGCCCAGGCCGCGCCGCCCTGGTATCTGGCCGCCTCGTGGCCCCACTTCGTTTCCTCTTCGGACTTCTGGATGCTTCGTGCAAAAATAGGCCCCTAGGCGTTGATTTCGTCCAATTCCGAGAATATTTCCTTACTAGGATTTCTGAAACCAAAAACAGCAGAAAAACAGCAACTGGCACTTCGGCATCTTGTTAATAGGTTAGTGCCGGAAAATGTAAAATAACGCTGTAAAGTATGTATAAAACACTCAAGTATTGTAATAAAAGTAGCATGGAACATAAGAAATTATAGATACGTTTGCGACGTATCATATTGAAAGAATCATGTGTTGTTTCCATCATAAAAGCATAATATTGTGGTATTCTCGTTTGATGCTTTATTGGGTTGACTTGGCGCATGCTTGGCATTGCTCCTACAAGAGTACTTCCATATCATCGGGCAAGAGGTACCCTGTTGGCGGTTCTCGATGATACATGTATACTTACAATGACAAGAACTTATTTGGGACATAAGTTGAGTAGCATGAGGTTTAGGTACTCGTATTCAAGGGGCATGAAATTTTCAACTTGTGATTTGTCAAGCATATAGCTCATATTTTCCATCACATTAAGTTTAAACATTCAAGATACTTTTGATAGGGGCAATAAGAGCTCAAAGCTAATGAGTACCATACTTTTTGGAAGGTTTATAAAACTTGTTTATCTTGCTTACTCTGCAAAGAGTTTCTCTTTTACTTTTATGTTGAGTCTTCACCTTCTTCTTTATGCACCAATTAAGAGAGCATAATTGTCATTCTTAGTGCAATGTGCATAGTCCCAAAATTATTGTTGATTGATTCATGATTATGACTATTGCTTGTTCTCAAATTACTTGTATCTAGTCACCCTATGAACTTTGAAGGTGTCCTAGCATTTATGTTTTGCTACTTCATAAAGAACATGTTGAGTACCACTTTGCTATGTTTTCTCTATGCTCATAAATAAACAGTTGCTTTCAGTGCACTATTATTCATGATCCTTTGTTTGAGTTATTTTTCATGTTATAACATAGTTGCTAAGTTCTATTGTTAGAGTTATATCTATTATGTCTATGTTTAGAGTACTTTGATCCCAGCTCACAATGCTTTAAATGCTTTATCAAGATTGTGTTGACTTCATGTCGCCTCAAAAATTATTTTCACTTACCTACTCGAGGACGAGCATGAGTTAAGCTTGGGGATGCTTGATACGTCTCAAACTTATCTACAATTTTTTATGCTACATGATTTTTTTTACACCAATTTGTATATGTTTTGCTCATGCTTAGTTGCACTTTTATACATTTTCCGGCACTAACCTATTAACAAGATGCCACAGTGCTAGTTTCCTGTTTTCTGATATTTTGTATTTTAGGAAAGTTGTACATGAAATATTATCAAAATTGGACGAAACAAAAGTCGAAGTTAATATTTTTCCGTAACGAGGAAAGAGTCTAGAGGGGAGTCGAAGAAAGGCAGCAGGGTGGCCAGACCAGCCCTAGGCGTGGCCTGGCCCTGGCCCATCCCTAGGGGAGGTGTGGGCCCCCCTGGCCTCTACCGACATCGCCCCTCCGCCTATTTAATCACGATCTCGGGAAAACCCTGAACACCCGAGCCTCCATCCACGAAAAGTTCCATCGCAGCCGCCATTGAAGACTCTAGCTCGGGAGGATTCTGAAGCTCTTCCCGGCACCCTGCCGGAGGGGGAAATCATCGCCGGTGGCATCTACATCACCATAACCGCCTCTGAAGCGATTCGTGAGTAGTTCCTCCCTAGACTATGGGTCCATAGGAGTAGCTAGATGGTTATCTTCTCCAATTTATGCCTCATGTTTAGATCTTGTGAGCCGCCTAACATGATCAAGATCATCCTTATGTAATGCTACATGTTGTGTTTGCTGGGATCCGATGAATATTGTATACTATGTTGAAATCGATTATATTTTCTTGTCATATGTTATTTGTGATCTTGCATGGTCTCCATTGCTAGTAGATATTTTAGGCCAAGTAGATGCTTGTGACTCCAAGAGGGGGTATTTATGCTCGATAGTAGGCTCATGCCTCTAGTTTTCTGGAAGAGTGACAATAACTTCTAAGATTGTAGATGTGTTGGTTCTACTAGGGAGAAAACAATAATGTTTTATCCAAGGGTAATTCTATTGTTTACTTTACATACATTGCTAATGCGATAATCTGTTGCTTGCAAATTAATACTGGAATGGGTTCGGACGATAACCGGAAGGTGGATTATTAGTCATAAACAAAAATAGATTACAGTCTATGTATTATGTTGTAATGCCCAAACGAATCTCATAGTAATCATCTTGTCATCTATGGTCGGTATTCTGGAAATTGCCTAGCTGTAATTGGTTCACCCAACATGTTATTTATCTTTATGGAGAGACACCCTCTAGTGAACTGGATCCCGGTCATTTCCTTTACCCGATAAATTCATGTACTGCGATGTTGTTCTGTTTACTTACTATAAGCTCTATTCTTTTTAATTACTGCAAACATCTCCTTCCACTCGATACATTTAATTCTTTGTGTTCAGCAAAACCGGTGAGATTGACAACCTCACTGTAAGTTGGGGCAAAATATTTTTGTTGTGTTGTGTGCAGGTTCCACGTTCTTGCTGACGTCGGTAGTGCGCCGCCACTAGTCAGCTAGCAACACATTCAGAAGCAACGCCTTTCATCTACTGGTCGATTAAATCTTGGTTTCTTACTGAGGGAAAAATTGTTGTTGTGCTCATCACGCATTCCTCTTGGGGTTCCCTGATACGTCTCCGACGTATCGATAATTTCGTATGTTCCATGCTACTTTATTGATGATATCTACATGTTTTATACACATTATATGTCATTATTATGCATTTTCTGGAACTAACCTATTGACGAGATGCCGAAGTGCTAGTTCCTGTTTTCTGCTGTTTTTGGTTTCAGAAATCCTAGTAACGAAATATTCTCGGAATTGGACGAAATCAACGCCCAGGTTCCTATTTTGCTCGGAAGCATCCAGAACACCCGAGAGCCACAGAGGAGGGCCTGTGGGCCCCAGACGACAGTGGCGCGGCCAGGGCTGGGCCCGCGCCCCCTAGTGTTACACCGCCTCGTCGCCCCTCCGACTCCGCCTCTTCGCCTATATAAAGGTCCCTGACCTAAAACACGATACAAATAAGCCACGGTACGCGAAACCTTCCAGAGCGGCCGCCATCGCGAAGCCAAGATCTGGGGGACAGGAGTCTCTGTTCCGGCACGCCGCCGGGACGGGGAATTCCCCGGAAGGCTTCTCCATCGACACCGCTGCCATCTCCACCGCCATCTTCATCACCGCTGCTGCTCCCATGAGGAGGGAGTAGTTCTCCATCGAGGCTCGGGGCTATACCGGTAGCTATGTGGTTCATCTCTCTCCTATGTACTTCAATACAATAATCTCATGAGCTGCCTTACATGATTGAGATTCATATGATGATGCTTGTAATCTAGATGTCATTATGCTAGTCAAGTGAGTTTTACTTATGTGATCTCCGGAGACTCCTTGTCCCACGTGTGTAAAGGTGACAGTGTGTGCACCGTGTGGGTCTCTTAGGCTATATTTCACAGAATACTTATTCACTGTTATGAATGGCGTAGTGAAGTGCTTATTTATATCTCTTTATGATTGCAATGTGTTTTGTATCACAATTTATCTATGTGCTACTCTAGTGATGTTATTAAAGTAGTTTATTCCTCCTGCACGGTGTAATGGTGACAGTGTGTGCATCCGTGTTAGTACTTGGCGTAGGCTATGATTATGATCTCTTGTAGATTATGAAGTTAACTATTGCTATGATGGTATTGATGTGATCTATTCCTCCTACATGGTGTGAAGGTGACAGTGTGCATGCTATGTTAGTACTTGGTTTAGTCGTGTCGATCTTTCATGCACTCTAAGGTTATTTAAATATGAACATTGAATTGTGGAGCTTGTTAACTCCGGCATTGAGGGTTCGTGTAATCCTACGCAGTGTCACTACAAGAAAAGTTGCCATGGCCGACGAAGTTGAAGTCGCGCCGTGGTTGCTGGTGTACCATGGCCGACGATTTTGGTCCCTCCGTGGTGCATGTCAAAACTTTTTTTTCTCGTTTTTGAGGCCACCTAGCCCGACGAAAGCGGCCAAAACGTGGCGTATGGTGGCCCGGGACGTGGTGCATCTCGAAATCTCGGGTTCGCCGGCCGAGTCAACGCAAATCCGCACCGCCGAGGGATGTAGGGCCCAGATGGCAGCCTCTGGCATTGTTTTTTTCTACATCGCGCCATCTCGTTCAACGTTCTCCGATCGAGCCGTTTACGATGCAGGATCATGGGTCCCGCATGTCATCCTTTATGAACCAAAATTCTTTCTATTCTTGGATTTTTTTGACCCCCTGATTTCTGGCTACTTCCTTTTTCTTTTGATCCCTTGCCGCCTTGGAAACGTTGAGACCGCTGTGCTAAATGGGACCCGCATGTCATCCTCTATGTGCAATCAACTTTCTTTTCTTGGAGTTTTTTTGGCACCTCAAATTTGGTCACTTGCCTTTTTCTTTCGATCCCTGCCGCCTCTCAAACGGTGATACCGCTGCTGCTAACGGGACCCGCATGTCATCCTCAATGTACTATAAAACTTTCTTTTCCTGGATTATTTTTGGCACCTCAAATTTGGTCACTTGCCTTTTTCTTTCGATCCCCTGCCGCCTCTCAAACGGTGATACCGCTGCTGCTAAATGGGACCCGCATGTCATCCTCTATGTACTATAAAACTTTCTTTTCTGGATTATTTTTGGCACCTCAAATTTGGTCACTTGACTTTTTCTTTCGATCCTGCCGCCTCTCAAACGGTGATACCGCTGCTGCTAATGGGACCCGCATGTCATCCTCTATGTACTATAAAACTTTCTTTTCTTGAATTATTTTTGGCACCTCATATTTGGTCACTTACCTTTTTCTTTCGATCCCCTGCCGCCTCTCAAACGGTGATACCGCTGCTGCTAAATGGGACCCGCATGTCATCCTCTATGTACTATAAAACTTTCTTTTCTTGAATTATTTTTGGCTCCTCATATTTGGTCACTTGACTTTTTCTTTCGATCCCCTGCTGCCTCTCAAACGGTGATACCGCTGCTGCTAAATGGGACCCGCATGTCATCCTCTATGTACTATAAAACTTTCTTTTCTTGGATTTTTTGGCACCTCATATTTGGTCACTTGACTTTTTCTTTCGATCCCCTGCTGCCTCTCAAACGGTGATACCGCTGCTAAATGGGACCCGCATGTCATCCTCTATGTACTATAAAACTTTCTTTTCTTGAATTATTTTTGGCTCCTCATATTTTTTCACTTGCCTTTTTCTTTCGATCCCCTGCCGCCTCTCAAACGGTGATACCGCTGCTGCTAAATGGGACCCGCATGTCATCCTCTATGTACTATAAAACTTTCTTTTCTTGGAGTTTTTTTGGCACCTCATATTTGGTAACTTGACTTTTTCTTTCGATCTCATGCCACGTTTGAAACGTTGAGGTACCTGCTGGCTCATGGGACCCACATGTCATCCTCTATGTGCTATAAAAGTTTCCTTTGTTGGATTTTTTTTCACCCTCTGATTTTTGGCTTGCCTTTTTCTTTTGATCCCTGCCCCCTTTGAAACGTTGAGTAAGCTGTTGGTTCAAGGGACCCGCATGTCATCCTCTATGTCCATCAACTTTCTTTTCTTGGATTTTTTTCACCCCCTAATTACTAGCTACTTTCTTTTTCTTTTGATCTCAAGCCGCATTACAAACATTGAGACCGCTGCTGCAAAATGGGACCCACATGTCATCCTCTATGTACAATAAATCTTGGATTATTTTTGGCTCCTGATATTTGGTCACTTGCCTTTTTCTTTCGATCTCATGCCGCCTTTGAAACGTTGAGTAAGCTGCTGGCTCATGGGTCCCGCATGTCATCCTCTACGAGCAATAAAAGTTTCCTTTCTTGGAGTTATTTTTTACCCCTAATTTCTGGCTATTTGCCTTTTTCTTTTGATCCCCTGCCCCCGTTGAAACGATGAGGACGCTGTTGGCAGGTCGGTCCCACATGTCATCCTCTATGAACAATAAAAGTTTCCTTTGGTGGATTTATTTTTGACCCCTAATTAATTTCTGGCTATTTCCTTTATTTTTCTTTTGATCCCCTGCCGCCTTGGAATTGTTGAGAATGCTGCTGCCTCATTTTTCTTTTGGTCCTGTGCCGCCTTGGAAACGTTGAGACCGCTGCTACAAAATGGGACCCGCATGTCATCCTCTATGTACAATAAAGTTTCTTTTCTTGGATTATTTTTGGCTCCTGATATTATGTCACTTGCCTTTTTCTTTCGATCTCATGCCGACTTTGAAACGTTGAGGATGCTGCTGCCTCATGGGTCCCGCATGTCATCCTCTCAGAACGATAAATGTTTTCTTTTCTTGTATTTTTTTACCAACTGATTTTTGGCTTTTTTTATTTTCGATCCCCCGCCTTTGAAACGTTGACTCCGCTGCTGGCTCATGGGTCCCCGATGTCAGCCTCCCCGTACAAGAAACATGTGATATTTTATTTTGCAGACAATAAACGTTGTATTTCGCTCTGAGCTATTGCAAATGGATAAATTAAATCTTTATATCTACATAAACAAACTTATATGTTGAATCTCCTTGTTTTTTGTTTTTGCGAAGCATAGGACTTTCCTGTTTTTTTTGAGAAAAATCCGACCTTTCCTGTTTTGGAGTGGGCTGAAATTGTACGAGTCAAAAGGCCCAGCAGTATAGTTCGAAGGCCCAGATGTCCAGATACAGCCCAATTAAAATCTTTCTTTTCTTGGATTTTTTCACACCCTGATTTCTGGCTACTTCATTTTTCTTTCGGTCCTGTGCCGCCTTGGAAGCGTTGAGACCGCTGCTACAAAATGGGACCCGCATGTCATCCTCTATGTACAATAAAGTTTCTTTTCTTGGATTATTTTTGGCTCCTGATATTATGTCACTTGACTTTTTCTTTCAATCTCATGCCGACTTTGAAACGTTGAGGAAGCTGCTGGCTCATGGGTCCCGCATGTCATCCTCTATGAACAATAAAAGTTTTCTTTGTTGGATTTATTTTTTCCCCTAATTTCTGGCTATTTGTCTTTTTCTTTTGATCCCCTGCCCCCTTTGAAACGATGACGACGCAGCTGGCAAGTCGGTCCCACATGTCATCCTCTATGAACAATAAAAGTTTCCTTTGATGGATTTATTTTTTACCCTAATTAATTTCTGGCTATTTTGATCCCCTGCCGCCTTGAAATAGTTGAGGATGCTGCTGCCTCATGGGTCCCGCATGTCATCCTCTCAGAAAGGTAAATGTTTCTTTTCTTGAATTTGTTTACCAACTGATTTTTGGCTTATTTTTTCTTTCGATCTCCTGCCACCTTTAAAACGTTGACGACGCTGCTGGCTCATGGGTCCCCAATGTCAGCCTCCCCATACTGCAAATCCTCTTTCTGCAAAGGTTGTATTTCTAGATAGATAAGGTGGATTCGAATCTGCCATGGTTCAGGCAGCTCAGGTAAGCCTTCTTGCACTAATTAATGGAAGTAGTGTATCGCAAGGTCAAGACATGTGGCTCGGTGTAATGAATCTATATGAATCATGTTGTGGGTTCAATCTGATAGTTCTCTAACAGGTCAGCCAAAATAGAAATTAAGTTTTTTTCTAAAAGGGAAATGCAAATTAAGATGAACACAAACATTAGTTATCATAATAGCTGATCATACATACATACTTGCTAAGAGCAAAAGCTTGCCAGAGTTTTACCACCCATACAATTAATTAGCAGTTCAGATAAGATAACCTTATATAAGTATAACTACAAATGCATTTGCTAAGGGCTCATGGGACAACAGAACTAGACAACCGCGAACTTTATGACCAGCATGTCACAGCGGCATCGAAAGATCTTGACCTTCAACTTTGATCCAATGCGAAGTTTGGCACCGTCAATGAACTTTTTCCACCTGGAAGTAACAGCCAAGCGGCCATCTGTGGGACTGACAGAGTACCGTCCCTCCACGGTGAGACCTTCACTCTCCATGACGAGGGATATCTTGCCCCTTCGGCCAGCATTGAGATCCTTGGAGATACTTTTAGGCAATTTCTGATTCAAAGCAAGAGATACCACCAAAAATTAGTCAATGGCACCAATGCACTGAACCATGTGAGACTTTGAGCAGAGAAGACATCAAGATAAGAGCAGTTATGCTGTCATATACTCACGAACATAGCCTTCAGATGCGTCCTGGTCACCACACGGGTGGCCACAGCAATGAGCTGAGACCTCGGTGATCTGGCTGGGGCAGGTGCATGAGCCTGGGCTGGTACACGAGCTGGTGCTGATGCAGGAGACTGCTGGGCAGGTGCAGTAAACGGTGCCTCTAGAGGAACCGGTGCTGATGCAGGAGACTGTTGGGCAGGTGCAGTAAACGGTGCAGCTAGAGGAACCAGTGCTGATGCAGGAGCCTGCTGGGCATGTGTAGTATATGGGGCCTCTACAGGAACCAATGCTGATGTAGGGGACTGCTGGGTAGATGCAGTAAACGGAGCTGGTACAGGAACCGGTGCTGATGCAGGAGAGTGGGAAGCCGGTGCCGGTGCTGGTGTGGTTGCCCTTTGTGACATCCGCTCCTGTTCCGTCAGGGGATCTGCAGCTTTGATCATGTTAAACCCAGCAAGCTAGAACAGAGGGAATGGTTTAGAACAACTGCTCAGAATGCAGTTATCAAAAGATATGAGTAGAAAAAAGTTACATATTATATATTTGGAAGTGTCTCCAACTCTGTAAGCAGTTACGTATATCTGCCCGTTTGAGTTTCTGATCCTCAGCTCGTCGCCCTTCTTCAGACCGTAGTCAAAAGCAAACTTTCTCCAATCATGTCCATACAAATATGTGATGGCCTGCGTCTTGTAGACATACACCTCATAGACCGTGTAGGTGTTCATCAATTTGCCATTGCCATGCATAGTGAAAGATCCTTCATGCGGACACATCTGGTTAATCATTGGACGAAGTTCACAAGGTACAGTCTGCATGTGAAAATTGATACAAATGTAAGAAGCAGGAAGACTAAAAACAAGACTTTACTATATGCCAATTCATGCTAAACCACTGAGAATACATACCTGTAACTCTGTGAAGGAGCTACTAGAAAGGTAGATAGAGCCATAGGAGGTGTTATATGCGGGGTATGTACATGGGCCCGCCATATTCCCGCAAGCTCGGCATCGGGATGGTGAAGGAAACATGGGAGGTACTACTGGTGCGTAGCGCTGAACGTAAGTGGAAGAATTAGGTTGTGTAAAGTGCATAGTTCAGAGCAATGCAAATGTTGACAAGCAAGTGCATAACACTATGTTACAAACTGAACAGTGAAAAATTAGTGTATGATGAATATAAGCATGCTAATTTGGTGTTTCCGAATTCCAAAAAGCATTAGACAGAGCCGGTGATAATATCAGACATAAATCATGGCATGTATATGTGGCTTAAGAAAATATACCCGAACCCTTGGATGGTTACGGCCCGGCTGATCCTTGGACTTGAGCTTATATAAGCATCCAGAAGGTGGGGCTGACAGTAACTTGGTGGCAGCCTCTGCAGATGCCTCATCAGCAGCAGTTGCAATCCTTTTGACCAATGAAGGCTTAGCAGTTTCAGTCTGCATATAAAAATTGAAGAGCAACAGACATCAGCAGTGATATATAAAATGAATCTATGAGACACTGATGCATATAGTGCTGGATGTAAGTGGAAGAATAGGTGTGTGTGTTTCTGAACTATTGGTAAGCATTAGACAAAGCCGGCAATAAACAGACAAAAATCAAATCATGTATGAGGATTAAGAAAATATACCTGCTTACTGAAAAGGGTACCACCCAGCTGGCCCGTGGCCTTGTGCTTGAGGAGGTTTTCAGAAGATGGTGGCAGCACCATCGTCTTCACAGCAGCCTCATCAGGATCATTTTTTATCCATTTGAGTAGAGGAACAGAAGTTTCATCCTGCATATGAATAGCAACAGAACTCATCATTGATATTTAATAAATCTATGAGATAGACTGATGCAAATAGTGCGGGTGTAAGTGGAAGAATAGGGTTGTGCATAGAGAACAGTTGACAACAATGCAAATGATTACAAAAGAAGCCAATGGAAATCAACAGTTTATATACTGGATGAGACAGACTGAAAAGTGAAAAATTAGTGTATGATGATTGTAAGCAAACGCAGTGTTTCTGAACTTTTGGTAAGCATTAGACAAAGCCAACAGTAATTAAACAGATAATAATGAAATCATGTATGTGGATTAAGAAAATATACCAGATTCATTAAAAGGTCACCACCCAGCTGGCCCATGGCCTCGTGCTTGTAGAGGTTTTCGGAAGATGGTGCCGGCACCATCGTCCTCACAGCAGCCTCATTAGCCCCATTTTGCATCCACTTGAGTAAAGGCGCAGCAGTTTCAGCCTGCATAAGAATGGGAACAGATCTCAGCAGTGATATTGAATGACTCTGAGACAGACTGATGCATATAGTGCTAGATGTAAGTGGAAGGGTATGGCCGTGTATGGACAACAGTTCACAACAATGCAAGGGTGTGTTCGGTTCTGAAACAGCGTGGAATGGAATGGAATGGTTCCATTTCAGAGGAATGGAATGGTTACATTTTTGTTCGGTTGGGAAAAATGGAGAGCAGAAGAGATCGAGGTTAAACTAACCAATTGTCTCAAAATTGTAATTAACAATTGCAAATGACATTTTAATCTCAAAGTCGTAATTAACAGCGCCTAATGGTGCTCTTTTAATCTAAAAATCGAAATTAACATCATTTTATGTTGGGTTAGGGGAACTGGAGTAGATGAACATTACTGTATGATGATTGTAAGCAAACGAATTTGGTGTTTCTAAACTTTTGGCTTCGAGATCTTATGGGTTTCAACTCTAGCCTACCCCAACTTGTTTGGGACTGAAAGGCTTGGTTGTTGTTGTTGTTGTTGTAAACTTTTGGCAAGCATAGAAAAAACCGACAATAAACAGAGAAAAATCAAGGCATGTTTTGTGGATTAAGAAAATATACCATATTCATTAAAAGATCACCACCCAGCTGGTGCGTGGCCTTGTGCTTGTAGAGGCATTTAGAAGATGGGGGCGGCATCAACATACTGGCAGCCTGATCAGCCGCAGTTTTGATCTTCCTTTTGAGTAAAGGCCCTAAAGTTTCAGTCTGCATATGAATAGCAAAACAAAAGGCAGACCTCAGCAGTGATATTGAATTACTGTATGAGATAGACTGATGCATATAGTGGATGCTCTTAGCCTTTTGCAGCGTGAACACTAGCTATGGACAGACAAAAAAACTAGTTAACTCAGCTTTGTCTAGATATGAATGTACTACCACCATCCAAAAGCTTAAGCCTTATTTATTTTTGAGAAATCAAAACAAGCAAAGTTTGACCAAAATTTTAGAACATTCTATCAACAAATATAATACTGTGTAGATACCGTAGGAAAATATATTTTATTATCTATTTAATGATATTAATTTTGTATTTTGCATGTTACTGATTTTTGGTAAAAGCTTAGTCAAACATGGTATAGTTTGACTTTCTAAAAATAATATAAGCCCAAAGCTTTGGGATGGAGGCAGTAGTATCTAGAGCTAAAACACATCTAGATACATCCGTATCTACAGATAGTTGAGTCAATTAATTTGGATCTGAGGGAGTATCAGATTCAGACTACATCATGGTAAGTTGGTTAAAAAAAATTACCCCTGGGCGGTCCCTGCCCAGCTCGGCAGTGGCATTTCGCTTCTTGTGCTGCAGATCGGGCCATGCTCCTGCAGCAGGTGGGGCGCTATTCTCGTTCCCCATAGCCTCAGCACGGAACCTGGAGGTACCAACCTGATACAGAGAATATAGAGCATGGTGTCACAGAGGCTTTACGCACAAACAGCTGAAGACATGTGCTACTTTAAGCATATTCCAGAACAGGAACAGATTGAGGATGCAGAGACCAGAGAGACACTTAAAAGGTAAAGAGTGGATAAGCAAACGGAGTACCTGCTTCGCGGGGCTGGGGACGCAGCTCAGGCTCAGCCAACTGCCCACATGCGTGGTGGCCTTACGCTCCATTGCCCCCACCGCCGAGGTCTTGCCTTTCCTGTACAAGCTGACAAAAGATACAGTGAGGATCAGCAGAAACTACAAAGGTTGCAAATGTCGACAAATAAAGGAAGAACACCCCAATCCAAGCAAAGGTAGCCCCCGCCCCCACCCCCATCAATCACTCCCAGCTCGAGGGTGACCAGAAAGACACCCCTTTGCCCAGAATAGGAAAGAGATGCGCAAGATATCGAGGAGAGGAAAAAAGAACCGATCTCGAGAAAGGAGAGAACATTACTAGTCCTACCTAATCCGCTTGGGCTAGATGCAGCTTGCCCCTCCAAGCTGGATGCCTGGACGGTGGAGGCGAAAGGAGGGGATCGAGCTAGCGGCTTGCATCCGTCGGCAATCGGCACTCGATCGGGAGAGAAGGGGTGCTACATAAAGGGGAGGGGTAACATATTTTATTACACAGTGAACTTACTGATGTGACTAGTCATTACATGTCTCACTGAAACTAGGGCCCATAGTGTGGCACCCCAAATTTACTTGAAGCTGCCCGGCGGGACGCATTGGCGCGTCAAGAAACCCCCGAATTGTAGCGGGGAAATGAAACATTTCACAAAAATTCGAAATTCAAGCACACCGCCACGCGCCAAGCACGCGGCTGTTCCTTCCTCTTCCTCGGTTCCTCCTCCCCTATCCGAAAAAACCCCAAATCCCAAGCTCAAACCAAAAAAAAAACAAAAAACAAATCCCCTGGCCGCCATGCATGTCCTCGTTAACCCGCTGGAGATCGTTCCCGGACGATGCGGACCACCCGCCCTGAGATCCAGAATTCCGTCCACCTCGAGGCACTGCGTGCTGTCTCGCAGCAGCGGCTTGAGGGCGCTGAAGAGGAAGTTCCGCCGGAAAGTGCTCATGGCAACCGTGCAAGCTCACCGGCGTGCTGTATCCCGAGAGGAACTGGTCAAAGCTTTGCTATTCGCCACACACAAAAAATTGCGGGCCAAGATCTGGTCAAAGCTTCGTCGATGGCTTGCCGCGAGAGGCTTGGAGTCCAGAGTCAATAAACTAGCTGCTCGAGGACTTGGGCGGTTTACACGGATTCATATTAACTGACTCAAGTTTGTTAGTCTAGTTAACAAATGCATCTAGATACATCCATATCTAGACAGAATTGAGTCAATTAATATGAATCAGAGGGGAGTACCTGAAAGTGTTTCATGCTACCAACTAATGCGCTGGCAGGAATCGCTGTAGAAGTAATTGTGCTACTACTTGTACGATGAACTGATTGTGTGGGTGTCGAATTTTGCAACGCGATCATCCACTGAATGCTTAATCTAGCGCCAAAGGCGTACAAATCATAACATACTACAGCACCAGAACATAAGAGTACGAATCATAAAGTAGCTCAACATTTTGCATCAGGGCTGGGTGGTCCTGAGACTACCGGGACGCCCCTGATGATCTCCGGGTGTGCATCCTCTTCAACGCAAAGCTGTGTACTCGGTCCACGGCCTCCTTCTGTAGGCTGGATAATCTCAGGTGCAGGACCTTCGTCTATGAGAGGCTCGTCATCAGTACCATCCACAGGTGCATCAGGGCTGGGTGGTCTTGAGACTACCCGGACGCCCGTGATGATCTCCGGGCGTGCATCCACTTCAACGCAAAGCTGTGTACTCGGTCCACGGCCTCCTTCTGTAGGCTGGATAATCTCAGGTGCAGGACCTTCGTCTATGAAAGGCTCGTCATCAGTACCATCCACAGGTGCATCAAACTGAGATTCATCTTCAAATCTCCCATCAAACTGAGAGACCTCTTTAACTCTATGCTTCTGCAATTAGTACATCAACCGATTAGACAAACATCTAAGGGATGCAACCTGAACAAATGCCGTTTTACATATTTACCTTCTCATCTGGCACAGCACATGTCCCAGAGCTGAAACCCGTTTCCTGAAGCAAGCGCTTTTTCTCTCCTTCCCGTCCATCCATCTGCAACAAGTTAAATTTGAGTACAGAACCTTGCACAGCAATGCAAACTATTGATTGAAACAGCGGCAGCATCAATATAAATAATTAACTACATATGCCAGCACACATACAGTGTGAGCAAGATCTGCTTCTCCTGCTAAAGGATCATTATATGGTTCACCATGCTAAACCCGCCTAACATATGTGCGGTCCATCCCAAAAATGTGTAAATGATCTGCCACTACAGGGTGAGGCCTCTTCTCACCATTCATACATGTGCAGCGCGGGCAATACACGTCCAGGTTGTGACCATCATGAGCTCTAATAAACCCCATAAAGGGTTGAACACCATTTATATATGAAGGGGAACATAAGTGTCCATGCAGTTTCCAAGTTCTGTCCATCTGTTTAATTATGAGATACAGTGGTTGGTGATTAATTTAAGGCGAAGTAGGAAATGTATATCCATCGAGTACAAAACTATACTACATGATTATGCATTTCAGCAATCATGTCGAGTACAAAACAAAAAATGCCCATCGACATTTTAGCAAACAGATCGTGTACAAAACTCTGCCATGGCATTTCAGCAAATTAACGGATCGAGTGCAGAACTGACTCTATATGCCCACGCAAATGAACAAATTGATCGATGACAAATCGAGCGGAAAACTATAAAGTGCCAATTAGTTCGAGCATACTGACGAATTTTTTTAGCAGCATCAAGAAAATATAAATCGTTAGGCTGTCTTGCCCGATACATGATTGAGCTAGAGATAGCAGCCCTACCGTGGATCAACTTGACCGCCGGTGCGTCTCGAGAAGAACGACGGGGAGGAGAAGCTTCTTCTTCGCACGGACGGGACGGGGAGGGGAAGCTCTTCGCACGGACGGGGATAAGTTGTGTACGGGTGGGTGGGGGGTCATGCGGCCGGGCCGCCGGGGTGATAATTAAGGTTGGTAGGTGGCGTTTAATGGAGTTGCGTGTGTAATTTGCCGTGCACAAGGTTGAGGAATAGGCGGTTCCCTTTGCCGCGCGCACAATTCAAACTATCCCGCCCATGTAGTTTAAATTCGCCATATTTTCGTTAAATCGACATAAAGTCATGTGAGTGGGGGAAAATTAGCAAAGTTGCTTGAAAAATAGTAAAACTCTGGAATTATCCTTTAAATATGCTCTACTTCGTGTGAAAATCGGGGTGTGGAAGCATGTTGAGCTGTTTTATTTGTACTTTCTTCATTAAAACTCCCATTTTATGCACTTTGGATGGAAAGAAATCATTTGTACATAAATTTTGACAACGCCATTTGCAAACACTAATTGTTTACATGCCAAGATGCACCCATCCACCAAATATATATGTGGCAAAAGTTTATCACAATCTAGCAGATATGCATAATTAGTGAGGGACCCCTTTTGATTTTGTGCAATTTCCACTAATTAGGTAGAGATCGAG
Organism: Lolium multiflorum; assembly: GCA_030979885.1. Taxonomy (NCBI): domain Eukaryota; kingdom Viridiplantae; phylum Streptophyta; class Magnoliopsida; order Poales; family Poaceae; genus Lolium; species Lolium multiflorum. The sequence continues at coordinate 45,407,884 of CM061751.1, read as the reverse complement.
AAGGGTTAATTAATTAGGCCATGTTAGGGGTTATGTGTTTTAATAGGTTGTGTGGATTCAAATACAACTTCTTTATTTGTGTGCTATGATTAATCAAAACTAGATCGATCGACTGCGCACACATTATTAGAGGCGCATGCCTTTGCGCACAAAGTGCATGTGTGTGTTGTTGGCCACCAACGAGAGAGAGAGAGAGAGAGAGATAGAGGTAGAGAGAGCTACATACGAGAGAGCGATTGAAATCCCCAAATTAAACACATATATATGCATGGCACATTTAATTTAATTAGAGGACCGCGAGGCACCCCTGGCCTGCTTGATGCATAATTAAGTGTCATTGGCCTATATATATAGGGTTTAATTAGGGTTTAGGGTTTAGGGTTAGGAGGTTAGGGTTTAGGGTTTAATGTTTATGGTGTTTAGGGTTTAGGGATTAGGGATTAGGGTTTATTTAGGGTTTAAGGTTTAGGGATCATCGATCGAGTGCGCACACACACATTATTAGAGGCACACGCGCCTTTGCGCATAAAGTGCATGCGTATATGTGTGTGTTTTTTGGCCACCAACGACATATAGATGATCGAGAGAGAGAGATTGAAATCCCCCAAGAATATGTTCAAATATATATTAAAATATATGCACGAATTAATGCATGCATGGTAGGCCATGCATGCACACTAATTATATATATATTATGAGGAAACTTAATCAAATGTGTTTTCATTCGAGAGAACTTGTCAAAATTCAAGTTAATTAATTTATCATCGATAATTATATAATTAATTAATGAATCTCAGGGAGATGTTATACAACATATGATCGATATATAGGCCATGTATATATTAATTGGTTTTAATCTACCGTTTTTGCTAGCTAGCTGCATGCTATATATAGAGCATGTTTTTATTAGATCGGGTTATAGCTAGTATAGTTTAGGGTTATGTGTTTTAATTAACTAGGGTTTGATTAGCTAGGGGTTAGTTATATATATATGGTTTAGGGTTAATGCATGTCACATTTAATTTAACTAGAGGACCGCGAGGCACCCCTGGCCTGCTTGATGCACAATTAAGTGTCGTTGGCCTATATATATAGGGTTTAATTAGGGTTTAGGGTTAGCTAGCTGGGTTTAGGGTTTAGTGTTTTGGGTGTTTAGCTAGGGTCTAGGGTTTAGGGTTTAGTGTTTACTGTGTTTAGAGGGTCTAGGGTTTAGTGTTTAGGGTGTTTAGGGTCTAGGGTTTAGGGTCTAGTGTTTAGGGTCTATGGTTTAGGGTTTAATTAGTGTTTAGGGTGTTTAGGGTTTAGGGTTTAGTGTTTACGGTGTTTAGGGTCTAGGGTTTAGGGTTTAGTGTTTAGGGTCTAGGGTTTAGGTTTTAATTAGTGTTTAGGGTGTTTATAGGGTTTAGGGTTTAGTGTTTAGGGTTTAGGGTTTTAGGGTTTAGGGTTTAGGGTTTAGGGTTTATGGTTTAGGGTTTACGGTGTTTAGGGTCTAGGGTTTAGGGTTTAGTGTTTAGGGTGTTTAGGGTCTAGGGTTTAGTGTGTTTAGGGTGTTTAGGGTTTAGGGGATTAGGGATTAGGGTTTTAGGGTTGTTTAAGGTTTAGGGATCATCGATCGAGTGCGCACACACATTATTAGAGGCACACGCGCCTTTGCGCATAAAGTGCATGCGTATATGTGTGTGTTTTTTGGCCACCAACGACATATAGATGATCGAGAGAGAGAGATTGAAATCCCCAAGAATATGTTCAAATATATATTAAAATATATGCACGAATTAATGCATGCATGGTAGGCCATGCATGCACACTAATTATATATATATTATGAGGAAACTTAATCAAATGTGTTTTCATTCGAGAGAACTTGTCAAAATTCAAGTTAATTAATTTATCATCGATAATTATATAATTAATTAATGAATCTCAGGGAGATGTTATACAACATATGATCGATATATAGGCCATGTATATATTAATTGGTTTTAATCTACCGTTTTTGCTAGCTAGCTGCATGCTATATATAGAGCATGTTTTTATTAGATCGGGTTATAGCTAGTATAGTTTAGGGTTATGTGTTTTAATTAACTAGGGTTTGATTAGCTAGGGGTTAGTTATATATATATGGTTTAGGGTTAATGCATGTCACATTTAATTTAACTAGAGGACCGCGAGGCACCCCTGGCCTGCTTGATGCACAATTAAGTGTCGTTGGCCTATATATATAGGGTTTAATTAGGGTTTAGGGTTAGCTAGCTGGGTTTAGGGTTTAGTGTTTTGGGTGTTTAGCTAGGGTCTAGGGTTTAGGGTTTAGTGTTTACTGTGTTTAGAGGGTCTAGGGTTTAGTGTTTAGGGTGTTTAGGGTCTAGGGTTTAGGGTCTAGTGTTTAGGGTCTATGGTTTAGGGTTTAATTAGTGTTTAGGGTGTTTAGGGTTTAGGGTTTAGTGTTTACGGTGTTTAGGGTCTAGGGTTTAGGGTTTAGTGTTTAGGGTCTAGGGTTTAGGTTTTAATTAGTGTTTAGGGTGTTTATAGGGTTTAGGGTTTAGTGTTTAGGGTTTAGGGTTTTAGGGTTTAGGGTTTAGGGTTTAGGGTTTATGGTTTAGGGTTTACGGTGTTTAGGGTCTAGGGTTTAGGGTTTAGTGTTTAGGGTGTTTAGGGTCTAGGGTTTAGTGTGTTTAGGGTGTTTAGGGTTTAGGGGATTAGGGATTAGGGTTTTAGGGTTGTTTAAGGTTTAGGGATCATCGATCGAGTGCGCACACACATTATTAGAGGCACCCGCGCCTTTACGCATCAAGTGCATGCGTATATATGTGTGTTTTTTGGGCCACCAACGATATATAGATGATCGAGAGAGAGAGATTGAAATCCCCAAGAATATGTTCAAATATACATTAAAATATATGCACGAATGCATTGTAGGCCATGCATGCACACTAATTATATATATATTATGAGGCAACTTAATCAAATGTGTTTTCATTCGAGAGAACTTGTCAAAGTTCAAGTTAATTAATTTATCACGATAATTATATAATTAATTAATGATTCTCAGGGATATGTTATACAACATGATCGATATAGGCCATGTATATTTTAATTGGTGTTAATCTACGGTTTGCTAGCTAGCTGCTATATATAGAGCATGTTTTTATTAGATCGGGTTATAGCTAGCTAGTATAGTTTAGGGTTATGTGTGTTAATTAAGTAGGGTTGATTAGCTAGGGTTAGTTACATATATATGGTTTAGGGTTAATGCATGGCACATTTAATTTTATTAGAGGATCACGAGGCACCCATGACCCACTCGATCGATGCACAATTAAGTGTCGTTGGCCTATACATAGGGTTTAATTGGGGTTTAGGATTAGCTAGGGTTTAGGGTTAGGGTTAGGGTACGTTTAGGGTCTAGGGTTTAGGGTTTAGTGTTTAGGGTGTTTAGGGTTTAGGGATTAGGGATTTAAGGTTTTAGGGTTGTTTAAGGTTTAGGGATCATCGATCGAGTGCGCACACACATTATTAGAGGCACCCGCGCCGTTACGCATAAATTGCATGCATATATATGTGTGTTTTTTGGGCCACCAACGATATATAGATGATCGAGAGAGAGAGAGATTGAAATCCCCAAGAATATGTTCAAATATACATTAAAATATATGCACGAATGCATTGTAGGCCATGCATGCACACTAATTATATATATATTATGAGGCAACTTAATCAAATGTGTTTTCATTCGAGAGAACTTGTCAAAGTTCAAGTTAATTAATTTATCACGATAATTATATAATTAATTAATGAATCTCAGGGATATGTTATGCAACATGATCGATATAGGCCATGTATATTTTAATTGGTGTTAATCTACGGTTTGCTAGCTAGCTGCTATATATAGAGCATGTTTTTATTAGATCGGGTTATAGCAGCTAGCTAGTATAGTTTAGGGTTATGTGTTTTAATTAAGTAGGGTTGATTAGCTAGGGTTAGTTACATATATATGGTTTAGGGTTAATGCACGGCACATTTAATTTTATTAGAGGATCACGAGGCACCCATGACCCGCTCGATCGATGCACAATTAAGTGTCGTTGGCCTATACATAGGGTTTAATTGGGGTTTAGGATTAGCTAGGGTTTAGGGTTAGGGTTAGGGTTAGGGTTAGGGTATGTTTAGGGTCTAGGGTTTAGGGTTTAGTGTTTAGGGTGTTTAGGGTTTAGGGATTAGGGATTTAAGGTTTTAGGGTTGTTTAAGGTTTAGGGATCATCGATCGAGTGCGCACACACATTATATTATTAGAGGCACCCGCGCCTTTACGCATAAATTGCATGCATATATATGTGTGTTTTTTGGGCCACCAACGATATATAGATGATCGAGAGAGAGAGAGAGATTGAAATCCCCAAGAATATGTTCAAATATACATTAAAATATATGCACGAATGCATTGTAGGCCATGCATGCACACTAATTATATATATATATTATGAGGCAACTTAATCAAATGTGTTTTCATTCGAGAGAACTTGTCAAAGTTCAAGTTAATTAATTTATCACGATAATTATATAATTAATTAATGAATCTCAGGGATATGTTATACAACATGATCGATATAGGCCATGTATATTTTAATTGGTGTTAATCTACGGTTTGCTAGCTAGCTGCTATATATAGAGCATGTTTTTATTAGATCGGGTTATAGCTAGTATAGTTTAGGGTTATGTGTTTTCATTAAGTAGGGTTGATTAGCTATGGTTAGTTACATATATATGGTTTAGGGTTAATGCATGGCACATTTAATTTAATTAGAGGACCGCGAGGCACCCCTGGCCTGCTTGATGCACAATTAAGTGTCGTTGGCCTATATATAGGGTTTAATTAGGGTTTAGGGTTAGGGTTAGGGTTTAGGGTCTAGGGTTTAGTGTTTAGGGTGTTTAGGGTTTAGGGATTAGGGATTAGGGTTTCAGGGTTGTATAAGGTTTAGGGATCATCGATCGAGTGCGCACACACATTATTAGAGGCACCCGCGCCTTTGCGCATAAAGTGCATGCGTATAGTTTAGGGTTATTTGTTTTAATTAAGTAGGGTTTGATCAGCTAGGGTTAGTTACATATATATGGTTTAGGGTTAATGCATGGCACATTACATATAGTTTAAATCTCAAGAATGTTTATACATGATAGGCCATATGTGCAAAGGAATTTTTTTCCCCGTGAACTTGTCAAAATTCAAGTTTATCAGTGCCAATGGAAACTAGTCCAAAAAATTACATAGAGGACCAAAAGTACTAGACAATAACTAATAGAACCTGCAACTTTACAAAAAGGACCCCAAAACATATAGAAGAAAATCAATCGAGTCCTTCTCGACCGCACATCAGATCTCTGCTCCGCATCCTTTCCAGCAACTCCGTCGCCGGGGACGCACCACTTGGGACGGTGTCGCCGGTAGTCGCCAGGACGAAGGAGAAGAAGGGCCTCAGCAACGGCATATTGGCTCTGAGAAGGGTCGCTGAAAGTCCAAGATGTGCACGGGCAAGACGGATGACGCCGTCGTATGCCCCGAGCTTGTGAACTTTAGCAGCTTGACTTCCCCATTGGCCAGATCTGAAGCACTGACCAAAGCAAGCCTCACCGTTAGCGCCATCACATTGATGGCACCAGATCGGGGTTTGGCCGGCAAGATCCGCCAGATTCACCATAGGCCAGATCTGAAGCCGATGACGAGATCCCCGACTCCATTGCGCCATTCTGCTCATGGGAAACACTGGATCTAAGCTTACAACAACACTAACTCCCTCGGATCCAAATTAGCTGACTCAACTTTGCTTATCTAAATATGGATGTATCCACACATGTTTTTACTCTAGATACATACACGTCTAAGGAAAGTTGAATCAATTAATTTAGTTCGGAGGGTGTACAATATACAGAGAGAAGTCGGCCTCGTCTCCGGCCGGCGAGGCCGCCGGAGAGAAGGGGGAGAGGAGCCGGGGGAGTGGGAGAGACTCGAGAGAGAAAGAGAAGAGGAAGAAATGAGAGCTCCCTGGGGAAGAACATTATTTTTGTCGTTCTGCTCGTAGCTTGAAACTGAAAATTTCGGCCACGCGCCAAATCATCCCGCCGCATCCATTCGAAAATCCCGTGACCAGTTTTACCCTTTTAACCCTGGTCCGGAAGCTACAACCCACCGACCATGGAGGGCTCATTCGGTAACAATGAAATATCTTGCCTAGATCCCGAACCCTCCCCACAGGCCCACACCCACCCACCAACCATTCGCCCCATTAGCTCAAAAATACTCTCACACGCCAAAGCTCTGACTCTCTACAGTACTAGATCTGCTTCGCCGCCGGCATACTCCTCCACAGCGTAGCCTTGATCGTGTTGGCTGTCCACCCACCTGATCCGCTCCCCCGCCGCCCTCGTCACCGACGGATCTGCTTCACCGCCGACCTCGCCACCGACGGATCTGCTTCACCGCCGACCTCGCCACCGACGGATCTGCTTCACCGCCGACCTCGCCACCGACTACCTCGCCGCAGCGGCTGTATCAACTTCACCGAATACCTTGCCAGCCAACCAGATCTGCTTCACTAACGCCCGCTTCTACTGAAACATGGTCGATTCATCGTCTCCCGCGTTCGCCGCCGCTGGAATGCAAGTTGCCGCCCCCGTCCACCCCGCCGCAGCTTGGTTAGTACGCTGGCCCGTTAGATCGCGGTGTTTCTTTAGCCATGTTTTGTGTAGTTATTTGCAGATCTCATATGCCGTTAACTTTCTTGATGTGTTGCTTCGCATGAAGTTTGTTTAAATGTTGTACAGTACAAAAGCATTATCCGGTCGCTACCATCCTGTTCATTCTACTGACACCTGTGTGCATCCACATATTTATAGCCTTGTACCCATTCATTTGCTGCCAACTGTTTTTGTACTGCATGCTATTGTCGCACTGCTTTTATAGTCGTGCTATGGGCATTTCCAATCTGCTTGTTCTTATACCACGTCATTAGCTCACCGCTAGCTGTTTTCTCGTGTCTGCTATTCTCACACTGCTTTTATAATCATGCTATGTGCATTTCCAATCTGCTTGCTCTTATACCTCGTCTTTAGCTTATATAGTTATTGCTGCGTGCATGTCTGGTCTTTGTATTATCGTAGACTGACTTGTCAATGTTATTTTTCCTTGGGATTGATCATGCGAACCACTTATTAGAACATCCAACATTAACAGCGGGGACGCTAGGTAAGGTTGGAATCTGAGTTCGTGGTTGGTAATTTTGGCAGTTTACTTCCGTTATTATCTATAACCTATATGCATTGTTCCTTATGCAAGAGATTAACACTTGGAACCCTGCCATAGCAATGCCATTCATGCTTTACTATGTTTCTGCCTATTTGATATGCTTGTCTTGGAGAAACTTCGAGGGTGATTTGAACCTGACATTTGGTCATTCTTAATGCCAGTTTACTTTATGTGTAAAACCTTGGCATTACCCTACTCTAAATCTGAATGTCTGAAATTCGTATCTCATGCAAAGCAACATCTAGTTGGTTTTAATCTGATATCTGGTAACTATTGGCTTATTCATTTGGCAGCTCAAGTTTTTTGTTATTTGAAACCAGCTGACTTGGTCTTAAATGTGATATCTAAACACAGATTAAGGACAATGGAGCAGGAGGATTAGCATTTCACTTGATGGCTGAACCTAAAATGATAGGCATGTTGACCACGACTAGTGCACGCAAGAGAAGGACCTGCAGTGAGCCAGTATGTGCTTAGTACATGCATCTTATCTTATCTTGTGCTTATTTCTGCTACATGCTGTTATCTGATCTCTACATTGCGTAATACATGTTTGAATAGTTAATTGTTGTAACTATGTTTACAATGTTACCAGAATGCTGTTTTAATGAAGCAGTCATCATTAGAAGATAGTCGCCAAAAAAGGATCTGTAGCGACCCTGTGCAACATTATGATGTAAGTTTGTGCTTAGTACAAGTTCCATACATGTCTTATTTATGCAACTTGTTATTATCTTATATCTACATTGCATAATAAATGTTTGCATAGTTCATCGTTTAACTCTTTTTGCATTATTATCAGAATGCAGTTGTGATGAAGCAATCTTCATTACCAGTGAGGCCCACAAAAAGTTCTGATCTTTCTTCTGATGCATCTTCTCATAGCCGTCAACCTAGACCATTTCTTTCATCAGACAGTAAATATCTCAAGGCTGTACTTTATAAAAGACATGGTATTGCTGCTTTAAGATCTGTAGCTGATATGTTGACAAAGAGTACACAAGATTCAATCAAGGCGATTGCCAAATGTCAACGTGTTATTGATGATGCTAATAGAAGTCCTCAATGATTCTATGTAATTTTTTTATTTGGGCACATTAATTGCCTTGTAATTTTCCTATTTGTTTTATTTGTGTATGTAATTGTGTGTATCATTGAAATCAGATTTTAGGCTCATGAAATTTAATGCAAGTTGACTAGTCAAACAAGTAGGGCCCTACAACAGATTGGGCCGGCCCACTTACAGTAGTGTGGGACCCACTTTCATTTTGGGCCGGCCCACTTCTTTAGTAGGCCGGCCCGGTTACACGATAATGGGCTCCACATGCTTATTGGGCCGGCCCACTTGCTCTATGGTGGTCCCACATGGTAAATGGGCCGGCCCTTTAATAGGAAGGTGGGACCCACCTGTGTTTTGACCCGGCCCACTATCTTGTTGGGGCCCACTTTCTAGATGGTGGACCCCACATACCAAATGGGCCGGCCCACTTTCTATATGGTGGACCCCACACACCAAATGGGCCGGCCCTTTAATAAGATGGTGGGACCCACTGTGTTTTGGCCCGGCCCACTATCTTGTTGGGCCGGCCCACTTTCTACATGGTGGACCCCACATACCAAATGGGGCCCATTAACAGGAATGTGGGACCCACATGTGTTTTTGGCCCGCCCACTATCTTGGTGGGCCAGCCCACTTGCTATATTGTGGACCCCACACACTAAATGGGCCGGCCCTTTAACGGGAAGGTGGGTCCCACTGTGTTTGGGCCCACTATCTTGTTGGGCGGCCACTTGATATATGGTGGACCCCACACACTAAATGGGCCCTTTAACGGAAAGTGGGACCCACGTGTTTTTGGCCCGGCCCACTAGCTTGTTGGGCCGGCCCAGCTATACGGTGGACCCCACACACTAAATGGGCCGGCCTTTTAACGGAAAGTGGGACCCTGTTTTTGGCCCGGCCCACTTGCTTCTTGGGCCGGCCCAGTTGCTGTAAGGTGGACCCCACATGTTAAATGGGCGGCCCATTTAACTTTTGACCAGTCAACATTAGAGGTTAGGCCGGCCCACGTAACTAATGGACCAGCCCAGCTATATAGTTGACCGGTCAAACTATGTCATCTGGCCCGGCCCGCTTAAGACGTGGCAGGCCTCGTGTGGGCCTACCATCTACCACGGGGTTTCAGCCGGTTAACGCCGTTAACTGGCGTTAACGGCGTCTGCCACGTGTCAGTTTGCATGACGTCAGCAGTCAACGGGCTCCCGAAAACACTTCCGCAACGGTCCGATTTTCCGTGGCGGAAGGGCGCCCAAGCGCGACGGACCGAAAAAATCGTCGTTGGACTTTGCCTGACGCAGTTTCGACAACGGAACCCATATCGTCGGGTTAGGCCCATAGGCGACGAAAAATGCCCCTTAGTTGACGATTTTGGGACGTTGTCTATCAGAACTTTTCTTGTAGTGTGTGTTCATCATCCAACAAGAGAGTGTAGAGTATGCATTTATCTATTCTGTTATGTGATCAAAGTTGAGAGTGTCCACTAGTGAAAGTCTAATCCCTAGGCCTTGTTCCTAAATACTGCTATCGCTGCTTGTTTCTTGTTTTACTGCGTTACTACTTGCGTTACTACTGCTTGTTTACTTCCTACAATATTACTACCATCAACTGCACGCCCAGCTATTTTCTGGCGCCGTACTACTGCTCATATTCATTCATACCACTTGTATTTCACTATCTCTTCGCCGAACTAGTGCACCTATTAGGTGTGTTGGGGACACAAGAGACTTCTTGCTTTGTGGTTGCAGGGTTGCATGAGAGGGATATCTTTGACCTCTTCCTCCCTGAGTTCGATAAACCTTGGGTGATCCATTTAAGGGAAAACTTGCTGCTGTTCTACAAACCTCTGCTCTTGGAGGCCCAACACTGTCTACAAGAATAGAAGCACCCGTAGACATCATTCCCCAACGTGATTGCCAACTTCCACGTCACCACCATCACCTGGTATTGCTGTTCGGCGGAGGCACCCCTCCGTGGTCGCCATGGCCTCGTTCTAGGGAGGAAGACGATCGTGATGAGGCATAAGGGAGCATTCGATATGAGAGAGAATGTAACGTGTATGTTGTCATATTGATGAGTTGGCACAGTTTATAGGAAGAAAAACCACCAACTAGAAAAAAAAACGGGTTCAAAACATATCAAAAAAGGTAGAAGGTTTAATTCCGAACGGTTTTAGAATTCAGGGTTGGAGATTGAACCAAAGTAAAGTTGAGGGTTATAATCTGAACTTTGAGACGAATTTATGGGGTAAATTGGACTTCTCTCAATAAAAAATAATAACCCTAATGCATTATATCTTAATATTTACATATACATTTAATAACTTTAGGAAGATGCATGGATGTAATTGAGCTAACAATGTATTTTTCCTATATTTTTGTGCAAAAGTTATATCTTAACTATACATCTGCTGCGCATCCGTTTTCTCTAATATTTGAAAAACTACTATTTGAAAAGTTAAAAAAATAAAATAATTTTTTGCATGTACACATTATGTTGATACTTATTTCTGTAAGTTTTCCCGGAAAAATTCCATTGTATTTGGCCTACACAAAAATAACAAAATGGCAAAATGACACTATAATGATTGATTTTGTAGTATTCACATAAATATGAATTTTCTTTTTCATATTTATACGTAAGTCACACATGGACGTTTTATGCCAAAATTTGCACAAGTAAATGTCAACATAATATATAGATGATTGAATATTTTCAATTTTTTCTAAAACTTTGAAATAGCATTTTTGATTTTTTTCATAATATGGTGATTTCGCCTCCACAACACCATCCTCTTCCATCATTTAATATAATGTCACGTTAGACATAGTGAAAGTAACTAAGGTAGTAACATAGAGCTACATGCATTGCCAACTAGGCAAATTGATGACATGACATGATATTAAATAAAAAAAGAGATGGTTGTGGTAACTAGCTATGTTACCATAACATCACACTTTACAAGATAGAATGAGTCTACAAACTAATTAATACACTTATGCATGATACTACATCTAAGTTAGGGCATCTCCAACGCTGCGACCCAAACGGATGCACTGGGCCGTCCGTCTTGGACCGTTTGAGTGGCCGCACGGACACGTGGACAGCGCCCCGCATCCGCTTGTCCGTTTAGGTCGCACGCTGCGCCCAACACAGCGGCCATCCATTTTCCCATTTGGCCTATTTCTTTGGAAAATAGGCCATTTGGCCACACATACTTATAAATAATATCTAAAAAATATAGAATAATATCTAACAAATATAGAATAATATCAAATAGTATAAAATAATATCATATAAAATGTAGCATGGTGAAGAAACGAAATGTGCTATAGTTTGAACAAATATAAAAATTACAAATTGAGATTGTGAACTCAATTTTTGCGCTCTAGGATCTCCTTCTGCCTCTTCTCGAACCAAGCTCTCTTCGCCTCGCTCATGGTGCTCAAGTCGGCGTTCATGATCAGGTTGTCCTCGGCTTGACGTTTCAGTTCAACTTCCTTCTCCTTCGACTACACCTCTTTGGCCCTTGCCATTGCTATGAGCTCAATTTCTTTCTCTTTGAGCTCAATTTCCCTAGCCTTCGTCTTGGCCTTCACCTCTTCAATCTCAAGCTTCCTCTTTTGGACATCGAAGTAGTTCTTCCTGTCCTCTTCCTTCTCCCGGCGCCTCCTCTCGCCCCTCTTGTCCGTGGACACCTCTTTCTCAGCATACATCTCCTTCAAGGTGCGAACAATAGCATGGACGAAGCATCACGCTTCATGTCGGCTTTGGTTGACTTGTGACCGCGTGGACGACTTGCACGAGAAGCGGAGCTACCGCAAGGCTGCCCACCATCAAGGTCAATGACCGTGGGATCTTTGGCGGTCTTGTTGCCAGTCAAGGTCGCCATGTACCCCTCGTACCCCTCCTGGAACTTGGGGGTGCCCTCGAGTTCCTTCCAACAATGAGAGAAGGCAAAGGTCTTTCCTTTGTCAATGATACGTCTCAAACGTATCTATAATTTCTTATGTTCCATGCTACTTTTATGACAATACATGAATGTTTTATACATACTTTACAATATTATTATACATTTTCCGGTACTAACCTATTAACAAGATGCCGAAGTGCCAGTTGCAGTTTTCTGCTGTTTTTGGTTTCAGAAATCCTAGTAAGGAAATATTTTCGGAATTGGACGAAATCAACGCCCAGGGTCCTATTTTTCCATGAAGCTTCCAGAAGACCGGAGGGATAACGAAGTGGGCCACGAGGTGGCCAGACCATAGGCGGCGCGGCCCGAGCCTGGCCGCGCGGCCCTGTGGTCTGGGCCCTCGCGTCGCCCCCTGACCTACCCTTCCGCCTACATATAGCCTTCGTCGCAAAACCCCCTGTACCGAGAGCCACGATACGGAAAACATTAGTGAGACGCCGCCGCCGCCAATCCCATCTCGGGGGATTCAGGAGATCGCCTCGGCACCTGCCGGAGAGGGGAATCATCACCGGAGGGGCTCTACATCATCATGCCCGCCTCCGGATTGATGCGTGAGTAGTTCATCCTTGGACTATGGGTCCATAGCAGTAGCTAGTTGGTTGTCTTCTCCGCATGTGCTATCATTGTTTAGATCTTGTGAGCTGCCTAACATGATCAAGATCATCTATTTGTAATGCTACATGTTGTGTTTGGTGGGATCCGATGAATCTAGAATATTATGTCAAGTTGATTATCAATCTATCATATATGTGTTGTTTATGTTCTTGCATGCTCTCCGTTGCTAGTAGAGGCTCTGGCCAAGTTGATACTTGTAACTCCAAGAGGGAGTATTTATGCTCGATAGTGGGTTCATGCCTCCATTTAATCTGGGACAGTGACAGAAAGTTCTAAGGTTGTGGATGTGTTGTTGCTACTAGGGATAAAACATTGATGCTTTGTCTAAGGATATTTGTGTTGATTATATTACGCACCATACTTAATGCAATTATCTGTTGTTTACAACTTAATACTGGAAGGGGTTCGGATGATAACCTGAAGGTGGATTATTTAGGCATAGATGCATGCTGGATAGCGGTCTATGTACTTTGTCGTAATGCCCTGATTAAATCTCATAGTAATCATCGTTGATATGTATTGAATCTTTATTTGTCAATTGCCCACCTGTAATTTGTTCACCCAGCATGTTAGTTATCTTATTGGAGAGACACCACTAGTGAACTGTGGACCCCGGTCCATTCTTTTACATCTGAATACATTCTACTGCAATTATTGTTCTTTACTGTTCTTTGCAAACAAACACCATCTTCCACTCGATACGTTTAATCCTTTGTTTTCAGCAAGCCGGTGAGATTGACAACCTCACTGTTACGTTGGGGCAAAGTATCTTGATTGTGTTGTGCAGGTTCCACGTTGGTGCCGGTTTCACTGGTGTTGCGCCGCACTACACTCCTCCACCAACAACCTTCACGTGCTTCTTGGCTCCTACTGGTTCGATAACCTTGGTTTCATACTGAGGGAAACTTGCTTCTATACGCATCATACCTTCCACTTGGGTTCCCAACGGACGTGTACATCTACGCGTATCAAGCTAAATTTCTGGCGCCGTTGCCGGGGAGATCAAGACACGCTGCAAGGGGAGTCTCCACATCCAATCTCTTTACTTTGTTTTTGTCTTGCTTTACTTTATTTTATTTACTGTCTTGTTTGCTTCATATTAAAAACACAAAAAAATTAGTTATTTACTGTCTTGTTTACTAGCTCTATATCAAAAACACAAAAAAATTAGTTACTTGTCTTTACTTTATTTGCTTAGTTTACTTTTATTACTGCTATAATGGGTACTCCTGAAAATACTAAGTTGTGTGATTTCACTAGCACAAATAATAATGATTTTATATGTACTCCTATTGCTCCACCTGCTACTACAGCAGAATTTTATGAAATTAAACCTGCTTTACTGAATCTTGTTATGAGAGAGCAATTTTCTGGTGTTAGTACTGATGATGCTGCTGCCCATCTTAATAATTTTGTTGAACTTTGTGAAATGCAAAAGTATAAGGATATAGATGGTGATATTATAAAACTGAAATTGTTTCCTTTCTCATTAAGAGGAAGAGCTAAAGATTGGTTGCTTTCTTTGCCTAAAAATAGTATTGATTCATGGACTAAGTGTAAAGATGCTTTTATTAGTAAATATTATCCTCCTGCTAAGATTATATCTTTGAGAAGTAGCATTATGAATTTTAAACAATTTGATAATGAACATGTTGCTCAAGCATGGGAGAGAATGAAATCTTTGGTAAAGAATTGCCCAACCCATGGACTGACTACTTGGATGATCATCCAAACCTTTTATGCAGGATTGAATTTTTCCTCAAGGAACCTATTGGATTCAGCTGCTGGAGGTACTTTTATGTCCATCACCCTGGGCGCCGCAACTAAACTACTTGATGATATGATGATCAATTACTCTGAATGGCACACTGAAAGAACTCCTCAAGGTAAGAAGGTAAATTCTGTTGAAGAAACCTCTTCTTTGGGTGATAAGATTGATGCTATTATGTCTATGCTTGCAAATGGTAGATCTCATATTGATCCTAATAATGTTCCTTTAGCTTCATTGGTTGCTCAAGAAGAAAATGTTGATGTGAATTTCATTAAGAATAATAATTTCAACAACAACTATAGGCCATATCCTTTTAATAATGGTAGTGGTTATGGTAATTCTTATGGTAGATCTGTTTTGCCTAATGAGGAAAAGATATTGGAAATTGAAAGAACTACTAAGAGCTTTATGCAATCGCAATATGAGCAAAATCAATTGTTTACTAAAACTATGAATGAACAATCTGCCTTGTTGAAAAATATAGGAAATCAACTTGAAAATTTGAATGTGAAAATTTCTGGTTTGCAAACTAAACTTACAAATGCTGAAAATCGAATCTCATATATGTCTGAATCACAATCTTCTTTAATTAATAAAATGGCTGCTAAACCTGAGGATAATGATACAAAATTTTCTGCTACAGCAAATGCCATCCAAGTTCGAATTAATGATAATATTAGAATGTTGGCTGAATTGCATGCTAGGTGGGATAGAGAAGAAAAAGAAAAACTTGCTAAAGAAAATAATGTAGCTAAAGTTTGGACTATTACCACCACTAGTAATGTTGATTCTTCACATGTTGCTACACCTCCTACTATCAATGGTAAAATAATTGGTGTTGGCAATGTTACTACTCCTAGTGCAAAGCGTACAAAACTGCTGCTGAAACTGCTTGTGATAAAACTGCTGAAATTTTTCAAAATATTGGTGACAATGATTCCATTGCTGTAGAACATAATGGTTTAGATTTTGATGATTGTCATATTACTGAAGTTATAAAGTTCTTACAAAAACTTGCTAGAAGTCCTAATGCTAGTGCTATAAATTTAGCCTTTACAAAATATATTACAAATGCTCTCATTAAAGCTAGGGAAGAGAAATTAAAACTTGAAGCTTCTATTCCTAGGAAGTTAGAAGATGGTTGGGAGCCCATCATTAAGATGAAATTCAATGATTTTGAATGTAATGCTTTATGTGATCTTGGTGCAAGTATTTCTGTTATGCCTAAGAAAATTTATGATATGCTTGACTTGCCACCATTGAAGAATTGTTATTTGGATGTTAATCTTGCCGATAATGTTAAAAAGAAACCTTTGGGGAGGATTGATAATGTGCGCATTACGGTTAACAATAACCTTGTCCCCGTTGATTTTGTTGTCTTGGATATCGAATGCAATGCATCTTGTCCTATTGTGTTGGGAAGACCTTTTCTTCGAACCGTTGGTGCTGTTATTGATATGAGGGAAGGTAATATTAAATATCAATTTCCTCTCAAGAAAGGTATGGAACACTTCCCTAGAAATAGAATGAAGTTGCCTTTTGATTCTATTATTAGAACAAGTTATGATGTTGATGCTTCTACTCTTGATGTTACTTGATTTGCACTTTCTGCGCCTAGCTGAAAGGCGTTAAAGAAAAGCACTTCTTGGAAGATAACCCATGTTTCATTTTATTTACTGTATTGTTGAGTCTTGGAAGTTGTTTACTACTGTAGCAATCTCTCCTTATCATGTTTTTGTGCCAAGTAAAGTTTCTATGTTAAAGTTGATGCTAGATTTGGATTGTTGCGCAGAAACAGCATTGCTGTCTGTCACGAATTCTCGCAGAGCTCTCTGTAAAAAACTCAAAAAAATCTGCCAATTTACGAGCGTGATCCTCAGATATGTACGCAACTTTCATTAGTTTTGAGTTTTTCCGTTTGAGCAAGTTAAGTGCCCCTGCCAAATTCGTCTTTACGGACTGTTCTGTTTTTGACAGATTCTGCCTTTTATTTCGCATTGCCGCTTTTGCTATGTTGAATGAGTTTCTTTGTTCCATTAACTTTCAGAAGCTTTGTGCAATGTCCAGAAGTGTTAAGAATGATTGTGTCACCTCTGAATGTGTGAATTTTAATTATGCACTAACCCTCTAATGAGTTTGCTTGAAGTTTGGTGTGGAGGAAGTTTTCAAGGGTCAAGAGAAGAGGATGATATACTATGATCAAGAAGAGTGAAAGGTCTAAGCTTGGGGATGCCCCGGTGGTTCATCCCTGCATATTTCAAGAAGACTCAAGCATCTAAGCTTGGGGATGCCCAAGGCATCCCCTTCTTCATCGACAACTTATCAGGTCACTTCTAGTGAAACTATATTTTTATTCCATCACATCTTATGTTCTTTACTTGGAGCGTCGGTTTGCTTTTATTTTCGTTTTGGTTTGAATAAAGTTGGATCCCATCATTCTTATATTGGAGATATTACGCTCCGCTTTTTCATATGGAACACTTGTGTTCTTAATTGTGCTTTAATGTTCATGGCGAAGGCTGAAATTGCTTCGTTAAATTGCTATTTGGTTGGAATCAGAAAATGCTGCATATGGTTTGGATTAACTTGGCAATTGTTTGAGCTCTCATAGATCATGTTTAAGCTCTTGCATCATGTAGTTTAATCTATTAATGAAGAACTACCGTAGAGCTTGTTAAATTTGGTTTGCATGATTGGTCTCTCTAAGTCTAGATATTTTCGGGTAAAGTGTTTGAACAACAAGGAAGACAGTGTAGAGCCTTATAATGCTTGCAATATGTTCTTGTGTAAGTTTTGCTGTACCTGTTCATACTTGTGTTTGCTTCAAACAACCTTGCTAGCCCAAACCTTGTACTGAGAGGAAATGCTTCTCGTGCATCCAAACACCTTGAGCCAAAACCCATGCCATTTGTGTCCACCATATCTACCTACTATGTGGTATTTTTCTGCCATTCCAAAGTAAATTACTTGAGTGCTACCTTTAAAATTTCATTCCTTTATCTTTGCAATATATAGCTCATGGGACAAATAGCTTAAAAACTATTGTGGTGATGAATATGTAGTTATGTGTCTTAGTTCTTATAAGTTGCTTGTTGAGCGGTAACCATGTTTCTGGGGACGCCATCAACTTTTTATCTTTGTTGGATATCATGTGAGATGCTATGCATGTTCGTCTTGTCTGAAGTAAGTGCGATTTCATGATCAAATGGTTTGAGTATGCATATGTTAGAGAAGAACATTGGGCCGCTAACTAAAGCCATGTATCATGGTGGAAGTTTCAGTTTGGACATACAACCTCAATCTCTTATGAGAATACTATTTGTTGTTGAATGCTTAAGCATTAAAAGAGGAGTCCATTATCTGTTGTCTATGTTGTCCCGGTATGGATGTCTAAGTTGAGAATAATCAAAAGCGAGAAATCCAATGCGTGCTTTCTCCTTAGACATTGTACAGGCGGCATAGAGGTACCCCTTTGTGACACTTGGTTGAAACATATGTTATGCGATGATAATCCGTGTTTTCCGAGCTGATTAGGACAAGGTGCGAGCACTATTAGTACTCTATGCATGAGACTTGCAACTTGTAGGAAGTATTATGCATAGCACATATGAATTATTACTACCGTTAACAAAATTGTTTCTATGTTTTCAAAATAAAAGCTCTAGCACAAAAATAGTAATCCATGCTTCCCTCCGCGAAGGGCCATTCTTTTACTTTATGTTGAGTCAGTTTACCCACTTCTTTCTATCTTAGAAGCAAACACTTGTTAACTGTGTGAATTGATTCTTACATGTTTACTTATTGCACCTGTTATATTACTCTATGTTGACAAATATCCATGAGATATACATGTTACAAGTTGAAAGCAATTGCTGAAACTTAATCATCCTTTGTGTTGCTTCAATGCATTCTACTTTGAATTTATTGCTTATGAGTTAGCTCTTATGCAAGTCTTATTGATACTTGTTTTGAAAGTACTATTCATGAAAAGTTTTGCTATATGATTCATTTGTTTAGTCATTATATTTGTTAGCAATCTTTTGTTCAGATCACTCCATTCATCTCATATGCTTTACAATAATGTTGCTCAAGATTATGTTGGTAGCATGTCACTTCAGAAATTATTTGTGTTATCGTTTACCTACTCGAGGGCGAGTAGGAACTAAGCTTGGGGATGCTTGATACGTCTCAAACGTATCTATAATTTCTTATATTCCATGCTACTTTTATGACAATACTTGAATGTTTTATACATACTTTACATCATTATTATACATTTTCCGGCACTAACCTATTAACAAGATGCCGAAGTGCCAGTTCTGTTTCTGTTTTTGGTTTCAGAAATCCTAGTAAGGAAATATTCTCGGAATTGGACGAAATCAATGCCAGGGTCCTATTTTTCCATGAAGCTTCCAGAAGACCGGAGGGATAACGAAGTGGGGCCACGAGGTGGCCAGACCATAGGGCGGCGCGGCCCAGGCCCTGGCCGCGCGGCCCTGTGGTCTGGGCCCCTCGCGTCGCCTGACCTACCCTTCCGCCTACATATAGCCTTCGTCGCGAAACCCCTGTACGAGAGCCACGATACGGAAAACATTCGAGACGCCGCCGCCGCCAATCCCATCTCGGGGGATTCAGGAGATCGCCTCCGGCACCTGCCGGAGAGGGGAATCATCACCGGAGGGGCTCTACATCATCATGCCCGCCTCCGGATTGATGCGTGAGTAGTTCATCCTTGGACTATGGGTCCATAGCAGTAGCTAGTTGGTTGTCTTCTCCGCATGTGCTATCATTGTTTAGATCTTGTGAGCTGCCTAACATGATCAAGATCATCTATTTGTAATGCTACATGTTGTGTTTGGTGGGATCCGATGAATCTAGAATATTATGTCAAGTTGATTATCAATCTATCATATATGTGTTGTTTATGTTCTTGCATGCTCTCCGTTGCTAGTAGAGGCTCTGGCCAAGTTGATACTTGTAACTCCAAGAGGGAGTATTTATGCTCGATAGTGGGTTCATGCCTCCATTTAATCTGGGACAGTGACAGAAAGTTCTAAGGTTGTGGATGTGCTGTAGCTACTAGGGATAAAACATTGATGCTTTGTCTAAGGATATTTGTGTTGATTACATTACGCACCATACTTAATGCAATTATCTGTTGTTTACAACTTAATACTGGAGGGGGTTCGGATGATAACCTGAAGGTGCATTATTTAGGCATAGATGCATGCTGGATAGCGGTCTATGTACTTTGTCGTAATGCCCTGATTAAATCTCATAGTAATCATCGTTGATATGTATTGAATCTTTATTTGTCAATTGCCCACCTGTAATTTGTTCACCCAGCATGTTAGTTATCTTATTGGAGAGACACCACTAGTGAACTGTGGACCCGGTCCATTCTTTTACATCTGAATACATTCTACTGCAATTATTGTTCTTTACTGTTCTTTGCAAACAAACACCATCTTCCACTCGATACGTTTAATCCTTTGTTTTCAGCAAGCCGGTGAGATTGACAACCTCACTGTTACGTTGGAGCAAAGTATCTTGATTGTGTTGTGCAGGTTCCACGTTGGCGCGGTTTCACTGGTGTTGCGCCGCACTACACTCCTCCACCAACAACCTTCACGTGCTTCTTGGCTCCTACTGGTTCGATAACCTTGGTTTCATACTGAGGGAAACTTGCTTCTATACGCATCATACCTTCCACTTGGGGTTCCCAATGGACGTGTACATCTACGCGTATCAGTCAACACCCGGATTTTTAATTCCAGATGCCTATTATGCCATACATCGCAATTCCAGGAAGATTGTTTTTGCGAGACATAACAATTGATATCACAGAACATTATTCATTACAAACCATAGTCGTCTTACAACAAGGGATCTCATGATCCAATATTACATAACAGTTGATCTACAGATCAACCTTCAAAACACATAGTGGAAGAAACGTAGTAGCGGTCCATCTATTCCACATGCAACACTTGACGTCAGGAGGAGTCCTAGTTATCATAGACGTCCTGCTGTCCATCTTCTTGGTACTGGTGCTCTTCTTCATAGTCTGGCCATTTGAATAGCCAGGGACAAAGCCATGAGTACTTTATAAAGTACTCGCAAACTAATACTAATATAAGCACTATCTATAGTAAGGGGTTCTAAGCTCTAGGTTTATTTGCATAAAGCCAATTTTATTTCATAAGCACTTAGTAGTAAAAGACTCTTTATTTGCTTAACCAAACTCAAGTGGGAACATTAGTTTCATTCCCACAACTCTGTTGTGATCAAGTCAATTTCACCTTTCAATTCACCAGTCATTTTTAGAAAACCTCTGACAACGGAACAGTATGGCCATCCAACCGTCCATGACCGTGGACACGGCTATTTGAATAGTTTTAACACTCTGCAGAGGTTGTACACTTGTGCCACAACTTTTGATTACATCCATCAGGGATAGCCCTGAATAATCATACTCAGTATGCGGATCATCAACCATTAACCTTTCACTTACATACCCTAGTATAGGCACCTCCACCATGAGCTTGGCCTTCCAGTGATGGCAATCTGCCATCCTCAGAACTGCACAGGGCTTGGGTAAGACATTCACCTCTTTTTCACGTCATTTTACTTTTCACGGAGGCAGCCCTGGCATAACCCCTATGACGCTTGTTTAGAGGGAACCCATACTAAAGTGCATAAATTTCCAGTTAAGCCCTACCCATAATCAGGTATTGTGGGGGTACTCTAAAATTGGAATGGTATCGCAACCGAACCCAATCATCAGTTTTTGTCAAAGTCACCATGTCATTCAATGTCACATTCACCTTCAAAACTTTCAATAGAATGACTCGTCATTCTAAGGTTTTCAAAGTCATTTAATTCACATGTTCCCATCTAGAGTAGTCAATTTTAGTTTTAGCACTAGCAACTAATCATGAGGGGTGCTAACTAAATTCTAGCTCTGTAGGCTAAGGTTGATGCTCTTGTAAAACTCTATATTGAGACCAAAGTTAACTATAAAAGTAAGCCTTGAATAGCCAATGTAAAAGATTTGCAAGATAAAACTTGGGCTTGGTAAAGAGAATCCTTAAACACAAAATAATAATGCAATGGTGTCTTGCTCTAGTAGAGCTTGCATTAGGGTAGCTTCCAAGAGTATAGCTTGCCTTGATTGGTACAATGATCAAAGTTTTCCTCCTCTTCTTCGTAGAAGACCTCCTCCTCCTCGTAGCCTTTGGTACTAGCGTCTATAAACGGATACGAGGTATACAATCACCAAACAATACTTAAGTACTTAACAACCAAGTGGCTCACACAAGACAATCTAGCATCACACCATTTTGGTTGGCTTTGTTTTCTTGTAAGAAAAATAATTTCCTCTCATTGAAATATTTACTATGGTTTCTATTTATTCTTTTTGAGAAATAATTTCCTCTCATTGAACATTACTAAGATTTACTATCCTCAAATAATAAGTATGAGATCATGTTGCACTTCATATTTATTCCTTTGGGAAAATGATTTAAATGAGATACTACATCTCATACCATTTAAATACTACTTGGAAAAGATTTAATATTCTCAAGTAATAAAATATGAGGTTCATTAGACTAAGGTCATTACCTCACATTCACTTACTTGGAAAAGTGATTTAAATGCGAGGCTACCTCTCATAATATTTAACTACTATTTCTAATTAATTTAAATGGGCTAGAAATAGCCACATAGCCATTATTTTGCTCTAGCCCATGATCATGGTAAACACTAATGCTATATTTTTACATATTCATGTAGAGCATTTGAAATGTGAATTATGAGAGGTGGAATCACCTCAAAATACATTAGGGTTGATTTTATAAAAATGTTTGAATTTGGCAAAGGTACTGCCACGTCTCCAACGTATCGATAATTTCTTATGTTCCATGCTACTTTATTGATGATACCTACATGTTTTATGCACATTATATGTCATATTTATGCATTTTCTGGAACTAACCTATTAACAAGATGCCGAAGAGCCAGTTGCTGTTTTCTGTTTTTGGTTTCAGAAATCCTAGTAAAGAAATATTCTCGGAATTGGACGAAACTTTCGCCCGGGTCCTATTTTTGCACGAAGCTTCCAAGACCGAAGACCTAACGAAGTGGGGCCACGAGGCGGCAGAGGAGGGTGGCGGGCCCAGGCCCTGGCCGCGCCGACCTGCCTGGGCCCCTCGTGTGGCCCCTCGCGTTGACCTTCCGCCTACTTAAAGCTCCCGTCGCGAAACCCCCACCGAGAGCCACGATACGGAAAACCTTACAGAGACGCCGCCGCAAATCCCATCTCGGGGGATTAGGAGATCGCCTCCGGCACCCTGCCGGAGAGGGGATTCATCTCCCGGAGGACTCTTCATCGCCATGATCGCCTCCGGAGTGATGAGTGAGTAGTTCACCCTGGACCATGGGTCCATAGCAGTAGCTAGATGGTCGTCTTCTCCTTGTTGTGCTTCATTGTTAGATCTTGTGAGCTGCCTAACATGATCAAGATCATCTATATGTAATTCTATATGTTGTGTTTGTCGGGATCCGATGGATAGAGAGTACTATGATTATGGTGATTATCAATCTATTGTTCATGTGTTGTTTATGATCTTGCATGCTCTCCGTTATTAGTAGAGGCTCTGGCCAAGTTTTTACTCTTAACTCCAAGAGGGAGTAATTATGCTCGATAGTGGGTTCATGCCTTCATTGATACCTGTGACAGAAAGTTCTAAGGTTGTGATGTGCTGTTGCCACTAGGGATAAAACATTGATGCTATGTCTAAGGATGTAGTTATTGATTACATTACGCACAATACTTAATGCAATTGTCTGTTGCTTTGCAACTTAATACTGGAGGGGGTTCGGACGATAACCTGAAGGTGGACTTTTTAGGCATAGATGCAGTTGGATGGCGGTCTATGTTCTTTGTCGTAATGCCCGGATTAAATCTCACTATATTTATCATGTCATGTATATGCATTATTATGCCTTTCTCTATTTGTCAATTGCCCGACTGTAATTTGTTCACCCAACATGCTTTTATCTTATGGGAGAGACACCTCTAGTGAACTGTGGACCCCGGTCCTATTCTTTCCATAGCATACAATCTACTTGTTTTACTGTTTTCTTTGCAAACATCTTCCACTCGATACGTTTAATCCTTTGTTACTGCAAGCCGGTGAGATTGACAACCTCACTGTTTCGTTGGGGCAAAGTACTTTGGTTGTGTTGTGCGGGTTCCTAGGCGGCGGAATCCCTGGTGTTGCGCCGCATCACATTTCGCGACCATCAACCTTCAACGTGCTTCTTGGCTCCTCCTGGTTCGATTAAACCTTGGTTTCATACTGAGGGAAAACTTGCCACTGTGCGCATCATACCTTCCTCTTGGGGTTCCCAACGGACGTGTACATCTACGCGCATCAAGCACTTTTTCTGGCGCCGTTGCCGGGGAGATCAAGACACGCTGCAAGGGGAGTCTCCACTTCTCAATCTCTTTACTTTGTTTTTGTCTTGCTTTATTTTATTTACTACTTTGTTTGCTGCACTAAATCAAAACACAAAAAAATTAGTTGCTAGTTTTACTTTATTTACTGTCTTGCTCTCTATATCAAAAACACAAAAAAATTAGTTACTTGCATTTACTCTATCTAGTTTGCTTTATTGTCCTGCACTCTATATTTAAAATACAAAAATTTTTTTAGTTACTTTTATTACCATGTCTAGCTCTGAACCTGTTACTTCTTCACCTGAAGACTTAGTTTTCACTTTCAAGCAAGGGGATGAGGAGAGTTTTAAGGATGCTTGGTCTAGAATTTTTACTTCTTATCGCAAAACTGAACCTCAAATGACTCTAAGTTTGCTCCTTAGTAATTTTTATTTTGGTCTTATGGTTCGCTATAGATATGCTTTGGACACTTTAGTAGGAGGAGATTTCCTTCATTGTAATGGGGATCAAGCTTTTAATGCCATAAAGAAATTGGTTGCATCACATGATTCAGCTAATAACTTTGATTCAGCCCTTATTAGCATTCATAATAGATTGAACAATCTCGAGATAAGTACATCTCGCTTAAATGATAATTATCACTGTGTTCGTAATCGTCTTGAACAAGTCTTAGAGAATCCTAAACCTTCATCATGGGACCCTTCTGTTAAAATTGTCATCGGTGATCGAACTCTTCATGCCTATTGTGATATTATGTATGAATTTTGCCTTATGCCTGAAAACATTTATAAATCTTTGAAACTTTGGGGAGTCGATAAAGGGGGAGAAGAAATAGCTCTTATTGATAACTCTATCATAATTCCTAAGGGAATAGCTGCAGGTGTGCATACAACCATTCGTGGAAGAACAGTATCCATTGATTATCTTATTATTGAAACAGGAAAAATCATATTCGGAAGATCCTTGCTGAAATTATTGGGAGCAGTCATTGATGTGGGAGAAGGCACTCTGAAATTCACCTCTATACCAGGGGGGAATCATATATTTCCTAAACCAAAAGGAAAGAAAAACATTAAGAAAGGTAAAGATGAAGCCCAAGGTAAGGTTGACACACCATCTCTCGATGTTACTTGATTTGCACTTTCTGCGCCTAGCTGAAAAGCGTTATGGGAGACAACCCATGTTTTTACCTACAGCAATTTTTGTTTTATTGAGTCTTGGAAGTTGTTTACTACTGTAGCAACCTCTCCTTATCATGTTTTTGTGCCAAGTAAAGTTTCTATGTCAAAGTTGATGTTATATTTGGGATCGCTGCACAGAAACAGCATTGCTGTCTGTCACGAATCTGGGCATAATTCCCTGTAGAAAATTCGAAAAAATCTGCCAATTTACGAGCGTGATCCTCAGATATGTACGCAACTTTCATTAGTTTTGAGTTTTTCCATTTGAGCAAGTCTGGTGCCATTTATAAATTCGTCTTTACGGACTGTTCTGTTTTTGACAGATTCTGCCTTTTATTTCGCATTGCCTCTTTTGCTATGTTGGATTTATTTCTTTGATCCATTAATGTCCAGTAGCATTATGCAATGTCCAGAAGTGAAAAGAATGATTGTGTCACCTCTGAATGTGTGAATTATTAATGATGCACTAACCCTCTAATGAGTTTGCTTGAAGTTTGGTGTGAAGGAAGTTTTCAAGGGTCAAGAGAGGAGAATGATATACTAAGATCAAGAGGAGTGAAAGCTCTAAGCTTGGGGATGCCCCCGTGGTTCATCCCTGCATATTTTAAGAAGACTCAAGCGTCTAAGCTTGGGGATGCCCAAGGCATCCCCTTCTTCATCGACAACATCATCAGGTTCCTCCCCTGAAACTATATTTTTATTCAGTCACATCTGTGTTCTTTACTTGGAGCGTCGGTTTGTTTTCGTTTTTGTTTTTGTTTGAATAAGATGGATCTAGCATTCACTTTGTGGGAGAGAGACACGCTCCGCTGTTGCATATGGACACATGTGTCCTTAGGCTTTACTCATAATGTTCAAGGCGAAGTTTCTTCTTCGTTAATTTGTTATATGGTTGGAATTGGAAAATGCTACATGTAGTAATTCTAAAATGTCTTGGATAATGTGATACTTGGCAATTGTTGTGCTCATGTTTAAGCTCTTGCATCATATGCTTTGCACCCATTAATGAAGAAATACATAGAGCTTGCTAAAATTTGATTTGCATATTTGGTTTCTCTAAGGTCTAGATAATATCTAGTATTGAGTTTTGAACAACAAGGAAGACGTGTAGAGTCTTATAATGTTTACAATATGTCTTTTATGTGAGTCTTGCTGCACTTGTTCATCCTTGAGTTTGCTTCAAATAACCTTGCTAGCCTAAACCTTGTATCGAGAGGGAATACTTCTCATGCATCCAAAATCCTTGAGCCAACCACTATGCCATTTGTGTCCACCATACCTACCTACTACATGGTATTTACCCGCCATTCCAAAGTAAATTGCTTGAGTGCTACCTTTAAAATTCCATCATTCACCTTTGCAATATATAGCTCATGGGACAAAATAGCCTTAAAAACTATCGTAGTATTGAATATGTACTTATGCACTTTATATTTTATTAAGTTGCTTGTTGTGCGATAACCATGTTTCTGGGGAACGCCATCAACTATTGTTGAATATCATGTGAGTTGCTATGCATGTCCGTCTTGTCTGAAGGATCTATCATTTTAGTGGTTGGAGCATGCAAAATTGTTAGAGAAGAACATTGGGCCGCTAACTAAAGCCATGAATCATGGTGGAAGTTTCAGTTTTGGACATATATCCTCAATCTCATATGAGAATAATAACTTTGCTACATGCTTATGCATTTAAGAGGAGTCCATTATCTGTTGTCCATGTTGTCCCGGTATGGATGTCTAAGTTGAGAATAATCAAAAGCGAGAAATCCGAAATGCGAGCATTCTCCTTGGACCTTTGTACAGGCGGCATGGAGGTACCCCTTTGTGACACTTGGTTGAAACATGGCATGCAAAGATCCGGTAGTCCAAGTTAAGTAGGACGAGGTGCGGGCACTATTAGTATACTATGCATGAGGCTTGCAACTTGTAAGATATAATTTTCATAACTCATATGCTTTATTACTACCGTTGACAAAATTGTTTCATGTTTTCAAAATAAAAGCTCTAGCACAAATACAGCAATCGATGCTTTCCTCTTTGAAGGACCATTCTTTTACTTTTATTGTTGAGTCAGTTTACCTATCTCCTTCCACCTTAAGAAGCAAACACTTGTGTGAACTGTGCATTGATTCCTACATACTTGCATATTGCACTTATTATACTACTTTATGTTGACAATATCCATGAGATATACATGTTACAAGTTGAAAGCAACCGCTGAAACTTAATCTTCCTATGTGTTGCTTCAACATCTTTACTTTGATTTATTGCTTTATGAGTTAACTCTTATGCAAGACTTATTGATGCTTGTCTTGAAGTACTATTCATGAAAAGTCTTTGCTTTATGATTCAGTTGTTTACTCATGTCATTACCTTTGCTTTGATCGCTGCATTCATTACATATGTTTACAAATAGTATGATCAAGATTATGATGGCATGTCACTTCAGAAATTATCTTTGTTATCGTTTTACCTGCTCAGGACGAGCAGAACTAAGCTTGGGGATGCGATACGTCTCCAACGTATCGATAATTTCTTATGTTCCATGCTACTTTATTGATGATACCTACATGTTTTATGCACATTATATGTCATATTTATGCATTTTCGGAACTAACCTATTAACAAGATGCGAGAGCAGTTCTTTGTTCTGCTGTTTTTGGTTTCAGAAATCCTAGTAAAGAAATATTCTCGGAATTGGACGAAACTTTCGCCCATGGTCCTATTTTTGCACGAAGCTTCCCGAAGACCGAAGACCTAACGAAGTGGGGCCACGAGGCGGGCCAGGGTGGCGGCGCGGCCCGGGCCCTGGCGCGCCGACCTGCCCCTGGGCCCCTCGTGTGGCCTCGCGTTGACCTTCCGCCTACTTAAAGCTCCCGTCGCAACCCCCGGTACCAGAGCCACGATACGGAAAACTACCAGAGACGCCGCCGCCCACGAATCCCATCTCGGGGGATTACGGAGATCGCCTCCGGCACCCTCGGAGAGGGGATTCATCTCCGGAGGACTCTTCATCGCCATGATCGCCTCAGGAGTGATGAGTGAGTAGTTCACCCCTGGACCATGGGTCCATAGCAGTAGCTAGATGGTCGTCTTCTCCTTGTTGTGCTTCATTGTTAGATCTTGTGAGCTGCCTAACATGATCAAGATCATCTATATGTAATTCTATATGTTGTGTTTGTCGGGATCCGATGGATAGAGAGTACTATGATTATGGTGATTATCAATCTATTGTTCATGTGTTGTTTATGATCTTGCATGCTCTCCGTTATTAGTAGAGGCTCTGGCCAAGTTTTTACTCTTAACTCCAAGAGGGAGTAATTATGCTCGATAGTGGGTTCATGCCTTCATTGATACCTGGGACAGTGACAGAAAGTTCTAAGGTTGTGATGTGCTGTTGCCACTAGGGATAAAACATTGATGCTATGTCTAAGGATGTAGTTATTGATTACATTACGCACAATACTTAATGCAATTGTCTGTTGCTTTGCAACTTAATACTGGAGGGGGTTCGGACGATAACCTGAAGGTGGACTTTTTAGGCATAGATGCAGTTGGATGGCGGTCTATGTTCTTTGTCGTAATGCCCGGATTAAATCTCACTATATTTATCATGTCATGTATATGCATTATTATGCCTTTCTCTATTTGTCAATTGCCCGACTGTAATTTGTTCACCCAACATGCTTTTATCTTATGGGAGAGACACCTCTAGTGAACTGTGGACCCCGGTCCTATTCTTTCCATAGCATACAATCTACTTGTTTTCTGTTTTCTTTGCAAACATCTTCCACTCGATACGTTTAATCCTTTGTTACAGCAAGCCGGTGAGATTGACAACCTCACTGTTTCGTTGGGGCAAAGTACTTTGGTTGTGTTGTGCAGGTTCCTAGTTGGCGCCGGAATCCCTGGTGTTGCGCCGCATCACATTTCGCGACCATCAACCTTCAACGTGCTTCTTGGCTCCTCTGGTTCGATTAAACCTTGGTTTCATACTGAGGGAAACTTGCCTTGTGCGCATCATACCTTCCTCTTGGGGTTCCCAACGGACGTGTACATCACGCGCATCAAGTTATTTTTATTGGAATTGTCCTATAATAAATCAAGGGTTGCGACAGTGGGGTTGGATAGATAATTTCATCTACTTTCCAGAAATATTTAATTCATAAATTTGGCTCAGTAGATATTTTTCTATTTAATTTTTAATATGGCAGCAGTATTATATTTTAGCTAAAAGAATTAAATCAAATTTTGAATTCGTGGGCTAGGCGGGAAAACGAACGGGCCGAGAGAAAGGAAAATGGGCCGGCCCGCTGCGCGTCTCGCACGCGTGGGCTGCCGACAATGGACCCCACCCGTTAGTGGGTCTTAACACGCTGAATCGGTACGCGACGAGCCCGTCGGATTAGATCGGCGATCAGCAGACGGGTCGTCGTCATCATCGACGGGATCAAACCACAGCTGCGGCGGACCCTAGGGTCGGAGGCTCACACAGTCTCCCGAGGGTCGCGTTGGCGGTGATCGGCATGGAAGACGAGGCGAAGCTCTGGCCGCGACAATTCTGGGGTGGCTCCAATCTTCTCCTTCTGCGATGGCGCCGCGGTACTCCGTTGATCGATTGGGGAACGGTGGGCTAAATTGGCGAGGGGCTTGCTCGAGGAGGCTCGGTGAGGAGAGGGAAGAAGAATGGCGTGAAATTGAAGCGGGATGGCTCATTTTATAGGCTCGTGAGAGGGCCGAGGCTCGCGGGCATGGCGATGGTGGCGACGGTGCTACGGCGGCTCGGTGACGTTGGCGAGGATGCGGTCTTGTTCGGGGCGTCTGGCGATCATCACGAGCGTCATGGCATGGAAAATGGTGGTCGACGCGACGGAACGTGGACGTGCGGCGGTACCGCAGCGGACGTCGTCGGCGGACGACATCAACATGTCTCTCTGGTGCGACGATCATATCTGGGAGGTAGCCGGTGTCTGGTGAGTGCGTAGGAGAGGAGAGGGCAAGGAGAGGTCAGCGGCGATGGGACGAGGCGATGCTGCGCGCTCGGGGCGTGTCCGTGCGCGCGCTGGCATCAGCAGGCGACATGGGCACGTCTGTGCCGGCCGGTGCAATCGTCCTTGGCCAACGGCATGCAGCGAGGTTCGGGGAGAGTGAGGGAGGCTCAAGGACAAGGTTAGGTCAACTAGAGAGGGAGAGAGGGGTTGGCATGGTGGTGGCATGAGTGCCACGGCATGGCCATGTCTTGGTCAAAATCATCAAGGTATAGTGGTACAAGTGCTTGGCATTGTCCAAGAGGTTCAAGAGGAAGATAATGATGACTTATGGAGTGATGGTTGAGGCTAAAACCCTCTGGATACTTGAGTGTATGCACATAGCTGAAACCTGCACACCAAGTGTTTGATGAAATGGCCGCATGAACTTTGAATTTGAATTTTGCCAAACTTTTTCTTGGGTGTGATTCTAATAATATTTGGCATCTCCTGGTGGCCTTGGTTTGCAGAGGGAGCTGATTTGGTGAAAATCAAATTTGATGTGATCTATATTCTGTTTCAATGTTGCAACTTTGCATGCTTATTATAAGCAATTGAAAAAGAATTGTTGGTCAACACCAAATGTGATCACCTTGATGTGTTCTTGGATGAGGTGCAAGAGTTGTGAAAGTTTAGTTTAAAAATTGTTAACCACAAGGGATCAAAGTAGGTACCCTGATATAATTGTCACAAATGACCATTATCATATGTGACGTGGTTTTGATTTTTCTTTTGATTTTTGCATTTCTTTGATTCAAATGTTATTAATTTGAGTTTAGTAATGTTTCCAAACCATTTACACAAGGTAAACATGGCCTAGTTTAAGATTTGCAATTATGGCCATAGGCTCATATATGATTCCATTTTTATTTTATTTTCTTTTTCTTTGTTCCTCTTGGATCCAAATAGGCACGGTTTAGGGTTTAGAATATTGTTAAACACTCAAGCAAACATCATGGCAACAATACAAGATTCATGCATGAACACTATGCACACAAGTTAATGCAATTTAAGTTTTTGTTGGTTCACAATTTTGAATAATGGAAATTCATTTTATTCATGACTTTGAGTTTTGGGATGTTATCCTTCATTCGCCGCTTTGAAGAAATTCAAAGCTTGCCACACCTAGAGCAAAGCAAGACAACAATGACAAACATATGTGCAAACAACGACAAACAAGTTGAGGTTAAGAACTATACCAAGTCCTTCACCCGATGCCGCTAACGGGAATCCGCTTCACCTGATCATACGCCGCCTGGAACTTGTTGCATTCTGTTTGAATTGTTCCCCACCTCTTTTGGAGGCACAACTCGCTGCGGTCGCTCCCAAATGGCTCCTGTCCGTACCGACGATGTTCATGGAAGTATTCATAGATCCGGCGCCAGAATGCGGTCCCCTTCAGCTCGGCGCCTGTCATTTCATCTTGCCCAATGGTCAACCATCCATCGACGAGCACCTTGTCCTCCTGCACCGTGTAGTTGCTGGTTCTTTTGCTAACCCGGCGACCTCGAGCTTGTGCAGCTGTGGCTTGTGTGATCTCCTCACGAACAACGGCTCCTGGTCGATGTTCATGGTGCCGGGATGGCCAGTGGTATCCTCCTCTACGTCAATGGGAGGTGGCGGGGAGCCTGCTCGGTCGAAGGATATGGCACGGTGGTCGACATTGTCAGCGGGTAAGACGGAGGGGCCTGCACGATGGACGCCCAACATCGATGGCGGCGCGCGCCGGCAACAAATCATCGAAGAGGTTGATGGCGTGTAACTCACACGTTCGTTGGGAACCCCAAGAGGAAGGTATGATGCGCACGGTGGCAAGTTTTCCCTCAGAAAGAAACCAAGGTTTAATCGAACCGGGAGGAGCCAAGAAGCACGTTGAAGGTTGATGGTGCGAAATGTGATGCGGCGCAACACCAGGGATTCCGGCGCCAACTAGGAACCTGCACAACACAACCAAAGTACTTTGCCCCAACGAAGCAGTGAGGTTGTCAATCTCACCGGCTTGTTGAACAAAGGTTAAACGTATCGAGTGGAAGATGTTTGCAAAGAAAACAATAAAACAAGTAGATTGTATGCTATGTAAAGAATAGGACGGGGTCCCACAGTTCACTAGAGGTGTCTCTCCCATAAGATAAAAGCATGTTGGGTGAACAAATTACGGTCGGGCAATTGACAAATAGAGAAAGGCATAACAATGCATATACATGACATGGTAAATATAGTGAGATTTAATCCGGGCATTACGACAAAGAACATAGACCGCCATCCAACTGCATCTATGCCTAAAAAGTCCACCTTCAGGTTATCGTCCGAACCCCCTCCAGTATTAAGTTGCAAAGCAACAGACAATTGCATTAAGTATTGTGCGTAATGTAATCAATAACTACATCCTTAGACATAGCATCAATGTTTTATCCCTAGTGGCAACAGCACATCACAACCTTAGAACTTTCTGTCACTGTCCCAGGTATCAATGAAGGCATGAACCCACTATCGAGCATAATTACTCCCTCTTGGAGTTAAGAGTAAAAACTTGGCCAGAGCCTCTACTAATAACGGAGAGCATGCAAGATCATAAACAACACATGAACAATAGATTGATAATCACCATAATCATAGTACTCTCTATCCATCGGATCCCGACAAACACAACATATAGAATTACATATAGATGATCTTGATCATGTTAGGCAGCTCACAAGATCTAACAATGAAGCACAACAAGGAGAAGACGACCATCTAGCTACTGCTATGGACCCATGGTCCAGGGGTGAACTACTCACTCATCACTCCGGAGCGATCATGGCGATGAAGAGTCCTCCCGGGAGATGAATCCCCTCTCGGCCGGGTGGAGGCGTCTCAATCCCCAGAGATGGGATTCGCGGCGCGTCTCTGTAAGGTTTTCCGTATCGTGGCTCTCGGTCTTGGGGGTTTCGCGACGGAGGCTTTAAGTAGGCGGAAGGGGGGCCACACGGGGGCCGAGGCGAGGGCCGCGCGGCCAAGCCCTAGGCCGCGCCGGCCACTGGCTGCCTCGTGGCCCCACTCGTTAGGTCTTCGGTCTTGGAAGCTTCGTGCAAAAATAGGACCCTGGGCGAAAGTTTCGTCCAATTGAGAATATTTCTTTACTAGGATTTCTGAAACCAAAAACAGAAAACAGCAAGCTCTTCGGCATCTTGTTAATAGGTTAGTTCGGAAAATGCATAAATATGACATATAATGTGCATAAAACATGTAGGTATCATCAATAAAGTAGCATGGAACATAAGAAATTATCGATACGTTGGAGACGTATCGGCATCCTAGCTTAGTTCGCTCGTCCCGAGCAGGTAAAACGATAACAAAGATAATTTCTGAGTGACATGCCATCATAATCTTGATCATACTATTTGTAAACATATGTAATGAATGCAGCGATCAAAGCAAAGGTAATGACATGAGTAAACAACTGAATCATATAGCAAAGACTTTTCATGAATAGTACTTCAAGACAAGCATCAATAAGTCTTGCATAAGAGTTAACTCATAAAGCAATAAATCAAAGTAAAGGTGTTGAAGCAACACATAAGAAGATTAAGTTTCAGCGGTTGCTTTCAACTTATAACATGTATATCTCATGGATATTGTCAACATAAAGTAATATAACAAGTGCAATATGCAAGTATGTAGGAATCAATGCACAGTTCACACAAGTGTTTGCTTCTTAAGGTGGAAGGAGATAGGTAAACTGACTCAACAATAAAAGTAAAAGAATGGTCCTTCAAGAGGAAAGCATCGATTGCTGTATTTGTGCTAGAGCTTTTATTTTGAAAACATGAAACAATTTTGTCAACGGTAGTAATAAAGCATATGAGTTATGAAAATTATATCTTATAAGTTGCAAGCCTCACGCATAGTATACTAATAGTGCCCGCACCTCGTCCTACTTAACTTGGACTACCGGGTCTTCGCATGCCATGTTTCAACCAAGTGTCACAAAGGGGTACCTCCATGCCGCCTGTACAAAGGTCCAAGGAGAATGCTCGCATTTTGGATTTCTCGCTTTTGATTATTCTCAACTTAGACATCCATACCGGGACAACATGGACAACAGATAATGGACTCCTCTTAAATGCATAAGCATGTAGCAAAGTTATTATTCTCATATGAGATTGAGGATATATGTCCAAAACTGAAACTTCCACCATGGTTCATGGCTTTAGTTAGCGGCCCAATGTTCTTCTCTAACAATTTTGCATGCTCCAACCACTAAAATGATAGACCTTCAGACAAGACGGACATGCATAGCAACTCACATGATATTCAACAATAGTTGATGGCGTTCCCCAGAAACATGGTTATCGCACAACAAGCAACTTAATAAAATATAAAGTGCATAAGTACATATTCAATACTACGATAGTTTTTAAGGCTATTTTGTCCCATGAGCTATATATTGCAAAGGTGAATGATGGAATTTTAAAGGTAGCACTCAAGCAATTTACTTTGGAATGGCGGGTAAATACCATGTAGTAGGTAGGTATGGTGGACACAAATGGCATAGTAGTTGGCTCAAGGATTTTGGATGCATGAGAAGTATTCCCTCTCGATACAAGGTTTAGGCTAGCAAGGTTATTTGAAGCAAACTCAAGGATGAACAAGTGCAGCAAGACTCACATAAAAGACATATTGTAAACATTATAAGACTCTACACTGTCTTCCTTGTTGTTCAAAACTCAATACTAGATATTATCTAGACCTTAGAGAAACCAAATATGCAAATCAAATTTTAGCAAGCTCTATGTATTTCTTCATTAATGGGTGCAAAGCATATGATGCAAGAGCTTAAACATGAGCACAACAATTGCCAAGTATCACATTATCCAAGACATTTTAGAATTACTACATGTAGCATTTTCCAATTCCAACCATATAACAAATTAACGAAGAAGAAACTTCGCCTTGAACATTATGAGTAAAGCCTAAGGACACATGTGTCCATATGCAAAAGCGGAGCGTGTCTCTCTCCCACAAAGTGAATGCTAGGATCCATCTTATTCAAACAAAAACAAAAACGAAAACAAACCGACGCTCCAAGTAAAGAACACCAGATGTGACTGAATAAAAATATAGTTTCAGGGAGGAACCTGATGATGTTGTCGATGAAGAAGGATGCCTTGGGCATCCCCAAGCTTAGACGCTTGAGTCTTCTTAAAATATGCAGGGATGAACCACGGGGCATCCCCAAGCTTAGAGCTTTCACTCCTCTTGATCATAGTATATCATTCTCCTCTCTTGACCCTTGAAAACTTCCTTCACACCAAACTTCAAGCAAACTCATTAGAGGGTTAGTGCATCATTAATAATTCACTCATTCAGAGGTGACACAATCATTCTTTTCACTTCTGGACATTGCATAATGCTACTGGACATTAATGGATCAAAGAAATAAATCCAACATAGCAAAAGAGGCAATGCGAAATAAAAGGCAGAATCTGTCAAAAACAGAACAGTCCGTAAAGACGAATTTATAAATGGCACCAGACTTGCTCAAATGGAAAAACTCAAAACTAATGAAAGTTGCGTACATATCTGAGGATCACGCTCGTAAATTGGCAGATTTTTCGAATTTTCTACAGAGAATTATGCCCAGATTCGTGACAGACAGCAATGCTGTTTCTGCGCAGCGATCCCAAATATAACATCAACTTTGACATAGAAACTTTACTTGGCACAAAAACATGATAAGGAGAGGTTGCTACAGTAGTAAACAACTTCCAAGACTCAATAAAACAAAAAAAATTGCTGTAGGTAAAAACATGGGTTGTCTCCCATAAGCGCTTTTCTTTAACGCCTTTCAGCTAGCGCAGAAAGTGCAAATCAAGTAACATCGAGAGTAGAAGCATCAACATTATTATTCTTCATGCAAACACAACTTGTTGCAGGGGGTACTTTAGGTGTTCCATTATCTAGATTTTCTATGGTAGTGCTAGGGGTTTTAGCAATTTTAGGCCTATAATAATTCTTTTGTTTAGGCACCTTAGAGGCGTACATGAATTTTTGCTCTTTACCCACATAAGCTTTCTCATTATACTTGAGAGAAGAAAAGGTTGAACCCAAGGTTCCCATAGCTTTTTCAAGTTCATCAATCCTATTGGTTTGATTATCATGGACAACACAAGTTCCTAGGATACTAATTCTTTCATCAATTCCTCCTAAGGATTTATCAAGTTCATAAGTTTTGTCAAATAACATTCCCAATTTAGCTTCAACACTTGGAAAATTTTTCTCTATGGTTTCCAATTTTTTCATAACATCTTCAAGAGAGATTTCAATTTTAACTTCATTAACAGGTGGTATTCCAACTAGACTCTCAATGATGCAACTAGCTTCTAAAGCGGGAGTACCTAGGAAATTACCTCCCGAAAGAGTATCAAGAACATATCTATTCCAACTAGATAAACCAACATAAAAGTTCCTAAGAAGGATAGTGGTGGAGTGTTTCTTAATGCACCTTTGATGAGCATTACTAATTCTATACCAAGCATCTTTAAAACTTTCTCCACCTTGTTGCTTAAAAGAACGAACTTCAACTTCAGGATTACTCATTTTAGTAGCAGTAAAATAAAACAAACTAGATAGAGTAAATGCAAGTAACTAATTTTTTGTGTTTTTGATATGGAGAGCAAGACAGTAAATAAAGTAAAACTAACAACTAATTTTTTTGTGTTTTGATTTAGTGCAGCAAACAAAGTAGTAAATAAAATAAAGCAAGACAAAAACAAAGTAAAGAGATTGAGAAGTGGAGACTCCCCTTGCAGCGTGTCTTGATCTCCCCGGCAACGGCGCCGGAAAAAGAGCTTGATGGCGTGTAACTCACACGTTCGTTGGGAACCCCAAGAGGAAGGTATGATGCGCACGGTAGCAAGTTTTCCCTGAGAAAGAAACCAAGGTTTAATCGAACAGGAGGAGCCAGAAGCACGTTGAAGGTTGATGGTCGCGAAATGTGATGCGGCGCAACACCAGGGATTCCGGCGCCAACTAGGAACCTGCACAACACAACCAAAGTACTTTGCCCCAACGCAGTGAGGTTGTCAATCTCACGGCTTTTGTTGTAACAAAGGATTAAACGTATCGAGTGGAAGATGTTTGCAAAGAAAACAGTAAAACAAGTAGATTGTATGCTATGTAAAGAATGGGGTCCACAGTTCACTAGAGGTGTCTCTCCCATAAGATAAAAGCATGTTGGGTGAACAAATTACGGTCGGGCAATTGACAAATAGAGAAAGGCATAACAATGCATATACATGACATGGTAAATATAGTGAGATTTAATCCGGGCATTACAAAAGAACATAGACCGCCATCCAAGCTGCATCTATGCCTAAAAAGTCCACCTTCGGGTTATCGTCCGAACCCCCTCCGGTATTAAGTTGCAAAGCAACAGACAATTGCATTAAGTATTGTGCGTAATGTAATCAATAACTACATCCTTAGACATAGCATCAATGTTTTATCCCTAGTGGCAACAGCACATCACAACCTTAGAACTTTCTGTCACTGTCCCAGGTATCAATGAAGGCATGAACCCACTATCGAGCATAATTACTCCCTCTTGGAGTTAAGAGTAAAAACTTGGCCAGAGCCTCTACTAATAACGGAGAGCATGCAAGATCATAAACAACACATGAACAATAGATTGATAATCACCATAATCATAGTACTCTCTATCCATCGGATCCCGACAAACACAACATATAGAATTACATATAGATGATCTTGATCATGTTAGGCAGCTCACAAGATCTAACAATGAAGCACAACAAGGAGAAGACGACCATCTAACTGCTATGGACCCATGGTCCAGGGGTGAACTACTCACTCATCACTCCGGAGGCGATCATGGCGATGAAGAGTCCTCCGGGAGATGAATCCCCTCTCCGGCAGGGTGCCGGGGGCGATCTCCTGAATCCCCCGAGATGGGATTCGCGGCGGCGCGTCTCAGTAAGGTTTTCCGTATCGTGGCTCTCGGCTGGGGGTTTCGACGGAGGCTTTAAGTAGGCGGAAGGTCAGCGCGGGGGGCCACACGAGGGGCCCGGGGGGCAGGGCCGCGCGGCCAAGCCCTAGGCCGCGCCGGCCACCCCTGGCTGCCTCGTGGCCCCACTTCGTTAGGTCTTCGGTCTTCGGAAGCTTCGTGCAAAAATAGGACCCTGGGCGAAAGTTTCGTCCAATTCCGAATATTTCTTTACTAGGATTTACGAAACCAAAAACAGCAACAGACAAGGCTCTTCGGCATCTTGTTAATAGGTTAGTTCAGAAAAATATAAATATGACATATAATGTGCATAAAACATGTAGGTATCATCAATAAAGTAGCATGGAACATAATTATCGATACGTTGGAGACGTATCGCGTCACCGATCATCGCTGTTGCTCCCAGGTGCTTGGGGGCCTTGGAGTTCACCGGCGCACGGTTGAGGTCAATGGACGAAGGCGACGTCCCAGTCATGGACTCGCCCACCTCCGGTGACCCATCCCGTGACGGGTACGTGTGCCGCCCCGACGGCGCGACCATTTCTTGCGCGCCGGCGTGGCCCAAACGGGCAGTCGGGGGGTTGTTGACCTTAGAGGAAGGGGCCGGGTCACGGCGAGGCCGAGCTCCCCAGGAGCCGTGCCGGCGCCGGGACGATCATGTGTTGAGCGAGCGGCGTGTGGCCATAAAAGAGCATGGCATGCTCTTGCATGCCGTGTTCTTCGCCTGTGTTTGGAGTTGGAGGAGCTGCTCCGCCGCCCGCACCCGCTCCTCCGCGGCGGCGGCCTCCTTCTTGCTCTCGATCGCCCCCTGCTCCGCGGTGAGCTCGGGCTTGGCCTTCTTCGCCGCCTCCACGGGAGGAGCGGCCGGCCGCGAGCTGGGCCTCGTCTCCGATGGCGGTGGCGGCGGCAGGAGATTCGTCGGCCATCTCTAGGTTTTGGGACGGAGTGAAGTGAGTGTGTTTTGGGAGGCGGAACGGGCGGGCCGGGAGCGGACAGGGAGGGGCGGCGGCCAACATGCGTCCGCGATCACGCAAACGCGACCCAGATTTGTGCGGCTTTGGGTTGTTCCAGACGCCGCTGCCATCCGTTTTTAGGATGGGTTCACGACGGGCCGTGTTTTTGCCGGTTCAATCTATACGAGCGGGCGTCAATGGGTCACCCAGTTGTAGATACCCTACTATACATGACACTACTATATGTTACTCTCCACCATGACTATTCTTAGGCGCGTCATTTCTAAAACGGGAGGAAAGAACGTTTTGAGGCACTATTTTCACGTTGTATATTTTTGTACATACTGACCTTGACCGAGTACTACGCGGCAATAGTGAGGATATTCTCGAAAAAGAATAGAGCAGCGCAGCAATTAAATCAAGCACGCCGTCCATGTCCATCAGGAAGGGATTGCAAGTTTCCCGGTCTCCGAAGCGTTTGCAGTAATTATGGGGTGCCCAACGCATCCCGGCTAGTCGGCTACGTGGCTGTGTGCTGCTGTCCGTCGAATGTCACGTCAAAGCCTCTGCATGTACCGCCCTCTCCTCCCACTAAGGCTGGTGCCAATGCACCGCCCCGCTCTAGCCTCGCCACGTTAGCTTTTTCCTCACTCTCACCCCACTCTCACCCCACATGCATGGGCTATAGTGAGAGCTCTCACTTCTCTCTCCTCCACATCAGCTTTTCTCTCTCCTCGACATTAGCTTTTCTTTTTCAGATTACAACATTAATAATAATGCAAGGAAATTATTTTATTGAACTAAAATTGTTACCGATTACATCATAAAATAGTGCCAGCTCTATTTAAATTGTTGTGCAAAAAGCCCCTCAAAATTTGGCTCAAAACACCCTAAAATGCCAAAATTTGGCTCAAAACACCCTAAAATGCCAAATCCTACCAATTTTTCCTAAGTCCAGGGGGTTTTCTGCAAAACCCCCTTTGTCTTCTACCTCCCGCCCCGCCTCTCGCCCACCCCGCCATCGCTGCCGCCCCGCTCCCGCCTCCCTCCCGCCGCGCTCTCGCCGCCAACGCGGGCGGGGCCACCGCCCGGCGCTAGCTTTGCCCGCCTCTGCCTCCCTCTCGCCCCGACGCGGCGGTCCGCCCGCCTCCGCCAGCGTTGGCACCGGCCTAACTCGTCGGAACCGGCTAATTATTTGCAGAGGAAAGTCAAGCAAGTGGAAAGTTTCTTTTTCACACGAAATGATCAGATTACTCTATTGCTAGCGCAATGTTCCTGGTATTGATGACCATGACCGTATTTCCTCTTGTATCACAACTTCTGCCTCAGGAATAAGGCGCCCTCGTTTTACGTGCTTTTGTTTGACCAATAATTACTTCAAATATATAAAAATTGTTTATATGAAATTAGCATCATTAGAAATTGAACAGTGTCCCTGGACCAGCCGGAGATGCATTGATTATGACGCTGCCGTCTCTCACGTGTCGGTACAAACGAAGCCTGAGCGTCTTGGACCAACGGCGCTTTCACCTGGATCGAAGTTCATTTGGGCTCCTGTCCGGTGGTGTCCGGCCGACACAAACCTGCAAGCGCGACGTGCATGTATCTGAATTCAGAAAGTGTTTGCGGAACCACAGCAATATGAGTGTATGAACTCCTACTCCCCCCTGCATGCATCAAGATACTTGACAGGCTAATTTGTTAAAACCTGTACATGACAAACGCCAACGCAACGCACATGCCACCCCTAATATGTCAAATTCTGCATGTATTTCTCACTGCTTAGCTGAACATAGAAGGACATTGCATCACGCTAATTCAAACCACAATTATGTAAAATTTCTGTTTGTGATCTGACGGAAGTACTCATGCTATTTTTATGTAAACTACCAGGCAAACTGTAGTAGTTATACTAGTTATCTGAAGAAACTTGACAGTCTAGGTGTCAAAATCTGTACACGACAAATGCCAATGCAAAAACACAGAATCCCACCCAAAACTGTCAAATATCTGCATTTTGTTTCCCTGACTAGCTTAAGTGTAACCAGAAGGGACATTTCAGCAAGCTGATTTCAAACTACAATTCTGTGAATTTTCCGTGTGTATCTGACCGAAGTAGACATAGAAATTATATGAAACCTACAAGTCGAACACATAACAGAGTTTTTGTTTTGGAACTGAGCCTGTGAATTGATGTAGTATCTTCACTGACTACAAAGACCTGTTCCCTGCCACACCAACACACCATGTCCCAACTTGCAACCTCTTTTGTTTTTTGTTGTTCAACTATACCAAAACGATTCAAATCGAATTCAGAGAACAACGGTAGTGACTACACTATGGAGTAATCAGCTTATTTGCCGGAGTTCAATACCTTTTCGTCCACTTGGAAGATGGTGGATTCACTTTCCCAGCTTAGTCAGCTAGCCCGTCTGCTTCATGCTCACCCCCTGCGGCACCAGCTTGCACGATGCCCAGCACCATCGATTGCTCCAGCTCCACAGACGCGAAATCGCTGCACTCGCCTTCTTCCCTCGCGACTGTACCATTCACGGAGTTGTCCCCTCGTTAATAGCCACACTGAAAATGAAAATGGGGGAGACACGACCGTCCGGTCAGAGGTTGAAGAAGATTATAGCTTCTATGGCAACACTGAAAATGGGGGACACACGAACCTGCCTACTGAATCTAGGTGAAGTCCACTCTTTTTTCCGCCTCTGGACTGTGGTCGCTGGTGAGCCTGTGCTCTGCTCCCGTCCCAGCTGACTACCTTACGCCGTGCTCGATTAGCCGGAGCCCAAGTATTATCCAGGAGCCGATGTTTATCCAGAGCTATACGTGGCACCATGACACCATCCCCAACTCTATGCTCGTGGCGTAATATTTTTTTTCAGCGCTCAGATCCGGAAGTCACTAAAAAACCAGGACCATGGGTCCACCTAGTGGCCCTCAATTTGTTCCGCGCGTCCGACCATCACGGTCAGGCCACCGTCTGCATGCGCGGTTACTTCCGTCGACACGCGTTAGATCACGTGGGCCCGCGCACGACCGTACCCGACTACACCGATGTATTCCCTATTTTCTGCTGCACACACCTCATTTAATTCGGACTGAAACGACAATCTCAACTCATGAAACAATGGTACAGATAACATGTTCATCTGGACCGGGAGCCAAAACTCCATCCCCGGGAATTATAGCCTACTATGTACTGTACATAATTACTGTAGAAATAAAAGTTTAAACTAAAAAAATTTACACCATAATTTTGCTTGTATGTAATTATTCTGAATTCATAACATAAATTTGTATTATGTGCAATAATTTAAGTCATTTTGTTATTAATCATATGATTTGGAAGAAGAAAAGTCAGGATATTGTAGCTTACTGACTTTGGTACTCAATGTTAGTCTGGTCATAGTGGGGAGTAACTTTTAGCTAACATATGCCATGTTACTAGTCTAGGTTACTACCTTCATAGTTTTAGTAACTTATATGTGGTGTCATACATTATATCATTTATTATATGTAGACTCATCTGCTTTGATGTGTGTGATGTTATGGTAACATAGCTAGTTACATCACACATCTCGTCCCCTAACTCTTCAGTCTCTGTCCCCAGCTGCGCTGCTTGCCATTTACCCCCACCCAACACATTTCCATCTTCCTTCACCCAACCCAAGGAAGGAACAATAAACCCCCAAAGTTCTTAGTCGAATCCATCGGGTTAGTTGCGGATTTGATTTTATTTGTTTGGCTTGTTCAGTAGCACGCATTCTTTCCCGACACTGTTTGGCGTTTTTGGATCTTGTTTTCGGTTCCGGCATGCTTCTCAGATGTCATATTTTCTCAAGAAGCAGTGTAAACGAGCGCTGATTTTTTTTCGCTCTGTTCTTCTACGTTTTCATCCTATTTGATCTAGGCCACAGCGGATGTTTCACCTACATTTCTTCTTTCAGCGACATTCCAGTTCTGTATCTGTATGGTGCGATACTTGATAGCCCCCCTTTCGATCCTTCATTGACCTGCTTGATTTTGCTTCTCATTGACCTGTTAATTTTGGACATCTTGCTGAATCTTTGTTTTACTAATGCGTGGTAGCTGTTTTGCACTATATTTGGTGGATAAAAGCCAAATGGATCTATATTCTGATGTTTTCTCCATCCACATGCAGACTATATGGCCGAGCCGGGAGATGCACGGCGTTTACCTACAAACCTTGATGTGTTGGCTTCTGATGTTCACTCAAAGGTGGAGTTCTACAAGAATGCCTATATGGACTGCATTGGCATCAATAATGCGCTTCACGGTGTCATGGAAGAAAAAGAAAAGCTCCAGGTAGAACAGAAAGGTAAATACTCCCAGTCTTGTGCTTTAGTAGGATCCTTGTAGTCAAATTTCCTATGCTGTAGGTTGTATTAGTAATAACCGTCTGTTTTCCTCCTAAATTTTCTTATAATGATAACAACATCACGTGATAGTACTACGGTACTACCTGAAGATCTTATCAGCAGAGATGGATTTTGTTGGCGTAACAGAAACGGATCATCAGAGAACAATACTTGTCTTTTATAGAAAATGGAAGCTTTTCTTACCCACAGCCTCTTTTTTCGATAATGTACCCACAGCCTCTGCATCAGAGATGCATATGGCCGGAAATGGTGAATGGAACCTGGGTACGCGCGCACCCGTTTACGAAAAGTTCAAAATAATGCTATTTAAAAATTTCAAAAAAATGTGAAGTAAAATTTTGCATGTATATACTATGTTGATACTTACTCGTGTGTGTTT
The DNA here is from genome assembly GCA_030979885.1 of Lolium multiflorum. Taxonomy (NCBI): domain Eukaryota; kingdom Viridiplantae; phylum Streptophyta; class Magnoliopsida; order Poales; family Poaceae; genus Lolium; species Lolium multiflorum. Next base: position 45,363,746 of record CM061751.1, on the reverse strand, counting down.
TCACGGAAAAATACCATTGTATGTGACCTACACAAAAATGATAAAATGCAAATTCCTATTCATGTGAATAGTACAAATTCCTGTTCACTATTCTCATTTGGACATTTTGTCATTTTTATGCAGGCTACACACAATGGTATTTTTTCGTGAAAACTCACACGAGTAAGTATCAACATAATATGTACATGCAAAAATTTACTTCACATTTTTTGAAAGTTTTTAAATAACATTTTTTGAACTTTTCGTAAACGGGTGCGCGCGCACCCAGGTTCCAAACGTCCGGGTCGTGCATATGGCCTCTTATTACATTGTCTGTGACTGTAACAAGTCACCAAACAATACTCTGTTCGTAAATAAAAAATGTTATTTTGGAGAAAACAAATGGTATCCAGCATGCAACATTTACCATAATATTTCACATGAGTTAAATTGTGGTACAATTAAAGTATATTCTATTAAGGATCTAATAGTATTAGCTCCGAAATGATGAAAGTAAATTATTTTTATAAGTGCGAGTCATGGCTATAAATGTTTGACAGCATGCATTGTACTTACTATTGTAGGATGTCATCTAGTTAGTTATGACAATGGGAGTAGTTTGCTTCCTTAAGCTGTTCAAAATATAGATACTTCGTTCTTGAATTTTTTATTTTCAGTCAAACCTAAATATAAGCCATGCACTTGAACTTATTAGGGCTGCGTGCATCAATTGATGCAGAGGCCGGGGTCAGCCCCCATTTCGAAAAAAAAATGAACTTGAACTTACTTTCGTTCTGACCTTTCTGGTGTTCTTACCAGCGGTGGTGCAACTGGCTGCTGAAAAGGACAAGCTGATCGCTGAACTGAATACTCAAAAGGACCATCTGACTACCAGGAATGAAGAACAGGCAGCAGAGATCGAATCCCTAAAGGAACAGCTCAGTGAATGGGAGTCCAGCCAGGCACTACTGGCACTGAAGGGAAGTGGTCTTCAGAGTACCCAGTCGGGAAAAGTAAGTAGTTTTTTCCTTAGAGTAATAGGAAAACACACTTTCTGTGTAGTACTAAACTCTGCTGCGTTGGATGCATGCAATCACATGAATAATTTGAGAATTTGCAAATTCGTCACAATATTTAGCAATTCACCTTAAAATTTACTTATTTGGAAAGGCCCGTTGTTCAGATTGTGATTGCTATTAGTATATCATTGGTTCTTTGGTGTGCATGTACGTTTCTGTTGTTCTTCTGTTTACTGGTTGCAGTTGATTTAAGTGATATTTATTTGTGTGACATAGTCCTTGAATATTTCAATTTCATTGGGTCATTCACTGCTAAACTAGTTTTAGTATAGTGATCATTTTTTTATTCTCATTTGGAATGATCGATCTTCGTGATTTAATAAAGTACAAGATTTTCTACCTTTTTGCGTGTTTGTTTTTCAGCCCTGACGAATCTCTATGCACAAAATTAGCCGAGTTTTCATTTTTGCAGATGGTCTTACTACCTTTTTCAATTTTTAGTTTACACTTTTACCTGATTAGTTACATCGATCTAATACCTCATGTCAATGTGGAAGCAGGTGTATATAAGATCAAAGAAGAAACGACAACAACATTCTGATGGCAGTGGTGAAGATGCAGATTATCAAGGTTTAAGCACTGAGCTTGAGGCTGCTAAAAATGAACTGTCTGATATCCACTCTAAGCTTATCAAGGTTCGGTGACCCTCTGTTCACATCAGAAACTGCAAACATTCTGATCACACTATGTGAACTGTTATATTAAAATTTCATGTGTTCCAGGGTTTTATTGATATCAGAGGCAGGAATATTGCAATAAAGAACATAGGCCAACTGAGCAACAAGCCATTCCTACAGGCATGCCTTAAGAAGCTTACTCCCAAAGAAGCTCCAGAAAAAGCTTCTGAGCTGTACAATTTTTGGCAGAAGCAACTGCTGAACCCAGACTGGAAGCCATCCAAGACTCTCATGGATGAAGGTATCTCGAAGGTACTACTTCAGCTTGTGTGAATCTCAAAGTTCTTTTAAAGACCATTGCCTCTGTACTGTAACTTGGTGGATATTATAGTTATGAGATGTCACTGATGTTACTTATGTGATTAGGAGATTGATGTCCATGATGTCAATCTGCAAGAGCTACGTGCTTCATGGGGTGAAGAGGTGTACAAGGCCGTGGTGAATTGTTTGATGGAAATTGAAGAGTGTGGCAGGCTGACGGACAGGACCATCGTGCCCGAGCTTTGGAATTTCAAGGAGAATAGGAAGGCTACTTGCAGTGAATGTGTTGAGTACATTTTCATCCAAGTGAAGCGTCTGAATGGTTCAAAAGGCAGGAAGACTCGCAGGTTTGACCGCAGTTTTTAAAATATTCTGCTTAGTAAGTTTTGTCTTAGATTTATGACTAGAAACGTGTCATTGGTAACTGACAACAGAAACACCGGTACTGATTTGAGCAGAATAATTGTACCGTACATTTTATCATTCTGATCTTTTAAATAGTTCATCGTGCGAAAACCATCAGTGTAGACCGAGCTACATGTAGCTTAGTTTTTGACAAATTCAAAACCGGTGGTTCAAAGTTTCAAAACATCTGAAAAAAAATCTTTGCTGTAGACAATGTTCTGATCTGTACCTGCAAAATTTCAACTCGAAATACCATATATTCGGGGCTGGGCAAAAATGACTAAATCTGACACCTATAGTAGTAAACAGTACAAGATTTCAAAACCTTCAAATCTGTCAGATTTTGTCATTTTTGTGCAGCTCCGAATATAAGGTATTTCGAGTTCAAATTTTGTACATTCGTAGATCCAAACATTACCTACATCAAGATTTTTCTCAGGTTTTTTTGAAACTTTAAAGTATCATTTTCGAATTTTTGAAAAAAAGAGCTATGTGTAGCTCGAGCTACAAAAATCCACACTTGTTCATCGTCCTCCTTCCTATGTCCATTTGTACCCTTCCTCGAGTTGCTACACTTGTATGCTGCTGAAAAGTACCCCAAAATCTTGTGGTTATAAAGTATTAAATCTAGGTACATGTAAAAATTTGTGGAAATAAATTATGTGTACCGTAAAATAGATAGAGGTAAAAACTTGTAAATGTTATATAATTTTATTTCTCTTGTTATCATGTACAGTACAAATTCTTTCACGAACATTTTTACAAGCACCTAAATTAACATTTAGTACCATTAATATTGATATTTGTTTTAAAATAAAAACACTTGAAGTTCATATGAATGAACTACACTCAGAAACCCAGAAAATACAATTAAATATCTTTTGAATTTTTTGTTTGGCGTATGCAGGCAATAATGCGGGGACATGACAGGATTGTAGAATAACCTGAAGGTATGACTGTACTTTAGGCCAGCTCTTTTATGAGTACTATAAGTTCTGCACCCTAGAAATTTTTGGAATGCACTTTCCTGAAGGATAACCATGAACCTAAACTGATATTGCATGGATGATGCTAAACGAAACTAACACATCTCATCGTTTCCGCTGTATTAGTAGCTGATGCTACTGTCCTATTTTTGTACTAGGTCTGTCCTACATTTTAATTTTTTATCAATCCATTTATTATTTCGCATTGTACAGGGCAGTTAATGCGACCTGTACAAGTACCAAGCTTATGGGGAAGAATTGAAGACTGGAGGATCTGATTTTGTCAACAAAAAAAAATCCGCAGCAAAGTGTGGCAGAACAGTGTCACTGTCTGTCATTTAGCCGTCTAGTACTATCTAATTAACGCAAGCAGCTCTTGTGCCCATCTTATTTCAACTTTACCCTTTAGTTTTAGTGTTCTTCTAGTCTCTCGAAGCAATTCAGCAGTAGCTGCATTGCTTTGAACAGTCAGACTTGATATCTAATATGGGCAACTTTTGCATAGTTGAATTAATGTGTTGCCAACAACATAGATTATCATTTTTTTTACGAAATACAGCTTGGCTGCTTTCATTGCGATTAGAAAAGGGAAGAGTACAAGCGGGCAGGAGACCTACCCGAGGTACAAACGCCAGCGAGGCCACCCGAAGAAAAGAGAAAAAAACGGCGTGTTTTGTTGCTTGGGCCAAAATCCTGCATGTCTAACGCAGCGAGATGGACGCCCTGCGCGTTGCGAGGCTGTGGGCCACTTTTGCCCCATTGTTTGTTAGCCTGCGTTGCACCGCCCCGAACAGAATTGCACATATTGTTTGGATGCACATGTGTTTGGTTGCCATTTTGGGCACCATGACAACAGCTTCTCCTCACCACATTCAAATATGGTGACCTTACCATCATATAACGGCACACAAACAACTCAAACACGATCATAAGCACAACAAACACTTATAAAGTACGAACAGAGTACTTCATAGTTCCTAATCTAGCGTTAGAGTGGTAAGACGCTTGCCTAAACCTGGGGACAGACTACCCATCCAAAAGCAGTGTTCAAACGTCTCCTAGAGCCAGCACAACAGTGAGATATGCAAAAGAATTGTTTATCAGCCTCTAGAGGCCAACACAACTAACAAGATAAGACATAAAAAGAGGTAGCGATGGAGCAGCTACCTTAATGGCGAGGATCAACAAAAGGGCCCTCGTGGTGCCTCTTGCAGCCGAAGACGCTGGACGTCTCCTTCCTGAAGAGGTCGACCTTGAAGCCGTCATCTGAGGTGAAGACGAGTGTATCGTCGACGTGCAGCAAAATCCTGCGCGAACTTGCTCCAGGACTTGATGAACCCGACGCGCTGCCCTGTCCACTGCAGCTGCACCTTCCACTCGCAACGCTCGCCCAAGTACAAGCAGACCTTCACCGGGGGCCATTGTTCTTGAGCTTGTACTTCCTGATGAGGGGCTGCTCCATGTACGGCGGGACGGCGAGGGCATGGAGGTTCGGCTCTCCACCGCACGACGTGGCGGACAGCGCTTGCGGCGTGCACGACGAGGGAACACCTCGGCAATGCCTACATATTGTAGACTAGGTTTCGGGAGAAAGCGACGATGGAGATTCCGGGGCGAGATTAGCACACGATGTCACCCCCTCCCCTCGGTGGAGGATCCTACGTGCTGCTAGCAATCCAGTAATGATCATAGATGTGTTTACGGGGTGCCGCCGTAGGCGAGCTATGTTGTTGCTGCTGGCCTATCTCTTCTCCCCTATTTCGGGTGCACACGGACATACATATATGCAACCAGCCTAGGGTTTTACAAAAGTCCTAGTCGACTACTTCTTCGGTTGCCTTGTTGGGCCTTCTCCATCTTGGGCCGGCCAAACCAGGTATACTAATAATGGGTGCCAGGTATACCCATGTCATTAGCCCCCGAGTGTCTAGGGAAGTCGAAGACTTGCGTAGAGACTCCAAGCATAATCATCTCCAAAGGCGAGGTCCATGTCGAAGATCATCTGTAGCGTAGATGATGTCTCGAAATTATTTTCTATCGGGTGCGCGGCAGCGCTCCCGATGGGAGTAGCCCCCGAGTCTATGGGCAAGTGCTTGCACTTGGGCATAGACTCAAGTTGACTACTCGATGAAGAACTTAACTATATTTCAACTTGATGAAATCCATGTACTCCCGATGGGAGTAGGCTCCACTCGAGTCGTAGAATCGAGTTGAGTCTACAAACCTGAATTGCCGTAGATGCTGTCGAAGTTATCTTTCTATCGGGTGCACGACCGGTAGCTCCCGATGGGGATGGCCGAGAGCTACAACCAAGTTTGCACTTGGGTGTAGGCTCAACTTGCTTGTAATTGACTCCACAATTTTTCCTCTTTCTTGTATCTTATCGGGAGGGTGAACAATACTCTCGATAAGAGTAGCCCCCGAGCCTATGGGCAGGTGCTTGCACCTAAGCATAGGCTCAAGTTGTACTACTCGATAAAGAACTTGACTATATTTCTAGGCGCAGCCCCTCTTTTTATCGACTCCAGGCCGTTGCTATTTTTATTTGACATCCTTATCTATATTGTACGGGGATAATGGTAATTGGGGCTAGTTCATCGACGGATCAGGTACTAGTTAACTGCTCTGGTGGCAATCCGCAAAAACCTACCTACTTCAAGATCAAGTCCCTGGACATGATCCCGGGATACTGGTGTTAACTCGACAGGTGCCGCTTAAGGTCTTACCATCTGTCGAGTCCCAGTCATGTTTTATCGGGTACCTAACGCGTCCGTTAGGATTTTTCTTCGTATCTGTTGATACGGAAAAAAGTAGCAAACCGGCGTCAGAGACGGTGCCACGCCGCTCAGAACGGATCTGGGTTCTTACCTTCGCAAAGTTTTGCGGCATTCAGAGGTTATTCGCGACTTTGGCGCTCTGAGAATATATTGTCGAGTGCCTTGTTCGGCTGATGCAATGACCCATTTTACGGGCTCTTCTATATTTTTCTCGGGCGTGATGAGACAACCGAATATATTGCGTTCTTCTATATTGTCGGGTTCATCACCGATGCTCTCGCTCGGAACGATATGACGAGTCAATGGACCCGTTTGTCCATCTCTTTTTTTTTGTTCCTCCTTGATGAAAATTTCTTGAGTTCTTTCTTGAAAATTTCTTGAACCTCCATGAGGACAATTCTTGGTCCTTCTTGAAGATAATTCTTGGGACCTTCTTGAAGATAATTTTGGGACCTTCTTGAAGATAATTCTTCCGGGACCTCCTTGAAGATAATTCTTCGGGTCCTCTTTGAAGACAATTTCGTCGAGTTCTCCCTTTGGACAATTTCGTCGGGTTCTCTTTTGTAGACAATTTCGTCGGCTTTCTCCTCAAATAAACAAACCTTTTCTATCTTTTCCTTGACTCTCTTTTTACATGCGGTGTCGGATGCTCGGATTCGTATGTAAAAGAGTGAATATAGAAAGCTGCCCGGCCCCCAAGTGCCGGGTGTGGCAATGCTTGATAGTAACTTTGTGCAAAATAAAAGAACACTTAGCTTTTTGGACACGACGAAGTCGATGCATGATGAATTCTTCGAGTGTAGATAAGAAATCTAGCCAAAGTAGAAACCACCAAATAGCAAAAGTAGATGCCGCGAAATTGTTGACGAAGAAATAGCCGAGCCCCCGAGCGTTGTTGAGGTGATGTCATGATTGTTGTGTCGCAGTTGTGACCCGAGGCGAAATCGTTGTCGAGCCCCCGAGCGTTAGGCATGACGTCGAAATAAGTTGATGGAGTCGCGGCGTCATATTTGGTGAAGCCATTTAAGATGAAGCCATAGATAATAATACGAAGATGAAACCAAGATGAAGTATTTGAGATGAATCCATATCGAAGATTACACCATTAAATATAGAGCATATATTGAAGATAAATCCGTCGATATCATAGAGGATAAATCCATTGGCCCGAAGAATCCAATAATAATCATAGAAGATAAATCCGCTGATATCATAGAAGATGAATCCATTGATCCGAAGAAAATAGTTCTAGTAATAACCATAGAAGATGAATCCATTGTCCCGGAAACACATCGGGTAATATTGTATAAGAGTGAACAAATAATAACCCGAAGAGAAACAATCCAGCAAGCCAAAGAAGATAAATTCACAGTTCCGAAGAAGATAAAAATAATTCCACTAAGCCGAAGAAAATAATTCCACTGAGCCGGAGAAGATATATCCAGAGCCGAAGAAAAAAAATTCACCAAGTAACCGAGTATGTTTGCGGTAACGAAATAATGGCGCAGTCCCGGATGTCGGGTAAATTTGTTGTAATAATGCAATGTTGCAGCCCCCGAGTATTCGGGTATGGTGAAAGTAAATAAATAATTGAATCTTGGAGGAAGAGGAAAATTTAGCTTTTTATCGGGTACGGCGAAGCCGATGTGGATGCAAATCGTGCCTCGGACGCATTCTGTAGTCACGCGGCGTCTTTTCTCTCTGAACTTTTTATGGAACTGGACGTGCGTGAAAAGCAGTTGAACCTTGTTCCAACTGGGTTATATTCACGGCGAAAAAGAAAAAAAATTATAGGTTCCTGATCCGATCACGTTTATGCAACGGCCGGTCGATTGATGCCATATCGTTTGTTGTTTTTACGTGTATCCCTTGTCCCCGAAGAATATGCTACAATCGATAGGTATGTCTGATATCTTGATGGACCATGTTGGTTAGTCAAATAGCAATAAAAGAAACTAGAAAGTCTAATTATGTTCTATTGGATTCACGTGGTATAGGAAGAAGCTTAGCTTGGGGTCAAAGGTGTAGCACAACCGTCAGTGCTTGCAAGTTGCATCGTTTTAGGATTCTGATTTTTTACCTACTCTGCACATCGCACGGGTGCCGCGTGAAGACCCGCAGTTGATTTGAAAATTGCTCCATCCCGGCCAGCTTAGGATCGGCGAAGTGAGTTGGCTCCTTGTTGGACATAGATCGGACAGCGCCGCCGTTGCTTTGTTGAAGTTGATCGGCATACGCGTTGTTGATGATGATAAACTCGATGGATCTCGCCGGACAATAAAATCCGGTCGTCGCGATCCCCACGGTCGCGCCAATTGACGAGGGAACACCTCGGCAATGCCTACGTATTGTAGATTAGAGTTTCGGGAGAGGCGACGATGGAGATTCCGGGGACGAGATTAGGCACGCGACCCAGCTTGGTCCCCTCGGTGGAGGATCCTACGTCTTGCTAGCAATCCAGTATATGATCATAGATGTGTTTACGGGTGCGCCGTAGGCGGGGCTATATTGTTTATATGCTATCTATCTGTTGACCTATCTCTTCTCCCCTATTTCGGGTGCCCTGGCTGGCCTTTATATATACAACCAGCCTAGGGTTTTACAAAAGTCCTAATCGACTACTTCTTCGGGTTGCCTTGTTGGGCCTTCTCCATATTGGGCCGAGCCGATCCAGGTATACCAATAATGGGTACCCGAAGGGTAATACCCATGTCAGTGCCCAGTCAGCGGGGCCCGGCGGCGTGAACCCTCGGCGCCGTGATGCTGGTGGGCTTCCATGAACGCTACGTTGGGATCACGCAGCTGCACACGGACGGCATAGTCGATAGCGTCCAGTATGGGCCCGTCCGAGAAGAATTCCAGGAAGGGCCAGTTCTGCACAAGCACAAGGAAGCAATGTCAAGCTCAAGCAGGCAATGGCATGGACAATCACAAGCATGGATTTGCACAAGCAGAAGCAAGCAATGGCTGAAGGAAGCAATGGCATGGACAATCACAAAGCATGGACTTGCACAAGCAGAAGCAAGCAATGCCATGGACAAGCAAGCAATGGCATGGACAATCACAAGCATGGACTTGCACAAGCAGAAGCAAGCAATGCCATGGACAAGCACGCAGTGTCATGGACTTGACATTGTCAAATCCTTGATGGTGCTTGAAGCAGCATGGCAAGCATAAGCATTACATTGCAATGAATCGTATACATTCACATCCCTACAAGCGACAAGGAGATTGAGTGAAGGTACTTACGATTGGGTGGAGCGACAGCGGCCCACTCTGAGGAGGAAGAGGACCAAATCCGGGTGGTGGAGGGAGGAGGCGGAAGACCGGAGCGTGAGTCCTCCCGATGTGAGCGGCGGTGCGGCGGTCGGGAAAGCGAGGGGAGCGATGGAGAGTTTCTTTGTCTGCCGCCCGAGCACGAGTCCAGGCTGAACCCCGGTGATGGCGCGACGGGAGGCGCGCCATAAAGCCCGACGGACACGGTATGCCCCATGGCATCTCCGCTGCATCGAGTCGACGCGAACCCCCGGCGGGGCTCCATCTCCTGCTGGAGCTGGTGCACACGGCGCCATTGCGGCATCCCTGTCGTCCGAGCCCTAGTAGGTGCGGAGCAAAAATCCCCTTCCCACGATGGATCACTTGATCAAGCCCAGCAACGAAGAACTAGGGCAGCGGCGCTCGGGTGCGACGCCGGCGGGCCTCGATGCTCGCGAATGGCGATAGTCGATTCATCGGCCGACGCGGCGACATCGTCTGCCGGCGAGTCGCCGCCTTCGGCCACGTACTCTGAGCCCAGGGGGCATTAGCGCTCGTTGGACCTAGTGGCCGACGGTCAAATGCAGTTTGGATCCGTCGGTCTTGGAGAGGATGGCGGAGGCGAAGGCCGGAGGGTGAGGAGGCCATGGCGGCGGTTGATGGGACATAGCGTGTTGTCGAGAAGGCAGACGGTGAGGGAAGTGGGAGCGAGGACCAAGACAACGCGTTGTCTCCCGCGCTTCTCCACGCGTGCAACCGTTGCACGCGGGCGTGCAAAATGGCACGATAACGGGCCTGGCCCCGGAGAAACATCCGATCGGGCGTTCCTCCCGAGGTACATCCCGAAATTAGCTGAGAACGGTTGGCGTCGACCAGGTAACCAAACGGGCCGAAAAAAGCTGGGCCGATGCGAGCCAAAGGGCTCACAGCCTACCAAAGCAGCGCCCTAGAGCTTTTTGACGAAACCATCTTCTAGTCGGGCTCTCTTGGTCTTTCTACCAGCCTTAAGCACCTCACAAATCTTTGCATCAACCCAAGAACGTGGAGACGATGACATTAATGTTTAATGTGGTGCCAGCTCTTTGGTTTTTAACGGGTTTATGCAAGTCAGCTTCTCTCGGATGGGTACAAGATCATGGCATCTATCTGTTGGGCTACAATGGTGAACACGAAAAAAAACCATTGAGGAGTTTGCCACGATGCAAGAAGCTACCATGAAAAGTGTGGAGCGGGGATTTGGTGAGCTCCAATCTCGGTGGAGAATTATGCGTCACTCCGCAAGAACATGGTTGCTGAATACTATGCATGAAGGTGATGGCGTGTTGCATGATCACGCAACAACATAATCATTGACGATGAGTGTCCTAATAGCTGCAAAATAAGCACATGATTGCTGCAAAATGAGCACATATGGAATTTTCTGACAACAATATCTGCATATGAAGTTTGATGTCACTAACGACAACATATCCAAACACATACAAACGGATTTGATTGGGCATCAGTGGGCATTGGCTTACAAACACATTGCGTAGTCGTCAATATCACCTCATTTTAATGCATACTTTAAGATTTGGATATAATAAGCGGTGCTGAACCTAATTATTTTCTTTGTTGGAAAATCTGAATTCGTGTCCATGGGCCAAATACGTGTAGGAGCACCCCGGATGCAAACGGATGCACCGCGATCACTTTGGGGCGTCAATTTGCGTCAGCTCCATTGGAGATGCCTAACGAGGATTCTTGCAACCCCGACAAAGGTTTGCAAAGGAGAGGCGGTGCGGCTACCGCCTATCGCCGGTGCTGCGGAGACGGGGTGGTGCTGCTACGCCTCTTAGCCAAAGCTGCAAGGCGGGGTGGTGGTGCTACACGCCGAGCTCCAAAACAATATTTGCCGGGCTTCAAAGGCAGGGTGGTCTTTGCTTCTTTCGCCTACCGTTGGATACCTCAGTTTGACGACATGCACGCATTAGTGCTTGCCACGACGCCCGCTCTTTGCCAAGGATACACGCCCTCGCCGTCGGTCTTTGTAGGCCAAGCATGATCTTTGCTACCGATTCTGGAAGAGTAACCCGGGTGGTGTCTAGAGGTTTCGCCATAGGAGGCCGCCGTGCTAGCGGGCCAACAATCGCCGGTGCTGCCAACTGCATTGGCGGTACTTCCGGTGAAGTCGGTCGGAGCTGCACGGCGTTGGCCAAAGCTTTGACGAGTCGGACGGTGCGGCGAGCCTATGGCGATGGTGCTACCACCGACAATGGTGATATTTACTGACGGCATCGGGAGGTGCTTCCATTTGTCTACCATGGATGCTACCTGACCATGGCGAAGCGGGTCGAACGGTGCCTCCAACGGCGTCGAGAAGCGTTGCTCGAACAATGAACCACGATTGCTTCAAAGGACCTCCACGCAGACTTCAAAGGCACGGAGCGGTGCGGGCGGCGAACACTTTGGTGTAGGCGGCACCACAACGCAAGTGTCGACGGTTGATCTTGCAAAGCCGGCCATGAGCATGTTTACGCTCGAGTGCGGCAAGAAAATCGGGGGATTGTTTTGGGAAAGATGAAGCGGTAGAGACGAGAAACGCTGGTATAATAAGCAGGTCCATACATGGAAATGGAGGGAAGCGACCTGAGTTTTGGTTTGCGATCCAACGCGGGTTAATCAGGGCAGCTGCTCGATCCGGAGGGCTATGTCAGTGATCCTCTAGGAGGATCTTGTGCAGTCTGTTTCAAACCTTTATGCTTTTCTCTGAGAAAGTCTTTGTAGTGATTCTATGTAATATCTTTGAAACTCTTGTCTCATTGTTGCAAATATATATTGGTGAATAGCTGCAAATGTTTCTCCCATGTTATATTGTGTTGACTTTTATCTTGGAGTTTTGCTATGGCGGATAGAGTTTTGCTGCATACTACTTTTTCTAATGCATAGGTGTTTTTGAAATATTGCTTGGTTTGTGTACAATTTTGATCCACCGTGGAATAAAATATTTTTAACGATGCTATTATAATAGCACCTTTTAAAATTTAATGACATTTCAGTTAGGAGAGAGGCGGGAGATTTTTTTCCTCTAATCATGTGGTCGCTCAACACTCTCCATTGTTGACGGTTTTAGAGCATCTTCGATCGCATCCCTAAACGATGTTCGTTAAAAGCATGAGATCTGTCGACTGTGGGCTACCGCTGCTAGTGCCACGTTTGGGGCATATCCCTTCGTAGCCTCGTCCCCCAAACAATTTTTCAATACAATAAGTTAAACTGATAATTTAAAATTTCATTCAAATTAGATGATATTTTACATAGTTTGAATGGAATTTAACTAAACTAAACTATTCTAGCGGTGGTTGTGTTGGCCGTTGCGGTAGTAGTACTCGAAGTAGTGGTAGTCGAGGTTGTCGACCTTAGGGCTTGTTGTTCGGCTCGTCCTTGGCCAACTTGTTAGGTCTGACTCTTCTTGCTACAGGCAGCGGTATTGTTGCATGTGAGGTCGACGATTGGTGCGCCTATGTCCGCTGAACGACGCCATGATCGCATCCTCAATCGGCCCCTCCCACGGAGTGCACGAGAGTCCACGTAAGAGACGGCCACTCCTACGATAGCCTAGAGCGGTGGTTGTGGATCTCCTGTCACCACCTATTCTTCCCTTCATGGCACTAGCAAAATGTTGATGTCGTTCTCGGCCATCCTCCATCGCCAGCCACTTGGTAGGTGCATGTACGGTGGGAACGGGTACCATGCGTTGTGGAGAGCCCACGACCAGGAGGCAGTTGAAACTCGCAAGAAAGCCGTTTGCAGCGGCACCACTCGTGCGGTGGCTCGACATAGCAATGATTTTGTCTCTCGGTGCGACCGGCACCATGGTTTTCTAATGAGGTGAGCCATGGAATTGTGTGTGAGGAGGGCGGCGCGCTAGAATAGTTACAACGATGGTGGCATGCCGGTGGATGTGGTGCGCATTAACACCGACATTATCTGCCAAACCACGCTAGCCTATGTGGCGGGGCCTTCTTTGCACCGCCTAAGGAATCGACGCATCCATTAATTGTCTTGACCAGATGTTGGCGATGACCTTAAGTGATGACACACATGTTGTTGTGTCTATGACATGGCCTCGCCCGGTCACCGATAAATTGTCAACTGCGTTGTGTTGAGCGCGCCCATCAGCAACCTATGGAGTCGGGATGGTCTCGAAATGCCAGAACAAGGTATTGGGCCGCGCCATGCGAAAGATATTTGATGCATGCGGCTAGGCACGGTTTTTTGTCCACGCGCCCTGTGGACTTGAGAGGAAGCGGCTGACAGGAGAGTGCTCTTAAAATCGATCTTACTCTTTCTAGGTAGTAGATTGGTTTCATCTGGCAAGAGTGTCCATGTGGGCCAATATCAAGCACTCTTTGGGATTAGTTGTCGTTGATTTTAATATAAAAGTTGCCACCAAATCAGTGACAATTAACATAAAATAGAGGAGTACAAAATTTAAACGAGAAAAGAATCCAATCTCAAGCGAGCGAAGTTTCATGCAAACAAATCTGAAATCTTTCAATGCCACAGGCACAAAGTCTATTTGCAAGCTTGCAAAGGCATCTAATTCGAAACTATGGGAGAATTCCGGTTGATCGCATCGTGCTTGATATATATGCCAGCCAATTTTCATACTTACTCTCTTTTCTCAGCAGACAACTCATCTTCTCCCAGAGATAATTGACATGGCCACATGGGCAGAAAAAAACTTCATCTTTGATAAATCTCAAATCATGCGGGGGCCCGCTTCATCTGGGCCCCGGTCGGTGCACAAGATATTGCACATTAGTTAACGATAAAACTGAACTACCTAGGACCTCTCAGCAATTTTGCACTCTGGAACGTCGGATTGGGTTGTTTGCGTTAGGATCATTCTCTGTCTTTCATGTCGCTTGGATCATTCGGCTCGTCAAATCACGCCGATGGACCAGCCCTCGATCTCAGGGCTGCTACTCCATGGACCAGCTAGCTGAATTGTGATTGATCGGGCCGTGTAGGCTTCATATGGGCCCCCTAGCACCCTTTATCATATCCCATAATGCGCCTCTTGTCCATTCGAGGTCCATTCACGGGAAGAACGAGAGAAGAGACGAAGCCGGTCGTCTCCTGCTTCCTTGTAGTCCTTTCCCCTTCGCCGCGTCCGCACAGTGGCTTCACCGTCGGGGATCCGGCCGAGTTAGAGGTTCGTCGAACGGAAGGAGAAGACGGCGCTCGTGGCAGCTGCCATGAGGTAGAGGAGAGGCAAGGGGTACGCAAAGTTTAGGGTTTTATTCATGGTGCCCCTCCCATCACACTCCGCCCTTTATAACCTAGAAGCCGGGACCACACTTAGAGTTAAGTTTGGCACTTATTACAACACTAAACGCGATTGACGCGGGGAAAAACAGGTTCAAAGAATACTGGTGACCGCCGTCGTGGCCCCGAAAGAAGTGTACATTTCACGATGGCTTGATGAGACGATCTGACAATGCCCCCCTTGAGACAAGACCCGGGGCTTGAACGCAGGAATGTCTTCATGATGAAGTCAGCGTCCTCCCCATGTTGCTTCATCTTAATTTTGTCATGCCTTCCCACTTGATCAACCAGCAGAGACCGCAACATCATAGTCGCCTTCGACGCCGTGGAA